>VXBP01009280.1:0-141196 GCA_013400115.1 Rhinopomastus cyanomelas | reverse complement strand
GTTCAAGACCCGACTGGACAGGTTCCTGTGTGACTTGGTTTAGGTGATCCTGCTGTTGCAGGCGGATTGGACTAGATGATCTTTCGAGGTCCCTTCCAATCCGTAATGATTCTATGATTCTGTGATTCTATGATTCTTCTAATGCGCCCTAGGATGCCATCGGTCTTTTTGGCCACAAGGGCATATTGCTGGTTCATGGTCATCCTGCCCTCCATCAGGACATCCAGGTCCTTTTCTCCTGCATTGCTCTCCAGCAGGTCAGTCCCCAATCTATATTGGTACCTGCAGTTGTTCTTGCCCAGATGCAAGACTCTACACTTGCCTTTGTTCATTAAATTTCTCCCTGTCTAGCTTTTTCCTCTTCTTGAGTTTGCCCAGCAACTCCCTGTTTAGCTACACAGATCTTCTGGCTCCTTTCCTTGATTTCCTACCTGTTGGAATGCTCTGATCTTGGGCTTCAAAGAAGTGGTCTTTGTATCTTAACCAACTACCTTGGGCCCCTTTACCTGCCAGTACCCTGTCCCATGGGATTTCCCCTAGCAAAGGCCAAAGTTGTCCCTCCTGAAGTCCAGGGTTGTTATTCTGCTAGCTATTCTGTTCTTGGCACGTGAGACCCTGACCTCCACTATCTCATGGTCACTGCAATCAAGGCTGCCCTCAAGGTTTAACCAGACCTTCCTTGTTCATGAGCACAAGACCCAGCAGTGTTCCTCTCCTAGTGGGCTGCTCCACCATCCGCATCACTGGATGCCCCTGGGCAGAACTCAACACATCCCAGTTACATAAAGATACAACACATTCCAACACGTGAAGAGCAACTCCACCACGGCGTAGCCATCCATGACCACATTCCAGTCATGCGAGTTATCCCACCAGGTCTTCGTAATCGCTACCAAATTGTAAACTCCTGACTGGACACAGATTTCTAACTCCTCCTGCCGATTCCCCTTGGTCTCAGGTAGGTTGTTGGAAAAAGGCGTAAGAAAGGAACAGAGCTGAAAGCAAATGTAAATTAAACCCTGACCTTCCAGGCATGGAGCCCCACCAGCTCTTGAAAACCATGTCCACCTGAGCGGGCACGCAGAAGCTGTGGGACAAAATTGCTCGTGACAACAACTGCTAAGAGCAGCTCATAGGAGGTGTAGCTGTTTGCTCTTCTCTTTCCCTGCCAACAAACAGAAAATAGGCAGGAACATATTTCTGAACATATCTCTGGTGATAGGAGGTAGCTGCATTCCTGCTGCATTTTGGACAACAAACATTCTTAGAGCACTGTTGTCTTCTCCTGGGAGGAATTGCTGTTCTTTAGTACAAGGTAAACAGAAGGACTTACCCTGCATTTTAACTGTGAAACTTTTATTCTGAGAAGGTTTGGTGCAGTGTTATGAAAAGGGAAGGCTTCTCAGCTTCCAGAATATTTTTGTCATTTCTGTTTTCTGTCTCGGCTAAAGAAATTACATTAGTTTTATGAGACTTTTTCCCCCAGGTAAGAAGACAAATACAAACTCAGATCTAATTCTTCAGAGGAGTTGAAGCCATTCGTGACAGTTCTTGGGTTTAGCACTGTTGCCATCTGATGTGACTAAGTTCTCTGCTTGTGTAGGGAGAAGCGTAGCCATCACCAAATAATTTGCTGATGCTGGCTAGCAGGACCCATGGCTGTGTTTTGGCAGGGAGATTGCAAATATCATCCTGCAAGAAGTAAAATGGTTAAAATGAAGACAGACCTTGAACTTCTGCCTTCATCCTGGCAGCACAAACCTCCCTCTATCACCCACACCAGTGTGTTGTGCCTAACACCTGCATCACCCAGCGCTGAAGATGCTGCAGTCAATGGGCAACATAAGTAGCCAGGGCAATTTGTTCTGTGATTTCATGATCCTAGTCTTCATCATACACTGGTCTGGTATTGGGACTGGCTGGCTGAGATGCAGTTTCCTAGGGAAAAGTTCAGCAGGGGCTATGAGTGGCCATTCCCTGATCTGTGATGTGGCCACAAACAGTTAAGTATTAGTCACCCATCCTGAGATTAGTGGAGTAAAATTCCTGCCCTGCTTTCCTAAAGATGGGCTCCTTGTTGACCCTCACTTTTCCATGGCTTTGGGGGCTTCCATAGTGCAACCACTGAACGCACAGCATATCCAGTCTCATGCACAGCCTCTGATTCAGCTAAGCTGATGTGATTTCTGTGCACACAGGGAAGACCAAAATCCCCCTGACCTGCAGAGGCAAACACCCTGGGGAGATGTGTCATGGTGTCGAGAGCTGAGAGCAAACTGCATTTGAGAAACAGGGGGTAAAGCTGCAAGGATATGTAAGGCAGGGGGATTTCTGCAGAAGAGCCTACTGCAGACTCAGCTTTAATTAAACTGCCCACAGCTGCTGTTTCTCTGTCACCTTTGGGAGTGGGAAGATGTTTTAACCAGCAGCAAAGCCAGAGAAAAACTTCAGATGTAATCTGAGATCTCAAGCGGCTCACTGTGACTCAAGACAAAACCATTTCGTTTTCAGCTGTGATCATCACCTTTAATTTGGGACTACTTTGGAGTAGATGGCCTTGACAACATGGAAAAGCCCTTCATTTCATACGTGTGCCTTGGAGGTTTGTTCCCCTTCCCAGGGGGAAGGGATGGAGATGGAAAAAAAGACAATTTAAAGTTATAGGAGTTTTCAAAGTTTCTTTTACTTTCTCATTTTCTATTTTAAAAGTCTGCTTATAAAAGAGGAAGGAAGGGAATGGAAGGAAACAGAGAATGAAAATGTTTAGAAGGAAGAAAATTTGGGGGGATTCTCCCGTTCTTCCTGTTTCTTTTCACTGGTCCTTTCCAGTGGAAGGAAACAGAGAGGGAGGAGTG
Source organism: Rhinopomastus cyanomelas (assembly GCA_013400115.1). Taxonomy (NCBI): domain Eukaryota; kingdom Metazoa; phylum Chordata; class Aves; order Bucerotiformes; family Rhinopomastidae; genus Rhinopomastus; species Rhinopomastus cyanomelas. The sequence continues at coordinate 138,341 of VXBP01009280.1, read as the reverse complement.
AAAAACAGCTAAAGAAGGCAATAGCAAGGAACACAAACAGGTTTTGCTTGTAAGAAGGCAACTCTATTTGGTATTAAATTGTGGTCAACATGTGGGAAGAATACTTTTAAGACTGGCTCAGCCTGTTAATAACAATTATTTGTCTATATGTCACTCTGCATGTGAAATCAAGATCTTTCTGAGATGTTTGTCTCAGTGTGGGCAGATGTGGCAAGAAGCCTAGCTAGCCTTGTTAACACCAGGCAGGTCTCTCTTCGAGGTAAGAAGATCTGCAGAGCACTGTAATGCTGCAGAAACTATTTGGGAACCCACAGTCAACAAGTGGAGTGAAACTGAAGTTAACTGAGGGAAGCTCCAATTGAGTTATCGTAGAATCATTATGGATTGGAAGGGACCTCGAAAGAGTTTCTGAGGTAGCATTCAAAAACCGTATCTGAGGAAGAGAGTAAGCCTCCACGTGTGAAAGAAGCAGCAAGGAGTGTGGGTTTGTCAGCAGGAAATAAAAAGCAAACTGAGAGCTTGACATAAAGGCTGAGGACACAAAGGACAAGCCCTTCAGTTCTAGCAGAAGGGAAGAAAGCATCAAGTATAACAGACCATTATGTTTAAAGGCAGGAACAGCAGAGTGTGAGAAGCAACTGGCTTTTGTGTCTTTTAAGAAAGCATTAGGTACAGGCAGACAAATAATAACCCAAGGAAAAGTGGGCTTCCCAGGTTGCAGGCACCATTTCATAACAGCAAAGCCATGAGCCCTTCAGCACTCACCCAGCTGGAGACCGGTGAGGGTGTAGTTCAGAAACAAGCTCGCAGACTGCTCCGTGGTAAATGACACCAGTATGAAATACATCTATGCCACGGGTATTTCTTAAGGCAGTCACCAGGACTGCACTGCTAAATGGTCACTTTGCTCTTGTAAATGTTTGTCTTTTATCCATCCTATTCTTTCCTATGAACTCCCAAATGGGACAACTGGCATCTTCTTAATTAAAGATAGCAGGTCTGAATAGGGTGCTTGAAGTTATTAACTTTCTGTCAGACTATTCTTCAAATGCTGTACTTTGCTTCATAAGGAATCTGGCAGCAAAGTGAGATACTATGATCTCCTTAATCAGAGACTTCAAGGCATCAGAGTTAACGCTAATTAGGATTTATGAGACTTTGGAGGGAATCTAATTTGTATGTGAACACTGGAGGTGATAAGGGGTTTCAGATGATGACTATAGATCTCAGATGAGCTCGGGTACCACAATTTGACAGGAAAATCATTAGGAGTACATTACATATTGTTCTTCCATTTCCTCTTGTTTTCAGCAGAAAGCTAAAGCCAGGAAAATACTGTGTACGTGACACAATAGTGTGTCCCACCTTTTCTTAAAGTCTGGGCTGGGATGGAAGCAACAGTCAACATCTGCTTTAGAAACATTTATTTTCAATAAAGCCTCCTTGCTGACACAGCATCTCCCCATTCAGATGTCCATCCTGCTGTCCTTCTAACACCTGGATCACAGCACATCATGAGTGGGCATTTGCCTGCTGAGCTTTCACAGGGGGTCTCTGTCACAGAACTATATAGCTGCTTCAGTGCCCTTGAGAGCTCTTTGAACCACCCCCTACATCCAAGACAGCTGTTCCATTGTAAAAGTCAATCATCTAACATATGGTTTCTAGAGATCATACACTTACATACACTGTAAAATAAAATAAAGGTGCTGGAACTTGGTGACAACAGCACATTACTAGAAGCAGAGATCGTGAGAACGTACTAGATGAATATCCCAGTGAACGCACCAAACTAGCAGAACACTTAACCAGTAGAGGGAGAGGGACCACGAAAGGGAGGACTTCACTGCTAGAACAGGTGTCTACTTGGCAGCAAATGCCAACAGATTTGGCACGCTCTTTCCTTGTTGGGGCAGCTTGGTGGGACGCTCTGAAAGTTGTCTCTGTAGGACTTCTGTTGTGCTTCTCTGTAGGACTTCTGTAGGACTTGTGTTGTCTTTCCATGAAAGAGTTCATGGAATCATAGAATCATTAGGGATTGGAAGGGACCTCGAAAGATCATCTAGTTCAATGCCCCTACCTGAGCAGGATCACCTAGACCAAGTCACACAGGAACACATCCAGGCGGGTTTTAAACATCTCCAAAGAAGGAGACTCCACAACCCTCAAGTAAGAGTTGATTTATTAAACCAGGAAGAGACTTGAGGAAGTTCTATTAGCCATCTCCTTTCTCTGGTGAAGGGTAAGAGTATATCCTTATCCACAAGCTTGTGGACTTGTTAAAATTCAAAATGTTCCTAAGATCTGTGTTTCCACATATTGCTGCATGTAAAAGGCTTCCTCTCTATTTGGACTATTTCTCTTTCGTGGCAAAGACACTTTCTGTTCCACACCTGGTGCAAAAGTGGAACTATTGCTTCCATTCCTTTTTATGAAAGCTCTGTTTTGACCTCTGCTTCTCTTTTAACTGTGTTCTCATTAACGAGAGGTCTGTTGTCACATCCTTCTTTAAGTTTTTCTACTCTAGATGAAAGAAACAAAATTCTTGACAAGCGTTTCTCATCAGTCTGGTTTATAAAGCCAACAGTGCTACTTGCTTCTGAGATTTTCCCTCTATTTTTATTTTTTATACCCCAGACTGTGCTGTGTGGAGCAGAAAAATGGCCACCTTTGCCTCTGATGAAACCTCTATTTGTACTTCTCTCAGTTACAAGCTGAGAGAAGTGACGTGCTTCTTGCAGCAGCATGTGCTTAACCTCCATTCAGCCTCTATTCTACTATAACCTCCAGATGGTCTTTCACCTTTGCTGTAACGTCCTTCCTTTCTTAGCACAGACAGTGACAGAGAGCAGAGATACTGCCTAGAGGTATCAGCAAGTGTTTGTAATAGACATCTACAGCAGCGTGACCCATGGCAGCCTGCCCCTTAACCCGTACCCACAAACTCTCAACTCTGTCTTCATGCACCCCTGAACAGAACTCAGTACACTCCAGTTGGTCTTTCACATAATGAGCAACCCCACCACCCCGCCTTGCCGACCTGTCCCTCCTAAAAAGGACACAGCCATCCATGGCCACATTGCAGTTGCGCCAGCTGTCCCACCAGGTCTCTGTAACTGCCACCAGATCATAATCACCTGACTGAACACAGATTTCTAACTCCTCCTGCTTGTTGGTGTACAGGCATTTCAGGGAGTGAGCTGAGCACTCTGATTTCACCCCAGGACAGTGGGAGGCCTCCTGGTCTTCATCAACACCAGAGTGCTGGAGCGGAGGGGATAGCACACGCATTATTTTGGGATAGATAAGGAGTAGAGGGGACATCACACACAGAAATAAATATGGAGTACTAGGAATATCCACATGGAGCTCTGTACGTTTGTCCCAATTTATCTTACATGAACCTCAAATTGACTCCACAAAATTACAACTGCAACTCATGAGTTTAACTTGGTTTCCTGCCATGACAAGAACTGTACAGTCATAACCAAAGGAAAAAAATTTAGAGTTATTCTGAGACAATAACAGAACAATGTGGCTTTTTTAATGAGAAAGGCATCTCCCAGTGAAGGAAGCAGACTTCTGTGACAGAGCTGTGGAACTGTTGTTTCTTCTGCGGAGTTTCAGCCTGCATTTCTATTTAATTGGCATCAAGCTTAGCATCAAGCCCACTTTCAGAGTTACACTTTCCTCTGAGCTCTAATTTGCACTTAAAGCTACTCTCCACTGACTGAACACTCTCTTACTACTTTCTTACCTATAACTTTTCACTTCAGAAAGAAACTCACCCTCACCCAGCTGTTCCCCTCTTGGTCCCTCACCACGTTTCTCCCTATAATTCCTGCTGCACTTCCCTGTAGTTGAAGGGTAAGCCCAGACATCAAACAACCAAAGAGATGACAGCGCAGGTAAGGACCATGCAGGTTTAATGGAGAAACTTACTGGGAACAATCAAAACTGTACAAAACTGAGCAGTGATATGTAGTCCTTCTTCTGATCTGAGCACTCCAGGCAGCAGTGTGTACTTGGGGTACTTGGGGTGCCAAAGGCTACCTGGGTACCAAGCTGCAGGTTGTGCGTGCATTCAGCTCTCTGTCTCAGGTGTCCCAAGTTTTTAAATCTGATCACTTTAACAATTTCTCTATCTTTGAGGCTGGTAGTTCTTATCTCAGAAGCTGCTTTTCCTTGACAACTTTTACATTCTTCCTTTTTTTCTGTTCTTCTGTCTTGTTTAGGGAATGGCAAATCACACCAAGGGAAACACTTTTGGTTTTCCTTTTGAGAGCAAGGTTAACAATTGTTAGATACCTGTTTTGGATAATGACTAGGCTTCTCACACCAGGTACAAGCTGTGCACCTTCACTCTCTTGGCCATCATCTTCTGTCTTACCTCTTAATTGCTCTTCAGCTGACCATCAATGCAACTCCTAAGTTTAGGGTGCAAATAACTAGAATCTTTCACAGGAAACAATGATTTTGGTTCAAATTAATCTCTGCAGAGAGCAGTGTCACACATCCCAAGGGCTGGGAGGTACTGGTTTGCCAAACCATGGCTGCACATGTGTTAAACAGAACCCGGCCTTAGCTTAGAAGTGATGTCACAGACCCGCTACCTGCTTGTCTGGGTTCCTGCATAAGTCCAAGCAGCAGCTGTCATTGCTGTCAGCTTTTGGGGATGTATTTCTCATCTTCTTTCTTCTTCTCATTGTATTTCTTCTTCATCTTTTTTTTTTCCTGTGGGTAAAAAACCCACAGAACTGCAGATGTAAAGCACCTCACTTCTTATATCAAGTAAGAGACCTTAGAAATCTCAGTTCTAATGACTTTCCTCCAGGTACCTGAGCTCTCCTCGGGGAATTTACTCCACCAAGGACTCAAAGCACAGGCATGTTAGCTGTCAGGGATCTCACTAAGTAAGCCGGGCTTAAAGAAGAGGGGTAATACCACAGATATTCTGCCAGGGAAAAGGCATGATGGAGAACTTATTGCCATCAGGCTGTCATCAGTTCAGGCTTCTCTTACGGGATGATTTCAGGGTGCTACTTGCTTTTCTTGCCACTTTTGCTAGAATCCTGCAGCATCTGCGCTGAGGCAGGCAGAAAAGCTTCCCCACACTGTTTTGGTTCCTGGGTCTGACATATGGGATCTGTCCTGACCAGCCTGAGCTGAAGTATTTCTGTTCAATCAAAGCTTACTCACAACTTCAGGGGGGTAGGGGAAAAGAAAGTATAGTTTATTCTATTTCCTACGACAGCAGCTGCTCCTTTCTCTCTCCTTGTAGCAGCTGTGTGGCTCTTACAGTGTCTACAGCAGTAGTATGACAGTGTCACCAGCACATGTAAAGCTCAGTTCCTGTACACAACAATTAAAAGACTGTTGCACAGAAACAGGTGGTTTTGTGCACGACTAGTTGAAATGAATAGACTTTTTCCTAACCATGTGCTAGCAAAATAAGGACTCATGTTCAGGAGCTGTCTTCAATTAACATTAGTTTGCTTTTATGCCTGCACGTTTCACACTTCATTAACTGTCAGTACCTTCTGTGGAATCTGAGTTTCCCATATGCAGTGAAAAGCTACTGAGGATGTGCAACAGAGAGAGATAAATATGGGCTTTTTGAAGAAAATTTGTTAACTCTGGAGGCAATGGTAAGTGTTATGGATGTTAGTCAGTAATGAAAAATGGGGTAGGATAGACAGCTTCATGAACTGGATACCTGAGACTGAGAAAGGATTATCTCACTAAAACAACCCCTCAAAACCAGATGGGCTACTCTGCGTACTGCTTAAGTGGGGTGTGATTAGGAACACGTGGTAGCTGGTCAAGATGTTCAAAGCTCATGGTTTCTCAAGAACAGGACCTATCAGAACACAACAAATATGATAGCAACTGTGCTAGCGTTGATATGCTTGGCTGAAGCTCCTGGCGTGGCATGCAGCTCAAGAACATAAGTACCTACACTTGGGTATCTAACAGGAGCCTAATCCTAAATTACCGTTGTGGTCCATCCTTGTAGTCCACATGATCAGAAAAGTTAATCATCTGCCCCTAACAGACACCTATGTGCAGTCAGTTGACACTCTCTGTAAAGTCCATTGACTACAGCAACCAGGGCCTTGAAGGAAAAGCCCACATACAGGTCAGTTGCTAGTAAGGATGCCCTAGGATGTCTTGGCTTGTCTCCAGTCACAGGTCTGGTGTCATATCTGTGGACACCATTGATATACCAGATTATTTTGAATGACCAGAAATGGTAGTGTTGAGGCAGTCAGTGACAATCATTCTGTGCTGTTTACTTATGCCCATACAAGATGTACGTATTGCCCTCAATTGTTAGTGCCTCTTGAACTGGGCATAAATATTTTCAGATCCTTTTGAGGCATAGAAAGTTTTCTCTTGTCAATTCACCTGCTATTCAGGTGTCGAAACTACACCTAGATACCTCTGAGTACATCCTGTTTCCTTTGCACTGGATCAGGAACTAGGGAATGGGAGCAAGGAAACAGCAAACTTCATGAAAAAGGTCAAATGGGTCTGAAGACATTTAAGTTCAAATTGTAGATTCTCTAAAATTCTGCCTGATTTGAAAAGTGTTTCTTTGGACAAACACCCGCAGACTGGACCGGCATTCTTTCGAGGTGAGAGCAGGTGTACATACCTAGTGGTAAGAGCACTTGCCAGATGAAAGAGGCCTATGGTCAGTACTAATGGCTTTGATGGATCTCTGCTGTCAGGTTCAGACACAAGGACTACATCTCTTCTTGATTCCATCTCACCTACTCTATGTTTTCACAAGGAAGCTTACAAACCTACTCTTCTTTTGAATTGCCTCTGTAAGTGGAGCAAAACTTCACCAGTGTGAACTACTACACAGCACCCAGCTAAACAGTTGTGCAGCTCATACATGGATAGAATCATAAAACTCAGTAGGTTGAAAAAACCCTTAAAATAATTGGCTCCACCCATTAACCAAACTGGTCCGAGCCCACCACTAAACCATGTCCCTTAGCTCCAGATCTACATGACTTTTAAACACATCCAGGGAACATGATTCAACCACCTCCCTGGGCAGCCTGATGAATCTTTCCAATAAAGAATGAAGGATTCCCGAATGCCTAACCTGAACTTCCACTGGTGCAACCTGAGGTAATTTCCTCTTGTCCTGTCACTTACTACTTGTGAGAAGAGACCAATACCCACCTCTCCACAAGCTTCTTTCAGGTAGTCTTACATCTGTGGTTCGTTCATGTCTGCCTCAGGAACAGGAGTGCCAAGCACTAGGATAGAAGTTCTGCTACTGCATATTTATAAGGTCTTGTGGTTCTAAACAGACATAAATATCAGGTACCACTACCACCACATCAACCTCAGCAGGCCTACCTTCTCTGTAACACATCTAGTAAAAAAGCAACAGTGATTGTCTGCAAATAAAGTCTCCCTCAGGACAAACTGAGGAGAAAGGGAAAGTTACGTGCATGAGTAGTCTCCTACAACTAAAATATTGTCTCTGTACAAGTAAAGCCGGTTGTATCTATGGCAAAACCGTTCTGTCACATCGCTCTCCTTCACTCTAGAGTCCTGTCACCAGGAGATTCAACCTAAGCATAAGGAAATAATTTATTGTGAGGGTAACAGAGCTCTGGAAGAGGTTGCCCAGACAGATTGTGGAATCTCAGTGTCTGGAGACGTTCTAAAATGTGTTCCTGTCTGAGGGACTTGGGTCTTTTTAGTCTGGAGAAGAGGAGACTTAGGGGAGATTTGATCAATGTTTATAAGTACCTGAAGGCTGGCCAGGAGGTGGGGGACAGGCTCTTTTCACTTGCTCCCTGTGACAGGACAAGGAGCAATGGGTGTAAGTTGCAGCAGAGGAGGTTCCGCCTCAACACAAGGGGGAACTTCTTTGCTGTGAGGGTCACAGAGCACTGGAACAGACTCCCCAGGGAGGTCGTGGAGTCTCCTTCTCTGGGGACTTTCAAGGCTGACCTGGATGCGTTCCTCTGTGATCTGTGTTAGACAGTTTTGTCCTGCTGTGGCAGGGGGGTTGGACTCGATGATCTCTTGGGTCCCTTCCAACCCCTAACATCCTATGATCCTATGATCCTATGAGACACTCCGGGTGATCCTTCTTTAGCAGGAGTGTTGGACTACATGATCTACAGATGTCCCTTCCAACCCCACCATTCTTTGCTTCTGTGATCACATGATTATTTTGTTATTCTGCTCAACTAACCGTTGTCTTTTGTCCTGTTTTCAGTCTTTCCACTCTTGATTTATTAGTTTGAATCTGTACAGGACAGTGAAAGCCATGGAGGCACTTTGGGAGGTGTATGCCAATAATTCGGTCCCATGGAGTTGAGATGTTTCAACATGGTGATCTAGTCCAAAAAGCCAGAATCTCCATCAGTTAATGACCTGGATGATCCTGCTCCTTCATCTCTGTCCTCTCCATCATACACACAGTCTCTATCTACTGAAACTCTATGTATTTAAGACCCTGCCCTCATGCCACTATTTGTTGTGCTTACCAAGAAAATATTTTTGGTGGATACCTCTATTTGGTTTGTCTGCATTGGAAGAGAGAGGAAAACATAGAACTGCCTGGGAAACAGTGAAACCTGGTAACAGTGGAGACTTCAGGAATTTTTAAAGAAAAATGAAGCAATAATGTTAAGTTGCATTTAGTATTATGAATGTAGGAATTGTATCAGGAGGCTAACCAAATTAAATAGGATTTTAGGGGCTCAGCAGATAAGTTCCAACACAAACAAACCCAAGCTGGCTTACAGAAAAGCCTCCTGTTTTGGAGGAGGACAGCAGAGATTGGTACAGAGTAGAACACAAATTTGGTCATCATTCATGGCCTTGGTGCTCTTGTAGAAACTCAGCCAGACTGCTCCTGAGTTGTAATTACCTACTATTATTGAAGCCAGTGTGGTAAATAAACTTGATTTCAGGACTCTCTACCCCTTAAGTAACAACTATCCAGGGCACCAGTATAGGCCAGCTACCATTTTGGTGGGAAACAAGGAAAAACTGCATAAGGGTCATGCATTATTTAAAGAAACTTTAGAGAAATAAAGTATTATCCAGCAAGTCATGTGCTTTTTACTCAAGTGTGTGTTTCTACTATGTTTATACACTAACAAAATTATTAAAGGCATAATTTACTACTGAAAAGGTGATTATTAACAAGCTTAAACTCTTTCAATATTTTCTTGCTTTCTGAGATAAGGTTATTAAAGTCTTCATAAGAACAATAGGAATTGACTTTCTTTTAAAGCTCTTTCCGAAGGATTGCCAATATTTAGCAGAATTCTGCAATTTGTCTATTATGTTTTCCCAAAGAAAATACCATTTCCAGGGTTGTATGTGTGTTGAGAGTGGCCACAACAAGCTGGTGCTTAGTCGGTATCGTTTAATGAATTGAAACAACCAAGACTTGAAGGCACAACGTGATGTATTTTCTATTATAAACCCCTTGAAATGCATGTACATCACTTACTGGGCTGCCATGGTCCAAGCCATGTGCAGACAGCTTATCAAGGAGACCCTTTTGTCAGTTTGCAACGTTTCAGTAACGCTTGTATCCTAAAATTGCAAAGGTTATTTGAAAAATAAAACTCATTTGCTAAGAAATTTCAGTTGCTTATTTCAAACAGAAATTCTTACGAATCTTGTGTCTTTGGATAATGCCTCACTTTCACTTTTATCTGCTTTGTCAGGTCAGACTCTTAAATAAGAGCTGCTGGAGGGAGTCCAGCGTAGGAGAACGAGGATGATGAAGGAAGAGGACCACCTCCTTTACGAGGAGAGGCTGAGGGAGCTGGGTGTCTCTAGCTTGGAGAAGAGGAGACTGAGGGGTGACCTCATTAATGTCTATAAATATTTGAAGGGTGGATGTCAGGAGGATGGAGTTGGGCTCTTCTCGGTGTCACCTAGTGATAGGACGAGGGGCAATGGGTGTAAGATGGAACATAGGAGGTTCCACATCAATATGAGAAGGAACTTCTTCCCAGTGAGGGTGACAGAGCACTGGAACAGGCTGCCCAGGGAGGTTGTGGAGTCTCCTTCAGTGGAGACATTTAAGACCCACCTGGATGTGTTCCTGTGCGACTTGGTCTAGGTGATCCTGCTGTGTCAGGGGGATTGGACTAGATGATCTTTCGAGGTCCCTTCCAATCCCTGATGACTCTATGATTCTATGAGAAGTGGCATTCTTGACCAACAAACCTGTTGTTTCTGTTGTATTTTACTTTTCAAATGCTGAGTGTTCTGATTTTGAGACAATTGTTAAAATTCTTATGCTTTTGAGAGAAATAAATAGCAACGAATGATGTCTCTGTCTTCCTCAAATTTGTCCTTTTAAAATAACTTTAAAGTATCAGTGGGGAATTTGCAACCATTCTGTAAGGACTTGTAACAGAAAACCATTGTAGGGTTCTTTCAGTCACAGGACACGAAAAGAGCCACGGTGCACCCTACCTCTCTACTTCAGATTTGAGCATTTAGGATTTGCAGCAGTCCTGAAGCTTGGAAGATACAGAGAAACTGTCAAAACTGTTGCTATACAGCCTCCAAGTTTATGTGGTGATTTATCTTGTAAATGCTTTTCTATGTTGAACAGACAAAGACGATTAGCCAGAAGCTATTCATTATCCTTTGAGATTTTATTGTGGGCACAAAGGTGTATCCCAAAGTCATCATGAGCATCACAGTGACATGTCATTAGCACTGCAGTCACAAATGCTGCTTTGCCAAATTCAGGCTAATTGGCTTCATACACATTTGAAGTTTGCAGACATCTCTTACAGCTTTATTCTAGTCTTGAAAAGAATTGATTATTCACCTTTTGACCATGCTGTAACAAATAGTTTATCCAAAACATCTTTGTTATCTCCATGGTTTGTGGCCACAGAAAAAAGTCTGTCATTCTCTACACTCCCTTTAAAGTTCATATTTTGTGAACGATGCCTGAAGATGCTGCCTTAAGAAGATGAAATAGTTTGGGTGTTGGAAATCTTGGAAAACCAGTTTGTGTACTAAATGGTACTAGACTGCTGTACTGGCCATTTTCTTTGCAAGAAATGTTTCAAGAGTTTTCTTTTGTCTCATGCTAGGAATTATTGTGATCATTTACACGCTTACAAGCAATTGAGCAAACGTGTCTCCATAAAGCGCAGTAAGTCTTAGGGGAGCTACTGCTTTCTGTCGTGAACCGCGAGACGTCATTCTTTGCTCATTTCAGGAGTGCTCATTCCTCTGTTTGATCTTAAGGACTGTGCTTTGATTTATTAATAAAACGCTGTTACCACGAACTCTACTGCATCATCAGTCACACAAAGAACTATGGTCACCAGCTCCTTCCAAATTAATAATGCAGAGATTCCCAACTGGATATCATCCTTCTGTCCAGCCCATGAAGTTTTCAGCTAATAAACAAATTTTTTGTATTATAGCTCTGCTCTTGATAAACATTTTGGATAAAGCCCTTTACAGACACAAAAATGTTCCTTGGGTTGTATAATCCCAGCTGCAGTTCTTTGCTCTCTGCATTGCTATGGCAGCAGGAGTAATTTTTGTCAACAATTTATAAGGATATTTTAGATCCCCTGGTCTTAAGCGTGCTCTGTAGATGTAAACTGCTGTCTGAGATCCTGTCCACAGGCTCTCCCCTCACCAGTGTCACTTGGAGAAATGTGAGCCATCTTCAGGAAAAAACAGTACCAACTCATGGGTACAAACTCCCTGTGGTGCAGTGCTTCCCTCTGCACTTCCCAACTCTGATTTGGCTTCTTGATTCTCCAGCTAGATTCACAGAATTGTCGAAAGTTACAGGTTGGATAGAACCTCAAGTCCAATGTTTTCAACTTTTTTGCTCTTCATGGCATCTTCCACACTGGTTCTGTCTGAAATGCTTTGTCTTGAGGTTGTGAAGGAAGCCCATCTCTTTTCCTAGCTCCAGGCTCCTGATCACCAAGGGCAGGCAGAGTCTGGTCAGGCTGAAGTCCTTCTCTCCTCATAAGCTGAAGAAGTTGGATGAACTTGTCTGGAAACTTCTGGTAAAGTATCTGCCAAGGACCTCTACTTTCTAAAAGCAAGAGGGATTATTCCCATGTTCAAAGCTCTACCTTGTGCACTCTAATTAGCAAATCTTTGCTAGAATCTGTGACGGACGACTGTTGCTCTTTATGTAGGTGTTCTCTGACCTTTCTGTGAGTTTCTCGCTTGCATCCAATCTACCAGAGCTGGAAGGGAAGAGATTTTATACATAGAAATGCTGTACAGTATTGCAAAGGCTCTAATCTATGATTTTTTAACTTCCAGGGTGCATTTAGAGCAGAACATACATTCCCTGTGTTTATTTTCACTAAAAAGCTAGTTTCTGGTGCTGGATTCTGTCTGAAACCTCTATGTAATCAATAGTTACATGAGCCTATGTCAGTCTGGGCAGATTTGATTGATGATTGATTCAACCTTCCTTTGACTCATATGACAAAAGAAAAGGGGGGAAGTCTCTTAAAATAAGGGCTCACTAGCCATTTCACAGTTGCCTGCGGGAGTCTTCTACCTGCATTTACATTTTTAACTGTTGTGGTGGTTTGCAGTGGTACTCAGCTGTAGATGAATTCAGATTTTGTGCTTTGAAGCCAAATCACACAGCTCAGATGAATCGTTCATTAGAAATCAGCAGTGCCTTACATCCTGCAACGTCACTGCCAGAATGCCTGGTACTTGGGAGAAAATACCAGGGCAGCTAAATGGTGTTGAGCTGTGTACGTGCTGACTGACTAAAAACCTTACTGCCTGCAAGTGTTGGAATATGACAAGCAGTGAAGCCAGTGATGGGGTTTAAAACAGACACAACTAGTAACAAAGGAATGGAATTATAAGCCAGAAATGTGGTGGAGAACTTATTCCTTTAAACAAGCTATTTTTGCTAGGCAAAATTTCCATCAGTAAAATCCGATCGAGGGGAGCAATCTCACAATGTCAATCCTGTTGGCTCATGACTTAAGATAGCTGCAGCAATCCCACGCCTGCTAGGAGAGAGAAATGGGTGGCAATAACATTTCTGTGGTGCTGGGGGCATTTCCTAAATGGCACAAAAGGTTTACTGACCCTAATGAACTTTCTAGACAAGTTTAAATTAAACAAAATGACTCTGTGGCACCATCATAAAAAGGAAGTTAGGGAAAAAAGGTCAGAAAGTACAAAGGAATGTTTATCAGCTCTGCAACAGTTTACCAACATTTCATGCATGCTGTATGTGGGGAAAACCTGATCAGCATTACAAGGCCACCAAATTGAAGGGAAATTATACCATGGTTCCATGTGCAATCACTGTTCTCTGCCTCCTGTAAGGAATATCATTACACTGTGTGGGATGAATCGGATCACAACAGGGAAAAATATAGCACAGAGCAATGAAAGTAGACTGTGTCATGATGGATATGGAGAATTAATCAGAGAACCAAGATTATTCAGGCAGTTAGAAATGGAACTTTTTTCTTTTAAAGAAAAAGCTTCGAAGAAATCTCTGCAGCCTTAAAAATCTGCTCCTCAGGAGTGGGTTACCATAGAGTCTTGCTGGCCCAGGGGTCCAATGCTCTAGTTGCTGTATTAGCTGTTGGAGAGACAACACTGTCATCTCAGAAAGAAGGTGGAGAGCTGGTGTCCAGTAAGGTATCTTTAGTCTGGTTACACGTGCCTGAGCCTGTAGGACTGAGCAGATCTTGTTTTATGCTGTATGTGGGTGGAACTGATTAGATATGTGTGTGGTTAATAGGGAAGCATGGTCAGATCAATCATAGAATCATAGAATCATTAGGGATTGGAAGTGACCTCGAAAGATCATCTAGTCCAGTCCCCCTGATCATACCTGGGTCAGTCTCCCATTCTCTAGGATGTTCCAGAACTCACTGGTGCTGGTTGACAATGCAGTAAAGCAATACAGAAATCCCATTCTCTCTTCTTAAACTTGCTCTAGCACTTTGCCAGCAGGTTTTTTTTTCTTGAGGATTTCAAGCTTTAATGGGGAGCTTGTGGGTTTTTTTAAGAGTCCATAACTCAGCCAAAGTTAAATAGAATTTGATGGGACGAAGTATTTCTTTAGCCTGAGTGCTCTCTCTGCTGAATTTTGAAGGTTTTTTCTGCAAACTGCAGGTGTGAGCTGGAGCAGCTTTGAAAATCCACAAGAGCCTACCTGGAATGGTATGTGTCGGCCTCCTTAATGGGGGTCACTACCAGCTCCCTTGCAAAGCAACCCGTCATCATTTTAGGGGCCTCTCATGGTCTACAGGCATTGCTATGCAACCTCATGTGTGGGCTATTAAAGTAGAAAAAGCAATCACCAGTGACAAGAAAACCTGTATTCCCAGTCCCTATATTCACCTTCCCTGAAGCTGTGACACACGCCAGGATAGCAGCTGTACGGGGTGTAATGAAAGCAGGGAGATGTTGTTCTAGAGCCTGGTGGCTGGGGACAAAGTTGAAGTGGGTTTCTTGCCTCATTTTAGAAAGAAATAAATCATCTTGACCTCATCAAGTGTCAATACCACAGCAGATTGTCCTGTGGACGTTTCTGCTAGATGTGTAGGGTGAGTCATCTCACATGATCAGGATGTGTGAACACTTTTGCTTCTCCTTCCAGTCAATGGAAAGAAATACTTACCTCTAGAGCACAGTGTGCCCGTGCACAACACACTGGGATGAATCACACAACATGAATTATGTTTCTTTAATTACTAAGGAAGCTGTTTTGAGGTGGTCATCTACAAATTAAACATCAGTACTATGTCAGAGAACTTCCCCCAGGGTGTGAACCACCATGAATTAAGGTGATGGGGTTCCTGGGGACATCTCTTTCCTTTAATCAAAGTACATTGTGATGCCTGGGTTTGGAGGCAGCAAACCTGTCTGATTCTCAAGGAGACCGGGAACCCAAGGGCTTCCAGCTGCCCTCACACCTTGTCCAACATGAAAGCTTGGGATCCATCCTCACCCATCCCTTATGAAACTGTTCATGGCTTCTCTGGACAACCTATCTGCTACCATAAAGGCTGAAAGGGAGCTTAGGAGATGTTTGACAGAAGCCCCATCAAAACATGATTATTTCAGGGGTTGTGTTTCTTTGGGATATTTGAAAATTTCAGTTGTGTTACTTTTGTTCAAGAGACTCATCTGAAGTCACAAGGTGTTCTACAGAACAGAAGTCCTACCAGCTGGCTGTCTCTGTGAAGTATATTAGTTTCATGAAAAGGTGAAGGGGCTTGCTAACTACCTTGAATATTTGGCTCAGTCCTCAATAAAGTGACCCCTTTCATTGTCTTCCATTGCTCTCAGCAAAGGGGTGTCACACTTCTACAGGGATGAAGCTCTGAGCTTATCACCAAAGGGCAGGTAGATAGTCTGCACAGGTCTCTCCACACGTTGCAGATAGGCCTTGACTGAAGTCTGAAGTACCTGCTTACATCAGCCTCTCACCTCCTCCCTGCCCCTCTGCTACCTTGTATGTCTCAGCAGAACTTCTCCTCGAACATGCCAGCAAGAGTCTGATGTGCAAACAACAAAGTCCAAAACCTTTGGTAAATCTGGTGGAATAATCTGGGAGCAGCAATGCTGGCAGGTGTGATGCAGCAAGAGGAGGGTTGTGAACAGCTGGGGCAAAGATCCTGAGCAGTCCTACATGCCACTGGCAAAGCTGTTTGAGGAGATCACATCTGCCTATGTCTCACTGTCAGAATATGAGCAGTTTGATTCCAGAGTCTATGGCTGGGGATTTATACTGGTGACTTGTTTTAACAGAACTTCAAACATTCTTGTACAATGAATTAAATATTGCAACACAGACAGGCTTTGGAAAAGAGCAATTCAAAATGTGTGCACAAATTTGTGCCTGATGCCTGATCTCTTCCTTTGTTGGGGAGGACAAGAGGAGCCTGCCCTTTTGGAAGCATCCGACCATCTCTGCTTTCTCATACATTACGTATCGTTATCGACTGAACCATCTGTAATTTCATAATACTCTCTGTTAGGTAATTTTTCTTTATCCACAGTTTCTATTAACAGATGAACCATTCACCTTGCATGTATTTCATTTACATAACTGTAATATATCTTACGGTGCTTAACGGATGGTTTCATAATTTCTTATGGATCATAATTTCTTTTGGATCAGAAGGGGGGTGGTTAGCANGGGGGGGTTGGACTAGATGATCTTTCGAGGTCCTTCCAATCCCTAATGATTCTGTGATTCTGTGATTGTTGTTTTCTTTATTTAGGGAATAGTAACGATACCAGATTGCCAACAACAAATCATCTTGTCTAATACAGCCTTCATTTACCTTTGAATGTCCTTTTCTGAACAAGTGCATATCAAAGGATTTTCAGTGTTAAGAATGTGTTATAATGTCTGGTAACTCACAATATTTCAAAGATGTGTCTAGTATGTTCTTTTTGGGACACAGCATTTTCTGAAATCAGGACCATTATGCCCATTCCACTTGTCATTTTACCTGGTAGCCCTTCTATCTTAAGATAAAAATTAGTGACAGGGTTTTGTCATCACAGAATGGTTTATGTTGGAAGTGACATCAAGTATAATCTAGTTTCATCCCACCTGACATGGGCAGGGACACATATTACTACACCAGGTTGCCCAGAGCCTCACCCAGCCTGATCTTGAACACTCTCAGGGAAGGAGCATCCACAACTTCTTTGGCCAACTTGTTCTAGAGCCTCACCACCCTCATAGTGAGGAATTTCTTCCTAAGAGCTGCTCTAAATCTACCCTCTTTTATAGAATTATAGAATCATCAGGGATTGGAAGGGACCTCTAAAGATCATCTAGCCCAATCCTCCTGCCAGAGCAAGCTCACCTGACTGGAGAAGCCATGGAATTAGAGTCACTCAGGGTTGGAAGGAACCATCATCCAGTTCCAACCACCACAGCACAGGCGGGGATACCCCACCCTAGACGAAGCTGGCCAGAGCCCCATCCAGCCTGGCTTGAAACCATTCCCCCATGTCCTATCACTAGAGACCCTTGTAAAAAGTCCCTCTCCAGCTTTCCTGCAGGCTACTTTCATGTACCGGAAGGCTGCTATTAAGGTGCCCCTGGCATCTTGTCAGCCTGTATGCACAGGAGAGGCACTCCAACCCTCTGATCATCCTAGTGGCCTCCTCTGAGATCACTCCAACAGTTACACATCCTCCTTGTCCTTGGGACTTTGGAGCTGGGCACAGTACTCCAGATGAGTTCTCACAAGAGTGGAGTAGAAGGGGTAAATCACCTCCCTTGACCTATTGGTGACACTTCTTTAGATACAGCCCAGGATATGAGTGGTCTTCTGGGCTGCAGTCACACACTGCTGGCTCATGTTGAACTTCTCATCAGTGCCCCCAAGTCAAGACTGCTCTCAATCCGTTCATCACCCAGTATGTATTTGTACTTGGGGTTATCCTAACCCAGATACAGCACCATGCACTTGGACTTGTTGAACCCAGCTCTTGTCGGGCCCAGCTCTCAAGCATATCTAGATCCCTCTGAATAGCCTCCCTTCCCTCCACTGTTCAACCACACCACACAGGTTGGTGTCATTGACAAACTTGTTGAGGACACACTCAATGGCACCGTTCACACTGCCAACAAAGATGTTAAACAACACTGGGTCTGAGACAGACTCCTGAGGAAAACTACTTGTAATCAGTCTCCACTTGAATATGCAGCCATTGATCACAACTCTTCAAGAGTGACTGTCCAGTCAATTCTTTATTCCCGGACAGGTTCCTTTGTCCAAACCATGTCTCTCTAGTTTAGAGATAAGGATGTCATTTCAGACAGTGTCAAATGCCTTGTACTAGTCCATGTAGGTGACATCAGTTGCTCTAACCTTATCCACCAATGCTACGAGTCCACTAGATTTGTCTGGCTTTGGTGAAGTCACGTTGGCTGTCACCAATCACCTCCTTATTTTCCTTTGCATAGTTTCCAGGAGGATCTGCTCCATGATCCTGCCAGCTGCAGATGTGAGACTGACTGGCCTCAGGTCATCTTTTTTTCCCTTTTAAAATATTTGGGTTACGTTTCCTCTTTTCCAGTTGGCACTGCCAACATTTATGTCCTCACACAATGATATAATGCATAAATTGAGGCTCCCTATGAGAGAAATTCCAGGCACTGCCCTGGCATCTCCCAAATGAGTAATCAGTCCCTACTTATCTACCTTCTGTTTCAAGCTCCAGAATGATATCTGATGTTGGTAGGATCTCTTCATCATAGTAAGTCAACAGAGAAGATGCCTGAATCTTCCTCAACTACATCAGCAGGCTGTGTTGCCTGAAGATGCGATCTGCCTGCTACTATACATCGGCTCAGGAAAAGTGTGTTCATTGCTAACCTGGAGATTAGTAGCTCTGTTTCTGTGTTTTACAGTAATGAGACATGTATCTCCTTTATCTGGCCAATAATCTGAACCCTCCACTCTTCTGATCTTCTTGTATTACGATTAAGACTGAAGTGCATTGATCTATTCTTGGCTAAAATCAAAACCTCTTGGCACTAGTTTCCTGGCTGTGTGTTATTTATGGCATTGCTGTCAGTGCATCATGGTCCTCTACTGTAGACAAACACTAACTGGAATTAGTGTGTTCATAGTGCAGAAAGATCATGAACTTCTGTCATAAATTATTGCCATGTGATCTCAGAAATATCATTCATGCCGAAAGAGAGATGATGCCTCAGAATCTGCAAACAACTATCCTTGTGCTAGATTTTGCAGAACACAGGAGACTGAATGTTTTGGGGGATACTCGTGGCAACAGGCTGTAAATTGTCAGGGACCATCTGCTGTGAAATTGATGGACATGGTTCAGACAAATATAATTTAGAAATTTAGCAGCCTTTAGGAAAAAATGTAAAACATTTGCCTCTTTCTTGGCCTGCTTTCTCTTCCCAGTGTAATAATTTCTTCTCCCTTTTGTATTAAATTTCAAGTGGTTTTATATTTAAGTTCCTGTTTATGCAGAAGGGAAGCCAATGCCATATTGGTTTCATGTTAATAGTATCATGGCTTTCACTGTAAGTTTTCCTATTGACATAGCCAGCCTCCAAGTATTTAGTCCATAGCCATAGCATTAGAAAAATAAATTTCATAATGTAGAATTATAAATATAGGGGTTAGATGTTTATTAAAAAGTTTCCTGTTTTTGTAGAGGTGTTTCGATTAACCTGATTTTTAAGGTGGTTCTGCTGCTTACTACATACTTAGGAATGGTGAGGCATATCCAGAGTGTTGGGTCTGGTCTTGGGCTCTCCAGTGGAACACACAGTGGACACAGCGAGTCCAGTTCAGGGCCACAGATTTGATGAAGGGAATCTAAGAGTTCTTATTTTTGATACTTTACTCTTTCAAACACTCACTGATGTAAAACAGATAGGAAGGTAATAAAATTTGATGTGTAGGTTGAAGCAAAGTAATAAATTAACCTGTATGAAGAGATAACCTGGTTTCCTTGGAAAGAATCAGTAGGAGCACATAAATCTTAGTATTTCCTAGAGCTAATGTAGACAGAGCTGATGGGTAAACCTATTTTCACAACCCTATTTTAGTGACCAGTCGTCTTAATTAGTGTCAGATCTTCAGCCTGTAGAAGTCTTACAAGCCAGAAACCCACGGGCTTGGGTTTATGCCATATTAAGATTCCAGTGGCGAGCAGCAGAGATGCAAGGAGTCTTTAGCAAAGTCACTGCAGTGTAAACAGCAGTGAGCTCTGTGCCTAACGTCCCAGCTGTAAGAGCTGCCTGAGCTGTTCAGTGAAGTAAAAAAAAGACTGGTTAAGGATTGGATCTTCCCCCTCCTCTCCTTACAGCATTTCTTTTCCCTTATTATTGGGTGTTCAGCATTTGCAAGGGCTGAAAGGGGAACTCCTTGCCTGGACAGAATCTGCTGCCACTTGTGTGCCCACAAAGCTGGATGCCCCAGCCTGACAAGCAATCCTATTCTGACTAGGGAAGCAGATCCCATTCCCTCTTGGCATTAGAACACCATCAGGCTCACAGATCTGTAGATGGACTCGGTAATCAACAGTGATCCAGGCTGTTCTCAGATAGTCCATGTACTGAGGGCCAGACTGCAGACCATCCATGACTCCCATGCTGTTCTCTGGCAAGTGTATTGAAATTACCTCCCTGAGCTAAGATCTAGCTCATGGAGGCTGCCAGCTTAACCTTCCCAATCCTCCTTTGGTTCCTTTCCTCTCCAGAAGCAGAGAAAAGGCATCTGCACTAAAGCTGTGTTACAGCTCCAGTTTCATAAAGAACATGGTGCAGATAAAGGGCTTGAGATGTACCTGGGAGTTCTTGCAGACAGCTTCAGTGCTGGTCCCGATAATCAGCACAGGCAGATATCTGATGCCCATTCTGTGAGTTGTTTTGTTTTTATTTAAATGAAGGAGTCCAAAGAAGCAGAAGCCAAACTGAGATCACACAATTTTAAGCTGCATATGCTTCTGCCAGCAAAATTTATACACGTTGAGATGTGAGCAGGCAGCTAAGTCCAGCCTGAATGAAACTGTAATCCACAAGAATTGAAAATATCACTTCTATTCCCTATCACAGAGGTAGGGCTACCCCTAAACACAGGTATATGTGCAAGTGCTTTAAAGCAGGGGTTAGGTAAATGATTGAAACCACTACCTGATCAAGAATATAGGCAGTTGCATAATTTGTCCGCAAAGTGAAGTCACGCACGTGGTCTTTAGGCGAACGCGTGTGCTGCCAGCACCCCAGTAAGTGTTCCTTGAACCAATTTTCTGCTAGTCTCACCCACCAGCCTCTCCTGTGCACAGAGGAAAAACTGACCAGGCAATTTCACATTAAAATGAGGATGTTTGTGTTTGCCTTGTAGAAATGACCGTTTTGTGACCGCACTGAGAGCCTGGAGTGATGATTATTGAGCCACTTTTTTCCCAAGGCTGCGGAACTGTGGTCTCTAACAGCACAGGACTGGGGAGAAGCTGGTGGTGTGTAATGTTGTTGTCTTCAGATCTTTGGGGTTTGTGCCTTGCTTTGGTACCCCAACAACCATCTCTCACTGGCTGCGCAGAGACCACAATCTGGTAAGAAAGATCTTTGAAGATTTTTTCTGTGTTAACGTGCTACCGTGTCTACAACACTCTGTGCCACATGGAAGAGGTCTGAAAGAAGACCTAGAGGAAGAACTATGAGTGCTCTGCTGTGACAGACATACAAATTCGTGCCTTCCCTCCCCCAAAGAGTGGGACAACACTGCGGCATCATTTTTCCCTCCAGAGATACTAACAGTCAAACCAACTTCTGCTGATGATTTAGCGCTATTTGGGGACGAAGTGAAGTCAGCTGAAACTAGGGGAAATCAGATCAACTTTTCATTAGTTTTAGTGACATGATTTGAAATAAGAGCAGCTGAAGGCTCTCAGTGAATGCAACTCAGTGCATTCTTCCTCGTTATCAGCCCTACTAGGTGAACTCATTTAAAGCATGGCGAAGTACTCCTCTGTCTGGACTAGCCCAGACTGTAGGACGTGCTTAGGTTTTACATAAGACCAACAGGAAGGAAGATGAACCCTACTCAGTATAATTAGATTTATCTGTTTAAAAATTGTATCACTGGCTGTTTGATGGTAAGAAGAGAGGGCTTCTGCATGCTGAGGTGGTGAAGTTTCTGGTTCATCTTGGTGATGCACTGGGACTAGCCACACTGCATTGAAAAAGAGGAAACCCCAGGATATGTCTTGACAAGATAGGGTTAATGAACAGCCTGTTGGGACCAGAATGCTTGAGTGAGTAAATGAAAAGCTATGCCCATACTAAAGAGTTGTGTTTACATAGGCTTCTCTCACCCAGACAGAAGAATGTGGGAATCAAAGTCTGTTTTAAGAATGTCCTCTATTTTTGCAAGCCTTTACTTTGCATTGCCTCTTCTCAATGTCATCTAGTGATAGGATGAGGGGCAGTGGGTGTAAGCTGGAACATGGGAGGTTCCACATCAACCTGAGAAGGAACTTCTTCACAGGGAGGGTGACAGAGCACTGGAACAGGCTGCCCAGGGGGGTTGTGGAGTCTCCTTTACTGGAGAGGTTTAAGATCTGCCTGGATGTGTTCCTGTGTGACTTGGTCTAGGTGATCCTGCTGCGGCAGGGGGTTGGACTAGATGATCTTTCAAGGTCCTAGTGGTTCTGGGATTCTATAATTGTTAGTGAGGCAGCGATCCTGAACAGGCACAGACAATCATAATAGTCTATTTGTCCAACTGTATCAAAATCCCCGTGCAGTATAATTAACTGCAGCGTGTGCAGGCACGTCACTGCATCCAGGGGAGGAAGCCAGAGCGGGCAGGACGCAAAGCTGCGTTCTGTGGGGGAACAGCTAGTTTCTGTGTGTACTTAACAATAATGGAATCAGCTGTTTGACATCAGCTCTAGAGATGTAAAGGTGTGTCATGACCTGCAACGCTGATGCAAATCTCTGCTTCAGCTAGATGTGGTGATCCAGGAGAAAAAGACTTGCTAATAATTAAACAGCACGGCTGAATGCAATGAAATGAATCACTGAACTAGTCTATCAGGCTTTCCACTGTGTTCTCACACAAGAATGAGGATGGATCAAGGGGAGTACTGAAGGAAACTATTTTCTTCCTGCTTTTAGCTGCACCTGCCCAGCCTACTATTTGGTACTTCAGTCTGAAGCACCTTGTTCTTCCCACCTAAGTGTCTTTGAACAGGTATTTCTTCATATTTCTATTCTTCTGTCCCTCATGTTTGCCTCAGTTTACTTCCCTCTACTGCTGATGCCTGGTTTCCGTTTTTTATATTTGGCTGCTTTTTGCCTTTTCATATAAATTCCCTCCTTCTTTCAACTTGCATTTCTTCCATCTCTTTGCCCTTGAAAGCCAGTTCTTCTGCAATGGCTACACGGGGTCGAGTGATCCCATCCATCAGGAGCACTGCAGCCTCTGGGAGGGACAGCGGTCAAGTCATACTCTGGAGCATCATCATGGTCTTCTTTTTCCACTGTTGACAGTCATGGTTTTCTGAGGCACATTAAACAATAAGTCAAGAATTATACGTATTATATGTATAATTATATATATTGACTTCTATATAAGTCAAAATCATAAGCTTGCTCTTATTGGTGGTAAATACTCTTGGCTTGCTTTTAGGCAACTCTCATGGCTTAAAGGGTTACTTTGACAACAGACTGGCACAATTCTGTAATATTCAAAGGCATGAAAGCTTAATAAATCAAATTTTTATTAAAAATTCATAGCCTCCATGAGTTATTATTAGTAAATGAGTTATGCATAAGGCAACTATATATTTAAGGCAAGTATATATTTAAAAGTTTATATTCAATAGCAACTATAATCAACAGAAGCAGCTAGTATGTATTTAAATATTACATGTTACTAAGAAATTATTGCTAGTAGAGCAGCAGATGCAGTTGTTATTAACTATTTACAATTTAATATATTGCCTATATATATTATACAAAATACTACCAGTATGGCACCCACCAAACCGCTCCCCAGAGTAAGATCCCAGAATCGATGGTAGACAAAGACACACTTCAAAAACAATTGATATCTCAGAGTCTGCAGACAGTCAGGTATTCCCAGGGATGGTCCAGCTTGTCCAGTTCTCATAGAAAAGTTTGTGTGGGAGGAATTCTCAGAGAAAGGGGCTCCATTTTGGGTAGAATACAAGTAAAAATTACATCACAGGGACATAAGGGTATGTAGGACATCACCTGGAGCAGCCAGTAGATGCTGCTAATTTCTATTTTCCATCTGGGACAGCCAAGAGAGAATGATCTTTTCTCTTCTTCCAGACTAATTTCTACTTGTACAGACGGTTTTCCTGTTATTTCAGCTAGAACAGCCAACAGCAGTTGCTGATTCCTGCTTCCTCAGGATCTTTACCCTTTTCTCCAGACTATTTTGCACCTTTCCAGATGATGAGCTGCTGTTACAGTTTCTTAGCTTTGCTCTCCAGGCTTTAGTTCCCTGCTGCATGGGAATGTCTCGGGGGGGTTTCATGAGGAGGAGCAAAGCTGGGTCAAACAGCCATAATGGCTGTCACAGAGGCAAAACCATACATAATCCCAAAACAGCTTCACGCTGACATTAACACAATTCCCCTCCTGGAATTTTTCAAGACCAGATTGTATTCAGCTTGGGGCAACCTGGTCTAGTGAGAGCTGTCCCTGCCCACAGCAAGGTATTGGGTCTAGATGATCTCCGAGGAGCCTTCCAACCCAAATCACTCTGTGATATCTCTGCTTTTAGTTGTACGGCCGTGTTTTGAATGTGCTGGTTGGGCTTCCCAGGCATGCTTCCACTGGCCTAGTTCCCAGGCTAGCAGTTCTTCCCAGGCTGGGAAGCATTTTCTCTGTCAGTATTTTCCCCATCAGAACCAGAATCCCTTTATTTCTTTCTCCCATCAGCAGCTTAAGCTCTCTGATCTAAAAAGGCAGCAACACTTGGAAATGTTATTGGGGTGTCTTCATTCTCAAAATGAAAAAGACTTGGAGAAGATGTGTTAAAGTTTGCCTCTTTTTGTAAGATGGACAAAATCAGCCATCATTACAAGCAGAAGGGAGTGCCAAGGAGCCTAGTCACTGGTGCTTTTGGAATATCTGAGAACTAACTTCCTGCTGTCTGCCGTTACCTGAAAGGAGCTTGTATAGACATGGGCTTTGGTCTGTGCTCACAAGTAACAAGTGATAGGACAAGAGAAAATGGCCTCAAGCTGCACCAGGGAGGTTTAGCTTAGACATTAGGGGAAACTTCATTGAATGGGTTATCAAGCACTGGCAGACTGTCCAGAGCAGTGGCTGAATTGCCATCCCTGGAGGTCTTTAGATGTTGTGCAGACATGTAGCTTAGGGACACAGTTTAACAGTGGGCTTGGCACAGTTTGGTTGATGGTTTGACTCAACCCAAAAGGGTCTTCTCCAACAAAAATGGTTCTGTGATTCTCTGATACAGACCGTCCAGAAGTGGCCAACATGAAGAACAGCACTACTCAGTAAGATGCAGACCCGATGGGCAATTAAGAAAGCAGTGATCCCTAAAACCCACCTGACTAAGGAGGGAAAGTGTTTAAATTTGTCTTTTTCTGCCGAGAATGTCACTGAGCATTTTGAGTTTGTGTTGAGCAATACTAGTTTCACGGTGAGAAAAACAAACAGAAACTGTGAGCAGAAGTTCTGGAATTGGACTGTTGCTCCTTGATACTCAAAATTTAACCATAACAGTGAAAAAATAAAAGAAAAACCTTCAGATAGTTTTGGCTTCATTATCTAGAGCATCATTCAGATCTTCGTCTAGATGGTCCTTCTTTGGCAGGGAGATTGGGCTAGATGATCATTCGAGGTCCCTTCCAATCCCTAAAGTTCTGTGATTCTGTGTCATACTGTGCACAACCATCAACACCCCTAGAGAATGCCCCATGTAAGCACAGTGTAGGTCAAGGAAGACGTTTTACGTGGGGTGAGAATTAACACAACACAATGGAAGGAACGTTCATCACCAGTAGGTACTGACAAGGTAATACTGGCTCTCCTTGTAGCTGGGAAGACTTGCAAAGATTTTCTAAGTCAGGTACATTGCTCAGTTTCCCAACCTGAATTCCAGTCTGCAGTAGACACAATCCTTTTGTCCCTCATAGGGAGGGGAATTTATAAAGAGGTACTGTAAGTATAAAACATAGGAAAAGCTCTGAGTTGCTGAAACACCACAGCAACGAGGTCTATGCAGCTGTTTAGAGAACATCTTTACTTTAAAGAGCACTTTTTCCAGAGATTGCTCATTCTCTTTGCTATGTCCAGAATTGAAACTCCTTGCTGATAAACTAGTGCAATGAGACGTGCATTTATAGAGTCTCAGAGTTGATGGAAAACTTGTTCTCAAGGTTACCCAGCAATAAAGTCTTATTCAACAGAGTGGAAAACTTTTGACAAGAACATGTCCTTTTCCTGAAGTCACTTTAGGGTCTGCAAAAGAATTCTGCAGGAGGGGTACCAAAGTGGGTGTGGCGAGTACCTGCTGCATGTGTGTGTGAGGGCAGGTGAGTTCAACTGAATCAAGCTTTTCCCAGAAACACAACATGTGTCCTGGGGCTGATGTTGGTGTGAATTGTCAAATGAAAAAGTTTTTAAATAGAGCCAGTAAAATCAATATGAGCAGGGCTTTCTGGAAATATTTCTTTGCCCTCTGGCCCACGGTTTTTATTGCCTCATTCCCACTGCTCTCACATAACTATCCACAAAACTGGCTAAGGGATTTCAGAAAGGATTAGCAAGATGACTCCTTAGAACGTACCGTGGTGGTGTCCAACTCATTGTACTCTGAAAGGGTAAAGGAGGCTTCTCTACAGATATCGTGCAGTCCTTCCATCTGCCCTGGGGTGGAATCAAAGGTTCTTAGTCTTCAGTAGCTGTTTGGTGGAGACATAAGAAACAGTACAGTCATCATCACCATCTTGGCAGCAATCTCTTGCGTAATCAGAGATCCCTACGTCAAACTAAATTCTTTCCTCCTAAGTAATGCTTTCTATGTTTCTTCCTTGTCTTTTAAATTACAATAGTTTTATGCTTCTTCAGTGCATAAGGATCACAACTGGACCCACTATGTCAGCGGTGGCTTCCTCCATACCATATTAATTGAATAATAACTTCCTAAACTCCCCATTAATAAGGATCTAGAGTTGTCTTTGTACCTTGCAGAGTCACATAGCTGACTCCTATTTTCTCACCGATCCATTCTACCTTGCAGCACTGTCACCTGCTACACCATTTCCCATTTTGGACCCACTAATTTAATGCCTTCCTTAATGGATCACTTGTCTATCCTCTTAACAGAATTTTACCTTTCAGATTTCACATTATTTTTTCAGTTTGCCAAGATTATATTAATTTTTTTACACGGCCCCCAGAGTAGTTACTTTTTTTTTGTTTCGTGTCACCTGCAAATTTATATATTTTCAGTTCATTTACAGTCCATAAAAACCCCACAATCAGTGGCGTTTGAGCAGGTTTCTGCAGTGACAAAAATGCCCAGATAACTGCTCTTTCAACTCAGTTTATACGTGTATTCTTGCAGCTTGCTGCTGCAGAGGCCTTCTTTTTACAGCCCTCACAGTCATTTAATTTTCCACTCTATAGATTGCTCTGTCTCATGTACAAGTCTCAGGGACAGCAGGAATTAACAGTTAGGTACAGCAAATGATTTTTTTTTGCTAAACAAGCAGATCTGCAGCAAGAAGAAAACAGTTGTACACCCTTACTGAAGTCACCGTAGCACTGGTCTAGGAAAAAGTCTAAAGGGACACAGCAGTCTGGTTAGATAACTGTTCTTGGCTGGAGAGCATCAGCCCAGTGTTATGGGGTTGGATGGGCAATATGTGATGAGCACTCGATAGAGTCCATGACATTGCAAGTAACAGAATGAACAAAGGAGGCATCGGTTATTTACAGGATGCTTAAGGTACACAGTCAGAGAAATATTGGAAGGCACCTCAAGAGGTCCTGGTGCCTTGTCTCCCACTCAGAAAGTGGCATACACTAATGCAGAGTTAGCACAGCCAAACCCTGGAGACCTACAAGAGTGGAGATTGCATGACTCTTTCAGGTTTCTGTTCCACTGTTGTCACATCTTACCAGTAAGAGAGCACTTCCTAACGTCCAGTCCCACTTGCTCATTCCCATGGTGTAGACTGATGTCTCCACATAAAGAGGATAAATAAACATGATGGAGGTGGGTGTTCATGTCTCTGAAAAAAGCCCAACATAATTAGAGATGGTAAAACCTTGTAGGGTTAAAGATGTAACAGCAATAAAGGCAAGATGCTTCATAGGTGATTGAGCACTGCTCCAGCCTATAGAGATAGGGGCTCTCATCGCTGTAGCTCCTGAGCTGAGTCATCCAGACCTGCTATCACACTCATCATTGAGCATATCCATTATTCAGAAGCAAAATTCTCCTCAAGAGAACTTAAAATCTGAGATATATTTGTATGTGTGCCCTTCAGCTGCATTCATAATTTCTGTCTTATCTTACAGTGGCAGCACCGACATTCATGGTACTGACAGTAGTGTTGAGGTCTTTACTCTAGAAGTCCCACAACAGAATCACAGTGTCATTTGTGTTGAAAAAGGCCTGTGGTGCTGTTCTTAATCTTGGCCACTTCTGGACTGTCTGTTATCAGAGAATCATTTTTGTTGGAAAAGACCCTTAGGTTGTTGAGTGGAACCATCAACCAAACTGTGCCAAGCCCACTGTTAAACTGTGTCTTTAAGCTCCATAACTACACAGCTTCTGAACACCTACAGGGATGGCAATTCAGCCACCGCCCTGGGCAGCCTGTTCCAATGTTTGATGACATTTTCAATGAAGAAGCTTTTCTTAATGTCTAAGCTAAACTTCCCCTGGTGCAGCTTGAAGCCATTTCTATAACTAGTTACTTGTGAGCAGAGACCAACACCCATGTCTTTACAAGCTCCTTTCAGGCAGTTGTAGACAGCAGTAGGTTAGTTCTCAGATATTCCAAAAGCACCAAAGACTAGGGTCCATGGCACTCCCTTTTGCTTGTAGTGATGGCTGATTTTGTCCATCTTACAAAAAGAAGCAAACTTTAGCTCATCTTTTCCAATTTGTTCCAATGCGCGGCCCTTCTTTGGACCCACTCCAGCAGCTCAATGTCTTTCTCACATTGAGATGCCCAAGACTAAACTCAGTGTTGAATACAGAGGTCAATCATCTTGCACTTTAAGTTCATCCAGAGATTAAGCAGTTTGCAGTTGATTGGCCTAATTGAAAGTCTTGAAAAGGCACCCCATTTCATTTAATTTCTTTTATCTAATTCCACAAGCCTGAGAAAAACATCAGTGACACTCAAAATAAAGGGAGTAATTCACTCCAAGGCCACAATAAAAATTAGTAAATATAAATAACCCATTTTTAAAGTTGAAGAAAAATACCAAGCAGTTCCTGTGGTGCTTTGTTTTTATTCGTGTCACATATAGCAGAAGGTATAACTTGATCACATGAAATAAAAACCCCCATTTTCAAACATACCACAGAGACATGTGCCTCAGTTTTTCATTTTCTCCAAGAGAGGAAGAAGTTCTAAGGAAAATAGGCCTAAATATTCAAGGTGCTGGCTTCTTCTTGGGGAGTGTGTAGCACCCTCAAATGAATGTTGACAGTTGATATTCACAGGAGATCTTTGCTTTTATGAAATTCACAGTTCACTTCTCACGATTTTCCTAATAGTTTCCAGAGTGAAAACCATGTTTCTGATGAATTCTGCAGAGCCTGAGTGAAGGCACAGGAAATGAGCTTTTCCCAGTCCCAGGGAGAATGCAGGGGTGAAAAAGTCCACGTTGACCAGAAGGTAAGGTTCACTTTTCTCAACAGAAGCTAACTTCCTGTTCAAATTAGTAATGCATCAAGACCGATAAATGTAATCCTCTCATGTTTTGGGATGCAAAAGGAATTATAAAATGCACAGGTTAAGCAGCAAATAGTCTAACCCTAACATCAAGCTTGCTCTTGTCTGCACCTGAACTGATGAGACAGAGTTAGCGCTGTCAAAAATCCAGAAAATGACAGTCATAGCAGAGTGGAGGAATCTATTCCTTGATTACAATTTGAAAACCTATGCAATGCAATTCTGTCTTCTGGTTGTTCCTTTCCACTCGAAGAGCTAATGTTAGGAGTGAAAATTCAAGCTTCCCTCTCTGTTCTTTCAGAATACTGCCACTGCAATAGGTGTGAGCATGGTGAGTAGTTAAACTCTGTGAAGAAACGCACCGGTTCTCCTGATGCAGGGTGTTCATTAACATTTAGAATATGGGCAAGTTTTCTTCTCAGTAAATGCCAAGAAAAAACATCCATTTGATATTTCTCCTGCAACACACACCTCCCATCCTAGTATTTTGTGCTATAATTATACTTCAAATGAAAGCATGGAACAGGTCACCATATTGAAAACGCCTCCTCAGAAATCAATGAGTGCTTCCTATTCTGGATCGCATTACAGATAAGAATGCTGCAGTAATCCTTTTCATGAGGGAAAAATACAGGGACCTTTATATAGCACTATAAATGATGTGTCTCCAGTGAGCAGCAGCGTTTCTCAAATAGCTCCTAATAAGACTAAATATGGTAGAACATCGCAGTGAATCACAGTGTTGTGTTGGGTTATGCAACCCTGTAAGGTCACTTATGTAAAGAGGTGAACCCCTGAAGTGCAGGCTAGTTCCTCTGTTAGTCAATTTGTAAGGCATGCAAGTGGCATTTCAAGAAAAGTCTTTTTATGGCTGTCCATTGCCATGGGAGGCAAGACACTGGCATCTAGTGTCATCATTCTTTGAGTTGCCTGGGCTCATCTGAAGCCACAAGCACATTCGCACAGTGGCAGGCAAAATGCCAGTAGCAGCCACTTAGCCCGCCCTTGGATTCCCACTGGCTTTGGGCAGAAGGGAGATTGCTCCTATGGCCAAACTTATTTAGCTCCTGGTAGAATTTATCTATTGAGAAGGGATACAGGAAAATGGAGGAAGTCAGTGTTCCAAGAAACACCACACAATGAAAATTGGGGCCAAGAGCCTCTTCTAGTAAATGTAAAAATCCTGGATCCTTCCTTTTGCTCAATATTCCTGACCTGGTTGCGCCTCTGAAAATCATATTGCTGCTGATTTGTGCTGCTCAGTAGGAGAAGCCAAGTTCTGGGCTGTTGGTGGCAACTGAACTGCCTTTCTGTGCTTTCTGTCCTTCAAAGGCTTTCAGAATTTTCCACTGGACCAGGAAAAGAAGATCTGTAACACTCAGTAATTAATACAGCTTGAAAACTGGACTGAAACACATCAGAGCTTACGAAAAGTGGGGATATTTCCAGTATTTCCCTTCTGTCCCTTAAGAAACTTACATGCACCAGCATTTCTGTAAAATCGTTGTGATCCCATGCGAGAAGGAAGTGTATCAGAGATTATTTACGAAGGACAAGTTTCATCTTGCTGCCACTTGTTGCAGCTGAGCTTATGACAAGTTACACAGTGAGTTAATTACCGGCGTTGTAGATGACAGTCCAAATTGTCATTCCCCACACGGCCAGAACGGAAGAGAACTACTATACGGAGCTTCCTTGCAGCTCAGGCTGTGTAGTCACAACCTATCTAGTCACTGTTATATTTCAGAGTCCTAACAGATGCCCAGAAGCACTGACAAGGGGGTTTTTATTCTGTGTCAAAGATTAGCACTTCCAGACCTTCCCTGAGCTCTGGGATATGTTGAGGAGGATGCTGCTCACTAGAGAAGATCTGGCTACACTCTAAATTAAAGACTGTGAATTACTGGAGTGTTTAAGAGCTGGTGTTTTCATGCTGGACCAGGCAAAAGAATCCACAGACTCTAGCTCAGCTCTTCAGAGAGATGAGGGCAGCTGCTGTTATTGATCCAAGCCACAAGTGAAGGAGTAACACAAAACAGCTCCGGGCCATCATCTCATAGAAATCCTTAGCACAGAGGAGAAAGGGTTAAGATCAGCAATATCTCTTGGGTCCCTTCCAACCCCTAACATCCTATGATCCTATGATCCTATGACTTCTGCTAGGCCTTCTCAAAGGATCAGGATACAACTGCTGTTCACACGGCTCATACTGTTGTAATTTCCTACATTTCTGGCTCCTATGTCTTTCTCTGCTTTTGCAGAAAGCTTCAAAAGCTTGTGAGTGGTGGGACTCTGCCTACTACAGGTGCCCAAAGACGTGTATTCCATTTTCTCAGAAGATGAGAGATGGGACAGAGATCCTCCAGGATGGCAGTCATGTTCTTCATGCGACATTCCGGGTGCTCATTACTCAGTCGTTTGTGCTGTTGTCAGCCACAGCAGAAAGTTTCACTCTGATTTATTCACTGACTGCAGTGTAGATTGATCGAAGTTTACTGACAGCACTCTCACAACATTTCTTTGGTAAGCACAGTGGTGCTTTTCTTTTACCTTTGAAAAGAGCTCTCCTTCCTTGGAGAACTCATGTTTGGATTGTGGAGGGTCCCTCCGGCTCTTTCAACCGCTCAGGATTTTAACTGAGCAAGTGCAGCAGGTTTTCACACATGATTTGCACCGCCACAGAAGAAACTAATCACTCAGCAGTTCAGCAAAGTAGTAGGAAAGCCAAATTTCCAGACTTTTTCCCCTTGATGCCACGTGTGTACAATTTCTAACAGATTCTAACTCTGCATGAGAAAACCCAAAATAATGAGAGCACAGTGGCCAGGTTTCATGCCATCCAACAGGACTGGCTATTTGTTTCTAAGAATCTGTGTCTTGTCAGATCTCTCCCTGTCTGAAGGGTTATATGACACAGAAGTTAGGGAACAGTGCTGGTGAGAACACAGTTGTATGTCTG
Source organism: Rhinopomastus cyanomelas (assembly GCA_013400115.1). Taxonomy (NCBI): domain Eukaryota; kingdom Metazoa; phylum Chordata; class Aves; order Bucerotiformes; family Rhinopomastidae; genus Rhinopomastus; species Rhinopomastus cyanomelas. The sequence goes on along the minus strand of VXBP01009280.1, from coordinate 105,892 downwards.
ATGTGGTCCTGAAGGTGCTGTGGCAGGATTTACCACTGGAATGTTTAGCTTACAGTATAAATTCTTCTGTACATAGGCTATAAACTCCTTCAGGTTCATAGCCCGGCACCATGTGTCCATGTCACGATACAGGCAAGGACTGCAGTATAAATGTAAAAAGAAGGAAGTTTATAATAAAATATGTCAGTAGCACAAGGAAGCCTAAGAATAGGTTGAAAATATTGCAGCATAGTGATGGACTATGACACAGAACCACAGAACATTAGAGATTGGAAGGAACCTCGAAAGATCATCTAATCCAACCCCCCTGACACAGCAGGATCACCTAGACCAAATTGCACAAGAATATATTCAGGCTGGTTTTAAATGTCTCCAGAGAAGGAGACTCCACGACCACCCTGAGCAGCCTGTTCCAGTGCTCTGTTAACCTCACTGTGAAGAAGTTCCTTCTCATATTGATGTGGAACCTCCTGTGTTCCAGCTCACACCCATTGCTCCTTGTCCTATCACTAGATGACATTGAGAAGAGCCTGGTTCTATCCTCATGACACCCACCCTTCACAAATTTATAGACATTAATGAAGTCACCCCTCATTCTCCTCTTTAAGCTAGAAGACCCAGCTCCCTCAGCCTTTCCTCATATGGGAGGTGCTGCACTTCTTTCATCATCCTCGTTGCTCTACGTTGGACTACCTCCAGCAGCACCATGTCCTTCTTGAACTGAGGGGCCCAGAACTGAGATGTGTTCTTGAGAGAGCTCTTATGCTGTATTTTTTCTTGTGTCAAACTGCATACCAGGAGGTAAATGGCACCAGGAAGTGTCTGAGGAGCCCTGCAAAGTGGAAAAAGCATTTATTGAATGCAATTAATAGCTACCATGAGAATGTATCCCTCCCTGGACCTGTTACGTGATTTGAAAGACTTATGTCTGTTATGATTCATTACTCCACAGTTATTAACCCACCATTGTCACGGTGTTCCAAGCGCGTTTTTAAGTACTTGCTTCTGCAAGGTCTTGGAGAGTGGACATCTTCTGTCTGCAGGTCTCTGGGCAGGGGATGCCATAAGGAAATAACCTCAGGCAGGACGACAGAGATGCTGCTGTAGGCACCTTTTTCCAAATTTGTCTTTTACAAGAGTTTATTGAGAAGAGGAGAACTATCTGACTGCTGTGCTATAAACATCCTGCTGCCTCTTGGCCAGGCCTTGAAATATTTATATTCTGTGAAGACTGGAGAAACATTTGTTATTGTAAAGTGATCTCCATGAAAAAGTGCAGCAGTTTGGGTAATTTGTCTTTCTGATTTTTAAATATCAAGTAGAATAGATGGAGAAATTTAGGAGAGGGAGCTAAAGAGAGGAAAAAGGACCTGTGTGAGCAATAAGAAGATAAGAAATGTAATTAGTTTACTTAGCTTTTTTTAACTTGAAAAGTACCTTTTTGTTTTGTTTTGCTGATGTTTAAAAACTGTGTTGAAAGCTGTGAAGGAGTATGAATCCATTTTTCACAATTTCATGTTGTCTGAAAGCGTTGCAGCACAGGACTGGATGAAGGGTAGAAAGAGAAGAGCAAACAGCAAAACACAAACAGGAGGTGACCTAAAGAGACATCACTGCCAACAGTTTTGCAGCACAGAAGGAGGAAAGGTGGGTAACATGCAGGAAGCAAGAATGTGTCCCTTCCTTCTCCCAGGCAGCATAGCCAGGGTATAAGAAAACTTGACAGTTACATTTGAACCCTTCATGACTACCTTTCAATATGTGAAAAATCATAGAATCATAGGATCATAGGATGTTAGGGGTTGGAAGGGACCCAAGAGATCATCGAGTCCAACCCCCCTGCCGGAGCAGGACAAAACTAACAGATAGTTTTCACAGAGGAACACATCAGGGATTGGAAGGGACCCCGAAAGATCATCCAGTCCAATCCCCCTGCCCAAGCAGGATCACCTCACTGGAGAAGCCATGGAATCAGAATCACTCAGGGTTGGAAGTGGAAATACTTGTGAGCAAGACCTCTCAAAGGCTTGCATCAACGCTGTCACAACTTCCTCCACTTTTCAACACCCTCAAAGAACTCTATGACTACGGCCAGAAAAAACTCAGTATTATTTCTAAAACTCTGTGAGAATTACAGAGAAAAAGTCTGTTTTTTTCCCCTGAAATTAAAGGAAAAACCTCTAAGATCAGATTTATAAGAGTCCTGCAAATAATGAATAAAAGATGAAAAGCTGCTTGGCAGAGGTGTCGTGTTAATCAATGTCTTCTCATGTGGGTATGTTGGGTAGGTTTCCTCCAGCAAGCCTGTAAACTTTGATTTAGTGTAATGGGAAGGTTAAAAGTTCTCCTAATTAGCATCCATTTCTATGGGGAACGTAGCACCTAGTTTGCAATCATAAGGGTGAGGGCTTTTTGAAGTGCTGCTAATTATGAAGTAAATTTGCCATTTGAAGCAAAATTCAAGTGTGGAGCCAAATGAAGCCTCAAAATCACCATTTTTATCAATGTAAAAGACAAGGTTAGATTTTTACATTTTACAGCCCTTTCTTTTATGACTATAGAGAGAGTAAAATGGAAATGAAGTAAAATAGAATGGTCAAATGTGTCTATTTAACAATTCATTTGATGGTTGTAATAAAATATCTGCTCAGATAGTATTAACAGCCTTATTTGCCACACAAAGTCATCAGAGAAACACTTAAAATCTGTCTTAAAAAGTCATGGCTTCTGGAAAAGACAGGTAGAACACTGATAAAACTTTTGATTAAAGATGGCCATGCCTGTTTAATATTTTCATCAAGAATCTGGACAAGGGAGTTGAGTGCACCCCCAGTAAGTTTGCAGGTGACACCAAGCTGGGTGGAAGTGTTGATCTGCTTGAGGGTAGAAAGGCACTACAGAGGGACCTGGGTAGGCTGGATTGATGGGTCAAGGCCAGTTACATGAAGTTCATCAAGGCCAAGTTGCCTGGTCCTGCAGTTGAGAGAAAACAACCCAGTGCAACACTACAGGCTTGGGGGAAAGTGGCTGAAAATCTGTCCTGCAGCAAGGGGCCTAGGGATATTGATTGTCAACCAGATAAATATGAGCATTTGGGTAGCCAAGAGGGCCAATAGTGTCCTGACTTGTATCAAAAACAGTGTGGCCAGCAGGAGTAGAGCAGTGACTGTCCTTCTGTACTCAGCACTAGTAAGGCTACACCCTTTGATGGGCACCTCACTACTACAAGGTCATTGAGGTGCTGGAGCAAGTCCAAAGAAGATCAACGTACCTGGTAAAATGCCTGGAGAACAACCCTTATGAGGAGCAGCTGAGGGAGCTGGGACTGTTTAGTCCGAAGAAAGGGAAGGTCACAGAGGACCTTATGGCTCTCTGCAACTACATGACAGGAGATTGCTGAGAGGTGGCTGTTAGTGTCTTCTTACAAGTACAAAATGATAGGACAAGAGGAAATCACCTCAAGCTGTGCCAGGGGAAGTTTAGGTTAAACATTAGAAAAAACTTCATTTAAAAGGCCATCAGGCACTGGAACAGGCTGCCTGGGAAGATGCTTGAATTGCCATCCATGGATGTGCTGAAAAGTCATGTAGATATGGAGCTTAGGGACATGGTTCAGTAGTGGGCTTGGTAGAGTTTGGTTAATGGCTGGACTCAATGATCTTAAAGGTCTTTTCCAACCTAAACTATTCTATGATTGCCTGAAGTATCAGCTTGTACGCTGACTGGCTCCTAGGGACAGAGAACTGACTTCTCCATAGGAATTCAGAGGACCAGCCTTCTGATAAGTATTAGGGTTACTGAGGTTCACTAGAAATAGCCATCAACAGAGATTTATCAGCTTTTATTTCATAGTTTTCATGCATCTCACTAGAGAGCTCTACCTTCCGCACATTGAAGTTGATCATGCTCAGCTTTGTCCTTCTCACGTCCGGATTACAGATGTAGGTGAAGGGGTTATCCTTGTAAATCAATGAGAGATGCAATTATTTTCCAATTTGTATATTATATAGGTTTATTCTGTAGAGTCATAAGTTATAGAGAAGAACAGTTCATTGCTTAATAATGGATGTCGGTCTTGTGGTTGACCTACGGAGTTACTTGATGGATCCAGCACGGAATTACGGTATCATTTTAGAGCTGTACAACTGAAATCTGAACAAGAAATTATGGAGTAAATTCTGCCAATCACTAGTTCTATTGATTACTAGGGATGCAGAGTTAGACAATTGCAATAACTTCTTATTTTTTCAAGATCAAAACAGAAGTTGTATTGCCAAAGCATATCTTCCAGAGGTAGAGTTTGGGAGAATAAATGAGAAACTGCCCTCATGGTGACTTTTCTTTCTTGCATACCTGGCAAATTCAATGTGAATAACCAATTAACCTTCCTGTAAACAAAAAGTCCGTGTTACACCTTGCTTTGTGAGAACAACAGGTTTCACCTGAGTGTTGGCAGCCTGCCCTTTATACATGGATGTTTTGTATGGTCGTAATGTTGGTTGATCACAAACCATTCAGCCCTCGACAGCAATGATTGTACTAAATGCAAACCCACTTCTTCCCTGCAACGCGGGCTATCACATTCCCACCAGACTTATGCTCAATAGCACTGTATTCAGAATGTCACCTTCTAGGAGTTCAGTCTGCAGAGCAGAGAGACCCGAATCCAAAGCACTTACTTTGGGCTTGTGTCTGGCAGCATTTTGCTAGTGGGGAACTGGGATGCTGGCATGGCCCTGCCTGCTCTGGCAGGGAGGTTGGATAAGATCTTCTGAGGTCCCTTCCAAACTCTAACATTCTGTGAAAGCTCCCCCCAGCTCCAGGCTAAAGTCTCCTCTGGCCAAGGCTGAGTCAATCAGCACCTCTATAATAAACCTATTTAAGAGGGAAAACCAGTTGCACAAGGTGGGCTTTTGGCTTAGGAGACTTTTGTTTTGAGAGTTCCTTTTTGGTTTTTTGTGGGGAAGGGGTAGAAACAGAGAGATAGGGTCATGTGAATGACCAGCTTAGAGAGGAAGGAGGGGGGAAGGTGTGCTGGAGTGCCCATCCTCCTTCAGTTCATGGTGGGAGGACAGGTTGAGCCTTTGGAGCCTTCAAAGATCATCAGTGGAGACGAGTGGAGAGGAGTCACTGCAGCCTACATAGGAGAGTGCACTGGAGCAGGACATAGACCCAGAAAGAGGCAGTGACTCTGCTAGAGACCCACATTGGAGTGATTTGTTGCTAAGAGAACTACAGCCTGTGGGAGACCCCCACACTAGTTAAAGAAGTTCATGGAGGACTGTCTCTCATGAGAGGGACACTACATTGCTGCAGGGGAGGCCTGAGGAATGAACTGGGACTGGCTGCAGACCTTGCTCCCTGTTTCCTCCTCCTGTGCCACTAGAGGTTGAGGGGTGGGGAGGGGAGGGCGAAGAAGGCAGCAAAGCTGGACCTGGGAAGAAGCGAAGGGCTGGGGGGAAGGTGTTTTTAAGAACTAGCTGTATCTCTCACTTATCTATTATTATTGTTGATTTGGTGGTGGCTTTTGTTCTTGTAATTAAATTGGTTTTATTTTCCCAAAGTGGAGCCTGTCTTTTGCCTGTGACCATAATTGGCAAGTGAGCTCTTCCTGTCCTTTATCTCAACTCCCAAGCCTTTGTTGTGCTTTCTCATATCCAGAGTGAGTAGTGCCTGCACGGTGCTTAGTTGCCCACTGGGTTTAAACCATGACACTGTGTGATTGGTGTCTCATAGTTCAGTAGAGATGTCTAGAAAAGCCACTACATCATACGGAACACATACCTTGTGAATGAGTGGGTAAAGGCAATCTCAAGGCACTGAGATGGAAGTCTGTAGGAAATAAAAGTGACTGCACAGGACACCTCACTCCATCTCAAGCGCAAGGCACAATCCTTTGTTCTTGTCTTACTAATGGGAACACACAGAACATGAGAAGGAGGACTAGCAAGAGAAAAAGGAACGCACGGTGTCTAATGAGGTACTAATCGTCATGCAGGAGCTTACTGCCTGGTACAAGAAACCGAAAAGACATTTTCAATATAAAGAAGATCAAGTGGAGTTACCTTTAACCCTTCTCCAGTGCATTGTTTTCTTACAGGGGATAATTTGAAAACTGTGGTTTGGCAATTGAAGAAATGTCAAAGTCTCTGTTGGAGAAAGCTTCATTAAATCCATGGCTTTATAGACTGAAGACCAAATTAACTTTTAATGACGGAAGGGTGAAATTAATACTGCTTTAATTGTGAGGGTAAAATAGGTCGCTGGAATGTTTGAGATGCAGGAATTGAGAGTGAAAACAGAAAGGGTACTATCAATGTGAAACTGAAGATTTTTGGAGGATTACAGACAAAGTTCCTAAATCTTGCCTACACGCTTAAAAAGCATCAGTTTTTCCTCAGCAAACTAGCCCATCTTGGCAACGGAGTACAAAAGAACAAGACTCTAGAATAAATATAAGAAAATAAGAAGCCCCAGTCCAGGCCATCATGAGGTAGCCAGAAGTGTGGTATTAAGTCCAAAATTAAGACACTAATTTAGCTGTCTTCATCCAGAACACCTTAATTCAGATGTCCACACACAAATCAGTTGTCTAAGCTCCAGTTATAATTGGTGAATGATAAAAAGTGACTTCTCTTACCACCTACCTGAGATGTATTCTATAGCCTCAACCACTGTCACTGAACCATGTCCATTTCAGATGCCCCAGGATACCCAAAATAACACTATGGGACAGATTTATCACGTATAGAATCATAGAATCATTAGGGATTGGAAGGGACCCCGAAAGATCATTTATTACAATCCCCTGAAACAGCAGGATCACCTCACTGGAGAAACTATAGAATCAGAATTACTCAGGGTGATCACCTGATCATCCAGTTCCAACCCCCAACTACCATGGGCAGGAACACCCCACCCTAGACCAGACTGGCCAGAACCCTATCCAGACTGGCCTTAAACACCTCCAAGGATGAGGCCCCAACCACCTCCCTGGGCAACCCATTCCATGGNTGACCTCATTAATGTCTACAAATATGTGAGGGGTGGATGTCAGGAGGATGGAACTGGGCTGTTCTCGGTGTCGGGTAGTGATAGGACGAGGGGCAATGGTTGTAAGCTGGAACATAGGAGGTTCCACATCAACCTGAGAAGGAACTTCTTCACGGTGAGGGTGACGGAGCACTGGAACAGGCTGCCCAGGGGGGTTGTGGAGTCTCCCTCACTGGAGATATTCAAGACCCAACTGGACAGGTTCCTGTGTGACTTTGTTTAGGTGATCCTGCTGTTGCAGGCGGATTGGATTAGATGAGTAGGTCACAGTCCCTTATTTACTAATGCTAAATGACAACTCTTTCTGTAACTGTCAGTCCTGCACTACTTGCCATCAAGAGATGGCAACTCTTACATTCATCAGCAGTGCCACTAAATCTTGCAGCAGCCATTGGATTGTGCAAGATCATGAAAGTGCTTCTTCCATACCAGTATTCAAAAGGGCAGCAGGGTGACCTGCAAGTTGTACAGCCACTTAAGTACGTCTGCTACAGGCAAAGCAACCAACCAGATAACCTAGGACTCAGTACAGAGAATAAAGGTACAGGAATCTAAGTAATTTATGAGAGTCATAGAATCATAGAATCATTAGGGATTGAAAGGGATTTCAAAAGATCTTCTAGTCCAATANTACGAGGAGAGGCTGAGGGAGCTGGGTCTGCTTAGCTTGGAGAAGAGGAGACTGAGGGGTGACCTCATTAATGTCTACAAATATGTGAGGGGTGGATGTCAGGAGGATGGAACTGGGCTGTTCTCGGTGTCGGATAGTGATAGGACGAGGGGCAATGGTCACCCACTGCCCCTTGTCCTATCGCTGGAAGATATTGAGAAGAGTCTGGCTCCATCCTCCTGACACCCATCCTTCAAATATACATCAAGGATCTAGCTGTTATCAGACAATTCTGATTTAATTTTTTAATGAGATAACAAGTTCTGTTAGTAATCACAGTGACATGGAATCATTTTGACTTCTATAAAGTGTTTGGTTTAGTATCACACAACATGGTGATGTCCAGTGATAGGACAAGGGGAAGTGGGTACAAACTGCAGCACAGGAGGTTCCATGTAAATAAAAGGAAAAACATTTTCACTGTGAGTGTGACAGAGCACTGGAACAGCCGGTCTAGAGAGGTTGTGGAGTCTCCTTCAATGGAGAGGGTCAAAACCAGCCTGGACACTATCCTGTGTGTCCTGCTCTGAGTGATCATGGTCTGGCAGGGGGAATGAACTAGATCCCTTCTGATCCCCCCCAGGATGCTGTTGGCCCTCTTGGCTACAAAAGCACACTGCTGGCTCATGGTCATCCTGCTATCCACCAGGACCCCTAGGTCCCTTTCTTCTGCACTGCTCTCCAACAGGTCAGTCCCCAACCTATAATGATGCCAAACTACTGCTGAGAATAACAGGACTGCCAACATCCAAATGAGATTCATCTCATGTTATGACAGTCTAAAACACAGACAAGCAAAGTTATTGTTCAAAAGTGGGCAATGCAGACCATTCCTGTAGAGATGAGTTCTCTACCCTGGAAAGCATTGACTGGAAACAGCATTCTCCGGGAAAAAATCTAGCATGAGCTCCTCTATGATACAGAGGCAGAAAGTGCTAATTCAATTCTTGTCAGTATAAACAACAGAATAGTGAGTAGGAGGTGGAAATTTACTTTTCCTTCTGTGTGACATTATTGGGACTTGATGGGGAATAATGTACACAGTCCCAGTGTCAACATTTTAGATAGGGTGTTCAAATACTACTGTGGATATAGAAATAAACCACAGATATGTTTTGATGGCTGAAAAGGGGGAAAAAAGAGAGAACACTGAGAGCTCAATCTGTTTATCTTATCAAACAGATCAAAAGACATCTTGATTATAGCATGTAAGAACCTTCATGGGGAGTAAATACCAGTTACTGAATGGCTCTTTAATCTAGCAGAGAAAGGCACATCAAGAAGTAGCGCTGGGAAGTGAAGCCAAATTCAAATGAGAAATTAGAACACACACTTCTAACGGGGAAGACAATTAGACACTGAGTACAAACGAGCCAACAAAATCTCTGTTACCTCATATTTTGCAGTCAAGGATAGATGCCCTTCTCAAAGTGTATGTTTAATCATAGTGATAGTGACAGTTTAATCATAGATCTAAGTGATATGGCTGAGTGTGGAGGTAATGGTGTTAGAGCTACTGACTTGGGGAAAAGATCACGTTAGAAGATCAGATGGTCTCTTCCAACTTTGATCACTTTAAATCTTCCAGTACTGAGTCCAACCTTGCTCTTAATTCTTCTATGATTTCTTTTATAAACTACAGTGAGACTCGTTCTAGTACAGTTAGAAGCTATCTGGGGTTAATATAACCTTGCAGCAAAACAACAGAGGCAATGCAGAAGGAGAAGTGTAGAAAAAGTTCATGTAGATATTGCTTCTGGGGAAAAAGAAGAGCAGATAGATGGGACATGAGAGAGCTCTGATCACCTCTTAGTGCTCTCCAATGCAACAATTACACTATTGAAAGGTCTGTAGCAAGTTACAAGTTAAATACTGAGGTCAGTACAAAAGTGGAGAAGGCTACTGGTACTGCATCCCAGGGATGCACAGAAAGTCAGTCTTCACCCAACAGTGAGGGTTTATTGCCTGTTTATTAAGAATCTGCTCATTTCCCTGTGCCCCAGGACACAGGTTTTGCAACCCTGAAGTGTGAAATATGAATGTGTAGGTTTGGAAAACTGTCATCAATAAAATGAACACGTTACTTATGCTGAGACAGTTATCTACCACTGCTCAGCAAGAGAATTCCAGAGCTCTTTGTTTTCTTGTTAGCAATAATAACGAGGCCAGGTCTTGCATTTTTACCAGCGTTCGGCGTCCGTTCCTCTATGCATAGTTCAATCAAATGAAAGGGGATGTTTGCATAATGGGATCGCTCCCTCGCAGTTCTACCACCAGGCTTTAATATCCACTGCTTGTGCTGTCCTGGGCTATTTCTGTACCCTGTAAGTGTTGAAGATGAAAAAAGGCAAATTTTAAGAGTAACTTTTATAGCCCTGAAATCTGCTCAGTATAAAAGTTCTTCCTTTTCACTTATTGGGGTGACTGATTCCTTGGGTAGAAGAAGAGGAAACACAGATAAGTCACAGGCATTGTTTCCCTCCTTGAAACAAGTTGTAACTGGTTGACTGGTTGATCAGGTCCAGGACTGAGAATAACTAATTAATTTAGTTAATTAGCTAATGAGATGAAGTAAAAAAAAATATAAGGAGGGTTAAAATCCACTTACAAAGTCACAGGCAAAAGCAAAGACTGGATCAATTTGGGGAAAACCAGCAAAACAGATTTAATTCACACAACATAAAACCCCCAACACTAAGACATAGAATCATAGAATCATTAGGGATTGGAAGGGACCTCGATACAGACATCACACATTCTGACCTAACTGGGCAGAGTTGGTACCTGCCCTTCCCAGGGGAAGAAATACCTAGCATCGTGGAAATGTGGTGTCCATAGTTCAGCACAGCTTTCCTGCCCTCAGAGCAAGCACTTCCTTTAAGAGGAACTTCCTTATGTTCCTTGCTCCATTTTCTCAAAGCCAGTCCTCTGCTCCAGCACATCATTTTATGTGAATTACAGATGGGAATCTCTTAATTTCACCACACCATGGACTTGCAGGCAAGTTTACCCTTTGCAGATCTCTGAAGTTGCAAGCTCCCACTTTCTCCTGCATCACCATGCTTCAGTGTACAAGGCAGCTGCTAGCCATGCGACCAGCTCCAGTACTGCATGCTTGATGTCCAAACAAAGAGATGTCCACCAACCAGAAACAGGAAACACCCATTCTTCCACTCACCAAATATTTGCAGAGGCATGATTGGCCTGAAATAAACCTGGGGAGAGCTTGGAATTCCAAACTGCTTATCAATAATTGTCATAGCAACTAATCAATTCCTCATGCTAAGATCCAAGAATTTTCAAAATGGCAGCAATACTTTTGATTTCCAAGTCTGGTTCCTAAGACAGAGTGATATTTCCTACACATTGTATTGCTACACATATACATACAAAATCATGGGTTAAGTTTGGGGGACTGACCCCTTCCTCCAAGAAAGAAAACTTTGTGATATGGCTGAGTGATAACCCTCCAACATATAATCTCAGTCTGGAATGTGTACCACGACCGGAAACTGTACCACCACGATAGCACTGCTTTCAATTCCTCAGGCAATTTGTAATCTGTTTATTCAGAATGAAAACTTCTGAAATTAACGTCTGCCAGATGTTACTCTCAAAAATATTTTACAAAGTGCCAGCACCTTGAAAATATTCCCACTGAGTCTTCCTTACAGAAATAGGAGCCTTGACACCTTGTTGGATAGAACGCCTACAGCAAGATGTACCAAGTCAGCTAAAGCTCAATGCACAAAGCGAAAGGGCTACAGTTGGCAAGTATGCAAATATGATGTCTGTTAAATAACTGCTGTCATGATTAAAAGCTCTTGCCAGCTTTGCTTCAGACTACAGAATCTCTTTCTTATGCAACACTGCATCTTAGTGTGGTGCGTTTGTGTTTTAACAACTTTGGATCTTTATGAGTAACATACAATGCAAAAGCAGATTACTTACCTCAGGAGACATTTAAAGGCGATTTCCTAGCGAGGTGTGGTGAGTTCAAAACCACAATTAAAGATACAGGAAAAGAAAAGAAAGCAGTTAGGTATCAGTGAGATCTCAGATAGAATCTGCCAGACAGTGGGTAGCTTAGGGAAAATGGATCAGGGTTTATTGACTCTATAACTGCATACAGAAAAGAAGAAAAGGTTAAGCAAGTCAGTGCACACAAACTAGAAACTGTGCCACAAATGCCATCACATATTCTGAGAAAAATACAAGGGGAGGTCACTAGTGTATTGATCCTTGGATTTTGTTACATTAGAGACCCGGGGAAAGAACATGTCAGTCAAGCAGAGATGGGTACCAGCACCCTCTCTATTATTCATGTGTCACCATTGTCATCTGCAGACACTGGTAATACTCGGCTGTCCAGACTGGCAAACTCTTCAGTTCTTCAGTGCAGCTTTCTCCAGCAAAACGCTGATCAAGCAGGCCTGATTCCTCAGCACCCGAACTGCATCTGTCGATGCAGGAGACATGCTTTCAAACAGGACCCAGTCTCTGTTTTCCATGCCCAAGCAGATAGCTAAGCATGAAGGAATTCTCAGATGCCTCTACCAAGGCTCCTTCTCTCCCCAGTACTCAAGCATCCCCAGTTTTTCTGTGTCAGAAATGACAGTCTCTCTTCCTGCTGATCAGTGTGCTGTAAGATGACGGCAACTGCTGCATGGTCCCAGCCATGTGCGGGATTCAAGATGGAAACCCACTGCATGGCCACGTCAGCAGGGGCCCCCCCCGTTCAGCAAATGTGGCTGAGAGGGTTCTATGACCTTCACATCTCCTTTCTTCTCCTGCCTCAGCTACAAGGTGAAAGAGAAAAATCATTCAGCTCACCACAGGTCACTGAATGGTTCCTCTGTTGCAGGGGGGAAAATCAGCACTGGTCTTCTTAAAGCAACATGCATCTTTTTCTTCATGAAAGCACAAACCTATACATTTGAAAATGTTGGCAATTTTCAAACTGCAACACAAGGCCTGAATCAATACCATAACACAGATCAGCATGACTCTCAATGTAATAAAAATACCCCACACTTGCTGTGTTGTGAGGGTTGACATTAGCGAAGAGAAGCAGATAGTTGTTGGATCCTGCTGTTGTGGGGTGGTTGGACTGGATGATCTTTCGAGGTCCCTTCCAATCCCTAAAGATTCTGTGATTCTATGAAACCATCTTTGGCTCAATACTGAATATTCATGGGCTCAGGCACATTCCCAAAACTACCTTTAGCCATATGCTTAATTTAAAAGTATTTTAGTGGACAAGAGTATCATGGGATTCAGGGATTGGAAAGGATTTACTGTATTATCATGTTCACTTTTCTTCTGGAGTGTTAGGGTAAAGAAGCCAAAACTGTCTGCATTTTGCCAGTACTCTCTCTAGGCAATTTCCGTATTACTAAACAAAATGCCTTACTTTACGTTCTCTAGGACATTATGCCTCAGCCTAATGAACTTCACCAACAAACATTCTTTCCCAAATGCTATTTTTCTAGTTTCATAGCATCAAGGGCTGAATGCCTAAAAAATAAAAACAGCATATGAAAATTAATAAGGATCAGGTTGCAATACTTCTGCAGCGCATGTTGTTCCATTTTAAGTAACGATTAGCAACACCCCTGGGAATTGTGTAATTACATTTCTGCCTACTTACACACAGTTTACACAGTTTATTACGGTTGGAAGGGGCCTTCAAAGGCCATCGGGTATAACCGTCCTGCTCAAGCAGGATACAATTTACTGAAAAGCATAACTGCCTGAAAAGCCTAAATCAAATTAGTTAGAAGTTTGTTCTGTTGTCATCTAGCTGACGTGCTGATTACTGACGGGTAGAAGAGAAAATAATGCAACCAGTTCAGCTAGCAGATTCCAGTAGGAGAAGGGCACTGGGACACCCACTTTGCAATTTCCATTGACTACTTGTGCACTGATATGCAGAGGTCTATTGCCTTTTATTAAAAGGAAAAAAACTGGTTTTAGTGAGTTCTGGGAAAGTTTTGGGGTTTTTTTGCTGCAATTAAGCTGGTAAGTCTTAATTTTCCTCCACAATATGGTAGTGAATTTGTCATGTCACATTTACTGAAAAGGTTCTTGTGTGCCTAAATAATTATCTCCTGCTATTGCACACATAGAGATTTTTTTATTGTTGGTGTTTATTTCTGTTAATTACTCATTGAAATTAATTGGTTTACAGCTGTTACTGAAGATGTGGCAATGAATGAACCCGAGTCAAAACCTACATCAGAGTGTCCTTAAATGGCAAAAACCCTTGGATGCACACATGTGTCTCACAGATGATCTTCATCTGTACAGTAAATCAATGCAGTATAAAACTAGTCATTTTCTCCGATCTCCAAAATCCACCTGATGCCTCAGCAAACCCTCTAAATGTGCCTTTTGCAGTTCTTGACCCTTTGCAGCTCTAATACTAATGATAGGATGTAGACATCTATATTTTGAATTAAGCAAATCAACAATCTCATTCTGGATACAGACTGTGGCACTGAAAAATATTAGAAGCTGGTGCTAAAGTCAGAGAAAAAAGTACATCACAGAAAGTACATTCTTTCTTCAATGCTTTTTATGCCCTGGATACAGAGAAAGTGCTTCCTGACTTTAGGTGTGCTTTGTAAAATATAAATTCAAACTGAACTCCCAGAATATGCCTGAACAGAACAGCACATGGGTACCTGAGCTCCCAGGTGTAGAATGTGAGAAAGACACCTACATGCGTAGGAGGTACGTACACATTTGACCAGCTCTGTGTCTAAGCTCTCTTACAGACTGTGGAGGTGTGAGCGCAAGTCTGCTGTTTTAAAGTTAGGCATCTAAATTGTATCTCAGGTAGCTGAGGTATGCACAACCACTTGAGATGTCCCAGGAGGTATTTCATCTATCCAGGATATATCACATGATATATATCACATGGGACCTATAGCAGATGAATGGACATACAAGNCAGCTCTAATACTAATGATAGGATGTAGACATCTATTGCAACACTAGTAGTAGACCTACACAATATTTTGAATTAAGCAAATCAACGATCTCATTCTGGATACAGACTGTGGCACCGGGCCAGGACTCATTCTGTCAGGCTGCCTATCTGAGGCAGAACAAGGGCCCGGGGCAGCAGGGCCACTGCCCCCTGCCATCTCAGGGAGGGTAGCAGGGCCNAGGTGTGCTTTGTAAAATATAAATTCAAACTGAACTCCCAGAATATGCCTGAACAGAACAGCACATGGGTACCTGAGCTCCCAGGTGTAGAATGTGAGAAAGACACCTACATGCGTAGGAGGTACGTACACATTTGACCAGCTCTGTGTCTAAGCTCTCTTACAGACTGTGGAGGTGTGAGCGCAAGTCTGCTGTTTTAAAGTTAGGCATCTAAATTGTATCTCAGGTAGCTGAGGTATGCACAACCACTTGAGATGTCCCAGGAGGTATTTCATCTATCCAGGATATATCACATGATATATATCACATGGGACCTATAGCAGATGAATGGACATACAAGGAACCTGGAACTGCATTCCTCGATGCAGGAGACATGCTTTCAGAAAGAACCCAGTCTCATTTCCTTGCCCAAGGTCTGAGGAGTCTCGAGTCCTTCTGCTTCCTTCAGAAGAGACGAAGGAATTCTCAGATGCCTTTACCAAGGCTCCTTCTCTCCCCAATACTTGAGCATCCCCAGCTTTTTCTCAGTGGCAGAAATGACAAACAGTCCCTCTCTTCCTGCTGAACCATGGCTCAAAGATCGCAGTAATTGGCCACATGGCCCTGGCCATGTGTGGAGCTCGAGATGGAGACCGACCACACGGCTGGCATCAGCAGAGGCCTCCCCCACACTGTAAACATGGCTAAGAGAATTCCATTGCCCTCCTGTCTCTCTCCCTCTTCTCCTGCCTCAGCTAAGGGGAAAGGGGAGTATTCTTCAGCTCACCTCAGGTTGCTGGATTGTTGCTCCATGAGGGGGGAAAATCAGCACTAAGTTCTTGCTTCTCTGGCCCGTGGTGCCAGGTTGGAGCTGGGTCAGGTCAGAGCCAGGACTGGGCTGGAGCCAGGACCGGGCCAGGACTCATTCTGTCAGGCTGCCTATCTGAGGCAGAGCAAGGGCCCAGGGCAGCAGGGCCACTGCCCCCTGCCATCTCAGGGAGGGTAGCAGGGCCGTGGCCAGCTGCCATGTCCCCTCTGTCCCATCTCAAACCCCCACCTGGAAGTGGGGGGGAAGACGGAGCTCCATGCTGGTGTGCAGGGGCAAAGCCCTCTTTTATAGTGTCACCTTAGTGCTCACCCCTCCAAGGACAGGTTACTGGGAGGATTCTCTTAAAGTAAAATGCACATTTTTCTTCATGAAAGCACAGATCTACAGAGCTACACATCTGGAAATTTTGGTAATTTTCAAACTGCAACACATATAAAACCCCCAAGACAAGAACAGA
This sequence comes from Rhinopomastus cyanomelas, assembly GCA_013400115.1. Taxonomy (NCBI): domain Eukaryota; kingdom Metazoa; phylum Chordata; class Aves; order Bucerotiformes; family Rhinopomastidae; genus Rhinopomastus; species Rhinopomastus cyanomelas. Next base: position 89,731 of record VXBP01009280.1, on the reverse strand, counting down.
ACAGGGATCTATCACATGCTCTTACATAAATAGGCCAAGCTCTGTTACCTTCTTCCCTTCACAGAAAAAAACCTCTGGCAGTTCTGTGGCAGCAAGGCATCTTCTCCCCTTAGGGGCCAAGTTCTCCATGATTTTTTCCTGGTTGCTCAAGTCTATCTTCTCCATCCTCAGGACTTTAGGGGTAAGTTATCTGCTCCATGTACTCAAGGCCAGTCCCCTGCTCCCACTGCAGACTGGGCTCTACCCCTTTGTTGCACTCCACCATGGATTTGCAGGATCTCTTCTCTTTTGCTGATCTCTGGGGTTCCTCATAGGGGGTTCCACTCTTTTCCATCACCATGCTTCAGGGTAAAAGATAGCTGCCAGCGGCATGATTAGTCTACTGGTGCATGCTGGTTTCAGAACCTAAAGCTCCACTAACAGGAAACTTGCCTACTCTGATTTCCCCTTAACCAAACTATGTTTATTTGCAGAGATACCAACTGATTCCAGGGGCAGATGAAGCTGGGGACAGCTTCTATTTTGCAAAATCTTTACAAAAATTATCATAGAAACCCCATTCCCATGTTCAAACTTCAACACTGTCAGAGGGAGGGAGGTCCAGCTTGGTACCTGAAGGCATCCCAAGTGGCACTGAAAATGCATAGGTTTAGGCTCATCAGTTGAGCCCATAATCAATGAATTTAAAAGAATTATTTGGCTTACTCTAGGTAGATCAACTGCGTGGAAGTCTTGCTCTTCACTTACTCTTGGATATCTATATATCAAAACTACAGCTGGGTGTCTTGGTCTTGAATTTTGTCCCCACCAAAGTTGCAAATTAAAAAGTGAGCAGAACAGGGGAGGTAAGTGGCTGCCTACGTGTCACCCAGTATCCAGCAAGTGTAGTCCTGTGAAGAACTTCTGTCCTCTTGAGTGCTTCATGCCTTTTTCTCTGTTGAATTTACTTCCACAGAAAGGCTCCTGGCTGAAACTCTACTGAGTAGCTGGAACTCTACTGAGTTCCAATGAGCATCAGCATGTGTCTTCCATAAAGCTACCCTGGGTGTCCAGAAAAGAGGGACTTCTACAGGACCCCTTTTTCTGTAGGTTTACCATGTTTCATGAGATCAGTTCAGAGCAGAGGCAGGACTGGGAGATAAGTAACAGCACACCCGACAGTAAAACAGACCGTGATAACTTGCCAAAAGGTGTTTGGATTTTGTCTCTTGGATCTCTGTGTCATTCTAGACTTGAATTTAATTACAGCTATCTCCTCTGGCTGGGTGCCTGTGCATTATTATCCTGTATATCATTCACTATTTGGCAAGTATTTGTTCAAAATGAAAATGACCTTTGCTTGTGAAAGATAAGTTATTTTTAGAGTTATAGTAATTCCCTGCCACTTGAAATAATGCTCGTCCAGAAAGAGATGTTAGCACCAAAGGCAGAAGTATTAAAAGCAAGAGCTTCAGTTATCTGAGTAATCAAGATTGAGAAATTATGTGCATTAGTAGTTTCCCATTATTTCTTATACTGTGATGACATTATTTCTTAATCTATGCAAATATATTTACAATATATTTTAGGGGAAAAATTCACATTTGTGATATATGAAAGTTATCCTCATTAATGTTCAGTAGAAAAAATAACACAGGGTTCACAGTTTTATCCTAACTGTCTGCTGACTTAAAAGACTTCCATGTTAAAGATACCTGGTCCCTTTCATTTCTTCCATCAGCTCTGCATCTCACATTTTGCAAGTGTATCTTTGGGTCCAGGAGGAAGTCTTATTTCAATTTTTCACATGATACATTTGCTGAGGGTCTCTAACTCATCTCACTACTGAATACCAGACTCAGCCCATGTAGAATTGGGAGATTTATAGACTTTTATAGACTTTTCTCCCTCCCTGACTGAGAAGCAAAATTTCCCTAATGCTTTTTAATATTCAGTGTCTACCTTGTTCCCATTCCACAAAACTCCCGTACAGAGTTTTATTGTGAGCTGTGTCACAGAGTGCTCTACACGACCTGTAGATCAGTTGGCCAGCTTGCAGAAATTTGGGTGGGCTAAGAAGTCTTGCTAAGATGCCAGGTGCCCCTGTGTTGCACTGTTATTGCAAACCAAGCCTGGTCAGTGCAGGTGAGACATTTCATTGTAATGAATGCACTTCAAACATTCCTGAGGTGGCTAGAAATATGAAATATAACCCAAATCAGAGATGGATTATTAGACACTCTCGTTTCCTATTTATCACTAAGTACAGGCACGCAGCATTTAAGGCCAGCTTTCCTGTGTCTCTGGCTAGGAATCAGACTTTTACAATACCCTGCCTGAGCAGTAAAGCACTTGCATTCCACCTCTTAAAATGGCATAATGCAGCATGAAATATATTCATCACATTTAATGTGAATTCTAGTTGAGGAGAATATCCCGTTTTTCTTCTCCTGTCTAAACCAAGACTCAAAAAAGTTTGATTTCCACAGTGCTGAAAAGCTTCTAAGGTAGATAGCTGGTACATCCTCTCTTTGCCTGCTTTGAGGGGTCCCATGATAAACAGTAAATGCTGAAGACAAGTGGCTCAGCTGTTTCTGAGCCTTTCTGTATCATGCTTAGAGGCAAATCAGGAAGAAATGAAGGTGGAATACGTAGAGAAACCCACAGAAAAAGCAAGGTTGATACTGCATGTTGCTGAAGGGAGTTAATGACAGTTTCCTAAACTCTTACTGCAGGATGTATATAAGGTGAATTATTGGAGACTGTTACTCAGAATATCCATGGTATAACAAGGAGGACTTTTCTCAGTGGAGTGAAAATAAGACCAGGGTAAGAACAAAGGAGTGGGCAAGGAAGCTCAGCAGTCCACAGAGCTCCAGCTGACCACAGCCTGAGGCCAGCTCTCCACCTGTGCAAAATCTGGAGAGGAGTAAGGTCCAGCAGCAGCATCAGATAGCTTTAGCTTTCTGTTCCTGCTTTGGTAGAGCTTTAGACTTTCTGTTCCAGCCTTGGACTTCTTTACAAAAGAGAGATGAAGGATTGTTTTCCTAATGCCATGCAAGAGCTGTTTTTCCTTTGATCAGGAAGATGTTTCTGACCACTCTCAAGAGCTCCAGGTGCAGGTGACAGAGAAATAGGGCACTCTGTGAACTCTGTGCTGAGGAGAAGCACAACGCATCCATTCCATCAAAGGCCTGCTTTAACATGCAAGACAGAATCTGCAGTGCTCAAGAGCTACCTGCAGTTAAGACGTTTTTCCTCTTCTCTCCTTCAGTACCAATTGATGTATCCAGCTCTTCTTCTTTTAACTGAGAGTAAAGTCAATATCCTTAATAAAAGAGGTCGAAAATGAGTACAACGCTTCCCACAGAAGTAAGAGCTAACGTTCTCACTGAGGTGCATCAGACTAAAATTCTAGTTGAAGTCAGGCTCACAGGCCAGATGGAGCCAGATCTAGAAACTCTGAGGTAGGCAGAGCTCTGGCAAATGGAAGGCAAGGCCCTGGGGGAGCAGAGAAGCACACAGAAAGCAGCTGAAACCTGGATAAAACCCAAAAGTGTGGTTTCCTCTAGTCTGGTCCCAAGTGTAGGACTGTTTTTCAGCCTGTCAGGAGAATTTGGGGCAAGCTTACAGACAGTCAAATCCTTCTTTCATAATTGGGGAAGGCAGTTCTAGGAAAGCAGCTATGGAGCAGGTTTTTTTTCCCAGGGAATGAGCTGGGATCATTCCAGCTTTGCCTCAAAACTCCCCAAGAGCACTGGCAAACAGACACCTCACAGACACCCTTGAGAAGTACAGGGTGTGTTTTTTGCAAGAGTTTTTCCTTCAAATTTTATTTATTTGAAGCGACCGTAGATGAGAATAATTCAAAGGTCTAGCCATGAGAAGTCAGCTCTAGGTTGCTGTCTGCTGCTGAGTTCACCAGTCCATTTTTGTACTGCTGTGGTATAAATGTTTAATCATTGTGTTATTGCAAACTCCATCTATTTCTACTAAATCTTCTGATAATCTTCTGAACCTTTTTGCTTCAGAACCTTTTCTGGAATGCTTTTTTTTTTGTTCCTTTCCTAAGTCACTAGTACCTAAAAAAGTCTGACATGCTTGTTTTTTAAAATGACACCGTAACCTCATCAGTGAGAACACCTAAAAAGATTCTGGTGTGCTACACCGGCAGCTCCCCGTGCTTGCATGAATTGCTAGCTTCATGCAAGGAGCTTCCGTGGAGAGTCTCACAAGCAACGATGAGCCTGGCTGTAATGTTGCCTTCTACTTCCACAATATGCTTGCTCCTTTCTCTTTAAAATATTCCCAGTCTTGCCTCCTGGAACATTGAGATGTGTTAGCAATAACACGTATGGACTTGTAAGCGTGTGATCCAGAGAAGGATCAATACCAAGGCTACATGAAAGTCAGCGTTCTTGAATCAGCCACGGGAGCTAACCTGGATGATTTGGAGGTCCCTTTAAACAGGGGACCTCAGAGGAGTTTCTTAACTCCCTCTTGGGAGCCAGTGGGGGTCAGAATCTCCTGTGGGAAAAGCCGGGAAGGAACACAATGGGGACACTGCCATGGGATCTTTAAATGTGGTGAAACTGGAAGTTGTGCTCAGACCATACAGAGCAGTGACAGAGCCAGTGCTCGGTCCTCAAACACTATTTATTAAGGTTTTTGGCTGATTTGGAGGTCCCTTTAAACAGGGAATCTCAAGGGAGTTAAGAGGGTACTGGTGGGGGTCATTAATGTCTATAAATATGTGAAGGGTGGGTATCAGGAGGATGGAGCCAGGCTATTCTCAGTGTCATGTAGTGATAGGACAAGGGGCAGTGGGTGTGAGCTGGAACATAGGAGATTCCACATCAATATGAGAAGGAACTTCTTCCCAGTGAGAGTGACAGAGCCCTGGAAGGGGCTGCTCAGGTGTGTTGTGGACTCTCCTTCTCTGGAGACGTTTAAAACCCACCCGGACACGTTCATGTGCCACTTGCTCTAGGTGATCCTTCTGTGGCGGGAGTATTGGACTAGATGATCTTTCGAGGTCCCTTCCAATCCCTGATGATGTTCTGTAATTCTGTGATCTAGACATCCGTGGCAGTTGAGTCAAAGTTTTCAAAAGGGAAGACAATAGTAACTCAGAGAGATTGGTTCTTTGAGAAGGGAGGATTCCAGGGTCTGTTCCACACATCCTCAAACTTTGCCTCCTGGAAAGGCAGACGTGATGGAAGAACGAAATTAGCATAATGCATAAGGCTGTACTAAGACTTCCAGCTGCAATTTTTAAGCTACCTTCCCCAGCAATAGCCTCAGTCCCCTCCTAATCCTGTATCAGAGCCAGCAGAATAGTTCTCGTAGTTCTCTTCTTTCCAACTTCTGTTTCTCAGCCCTCTTATTGCATGTTCATTTCTTTTCCATATTTCCTTTCTGTCCATGCTTCAATACTCCAAAACCCACCTGTATTTCTTCCAGTCCCCCCTTCATTTACATCATACATTTCTTCAGTTTTATCTGTTCCTGGATTTGTGCAGAAGGAAGCACAAACTCTGCGACTACTGTGGTGGTGCTGGGGTTGCCATGCACTGGTGGGTTAGTAGGTTCCATATACAAGGTGTCACGTGAATTCTTAATCTTGTACCCTGGGAGGTGACATTACTCAATGATAACTCTCACTATTCCAAACAACAGGTTTGACATATGACATCCCTTGATGTCAAAATAGGCACAAATTGGCCAGTGTCTTCACTGAGCATAGGATCATAGGATCATAGGATGTTAGGGGTTGGAAGGGACCCAAGAGATCATCGAGTCCAACCCCCCTGCCAGAGCAGGACAAAACTATCTAACACAGATCACAGAGGAACGCATCCAGGCGGGCCTTGAAAGTCCCCAGAGAAGGAGACTCCACCACCTCCCTGGGGAGTCTGTTCCAGTGCTCCGTGACCCTCACAGTAAAGAAGTTCCCCCTTGTGTTGAGGCGGAACCTCCTCTGCTGCAACTTACACCCATTGCTCCTTGTCCTGTCACAGGGAGCAAGTGAAAAGAGCCTGTCCCCCCCCTCCTGGCCAGCCTTCAGGTACTTATAAACATTGATCAAATCTCCCCTAAGTCTTCTCTTCTCCAGACTAAAAAGCCCCAAGTCCCTCAGCCTCTCTTCATAAGCCATGCCCTCCTGTCCCCTAATCATCCTCGTAGCCCTCCGCTGGACCCTCTCCAGTAGATCTCTGTCCCTCTTAAACCTGGGGGCCCAAAACTGAACACAGTACTCAAGAAGAGAAGCGAGAAACAATAGATAGAAGCATTTCCACTTCTATCAACAGGAATTTGGAGTAAAAGAGATGTACAAGAGTCTGTCTTTAGGAGCACTAGCTTTCTCATGGAAAATGATCAGCAGTATTGTGAAGCAGTGAGAATTATATAGTCTAACATCCAGGAGTAGTACCCTAATATCAGTCATAGAAGTGACAGTCATTAAATGGCCATAAAGTAAATCAGGCAACTAGTAAGTTGAAAATCACTGCCTGCAAAATAAACCAGTTATGAATGTAAAACCACATAAATATATATATACATCCTTTTGCTATCAGAAAACGCTTCCAGAAACGCAGATCAGCAGACCTGTGCAATGCTGATGTTGAAAGGAAAGCAAACACCTTATTCCCATGACTTCCCCACCTGAGAAACTACATGGAAATGGGGAGAGGAGCCATAAGCTATGCACGTGAGTCACATCAACAGCTTACAGGCTGCCCTTAATCCCACAGTCTCCTTTAGAGCCGGGGATATAAGAAGACCTGAACATACTCTCCTTTCACAATGTATAATGTCATGACTACACATGAATTAGCCCCAGCAGGCAATAACCAAATTAATGCAGAATCAAGTCTCAAGGCAGCAAATTTATTGCATGTGTAATGTCAGAAAAGCACAAGGAACACTTAGTAGAAAATTTATGCGCTGTCATCGTGGCTTTACTTTGGGAGGGCTGCTTTGTGTCTGCAGGATGAGTCAGGCACCTTGCAGTGACATTTATGGAAATTGTTTGTATGTATTAGGATCAGAATATCACCCTGGAGGTTGATTGTGCTCTTCAGAGTGCAGATTGTGCCTTCCAGGGGTGTGTTTCCTCCTAAATGCATGCATGTATTTCCCACATTTGTCATGGGAATTGCCAGAAACATTTGTAGATGCTGGAGACTTGAGAGAAAGTTAACAAGACAGACAGTACTGAGGAACTTACATCATCAGAGTTCATCTGCATTATATTAGCTGAAGGCCTTACCTGAAGATGAACAGTACATTTAAAGAGCACTGAAAGCATAGAATTCTAACCTCAGCCCAAGTAAAGACTGAAACTTTGGCCCGTCCAAGCTGCACTGATGCAAGGAACTCATGACTGTAACCATGCTACTAAGGCACCGTCTATCTGCAGCTGTCAAAATGCTGATGGTAATAAAATATGTGGTTAGAAAGACAGGAAAAGCTCCCTGACCTCAATAGATTTCATTTCCAAAATGAAATACAGAAATGCACAGAATTAACTGAATGCAAATACAAAGTGTACTTGCAGGGTATCTGGCTCCTTGCTTTATTGAGGTTTAATAGAAGAGGGACCATGGAGGAAAATAACCTGCCTGGATGTGTTCCTGTGTGACTTGCTCTAGGTGATCCTGTTGTGGCAGGGGGATTGGGCTAGATGATCTTTCAAGGTCCCTTCCAATCCCTAGTGTTCTGTGATTAAGTCCTGCTACTTCCTTTAGATTGATTTGAAGGAACATCAGGTGCTGCTCATAGCTCTGAGAATATCTGACTGCCCATTCCAGTCAGGCATAAGAGACCTTTGCTGGGTCTCCACCTCCCAGGGCTGAGCAGGAATTGAGACTCACTGTGCATTCTGCTTTGGGAAAGGGAAAAACCTTAAGGTGGCTGCCTGTGATGGTGCAAGGGGTGAAATTAGCCCCATTTACTTGTTACTATGGAGATCTGTTCTGCCATCCCACTATAATCACTCTGCCAATGACATTTTGTTGCTTGCTTATGAGTCTGCTGTTAGAAGAAAGAGCATTTTTGTCAGAGACTAAGAGGAGCTGTTGGAGACTCATGCTTCCACATCAGGCACTCGAGGGTAGATCCAGTGGCTGCAGGAAAAGTGCATCAGCAGTGATCTTCTTCAGCTAGGGCTGAGCAGGCGTGCGGTGTGGCTGACCTGAAAGACCCCACACAGAAGGTCTGAGTGCAGTTGGAAATGAATTCAGTAGCACTCACAGCATCAACCCAGAGCAAGTTACCTGAATAGCTGTGCCAGTGTTAAAATCAAGCAGCACATTCTGTGAGTTCAAAGGCATGGCATCCTTCTTTGGATTTTCCTCATGAGGAGGAGCTGATGGAGCTGGAGCTGTTAAGCTGAAAGAGGAGTAGGCTGAGGGGAGACCTTATTGCTGTCTACAAGTACTTGAAAGAAGGTTGTAGAGAGATGAGTGCTGGTCTCTCCTCACAAGTAACAGGAACACTGGAACAGGCTGCCCAGGGAGGTTGTGGAGTCTCCATCACTGGAGATATTAAAGACCTGACTGGACAGGTTCCTGTGTGACTTGGTTTAGGTGATCCTGCTGATGCAGGCAGATTGGACTAGATGATCTTTCGAGGTCCCTTCCAATCCCTAATGATTCTATGATTCCATGATTCTATGAAGTAGCGAGTCACAGGACAAGAGGAAATGGCCTCAAGTTGAGCCACAGGCAATTTAGGTTAGACATTAGGAAAAACTTCATTGAAAGGGTCATTAGACACTGGAACAGGCTGCCCAGGGAGAGGTTTGGATCACCATCCCCGAACAAGTTTAAAAGTCATGTAGATCTGGAGCTGAGGGACATGGTTTAGCAGTGAGATTGGTAGAGTTTGTTTAATGGTTGGAGTCGATGATTTTGAAGGTCTTCTCCAGCCTAGATGATTCTATGAGTCCATATTTGTATCATTCTTGAACAATGAAAAAATCGTGGCTTTGTGCCCTGTGCTCACCAGATGGATTTAGTATTGCTGGGAGGACTGTAATGAGTTGTTGATTCTAATATCTCAGCTTAGGAGTGATCCCACTAGCAACGCACGAATTTGTGAGAGAAATATGAAGATTGACATGAACGAAGAACTAATGGAAATGCGTGTGCAAAGGATCAGAGGAAGCAGCAGAACAAAGATTAAATCACCACAGAGCTCAGTGTCTGTGATTTAATTCTAATAAAAAGGAGGAACAAACAGAGATAAAGTTGTCAAGCGGATGACGAACAGGGCTAGAGCTTATCAGGCACAAAAATAAAAGTGGTGAAATTCAGGCATTTGGCCTAACACTTACAGGGGGTGAGTCAAAATCGCATCACAGTGCATTCTAAAACAGCACCCACTCCTAAAACCTACAAAAGGCAAGTCTGAAATCCGAGATACCTGTCGAGGCCTCAGCTGCTATCTGGGTACCTGGGATGTTTTCACATTTCTGCCACTTTTCTACTGAGCAGGAGAATCTTTTACGGCAGTAAACAGCACAGCTGTGAAAAAAAATCCAATCTTTGCTGCAGAGCACGACTTTTCTTAAGATTTCCTAAGAAAGAAGTTAAACTAGGGAACCACTGCTCTGAATTTATCTTAATTATGTTAATTGCTTAGACAGCTTCCAGGTACAGTTGCACGAGTATCTGCGCATTGGCGAGTTTATTTGTTGCAGCTCTAACCCCAGCACCTTCTCAGCAGTTTTGTGTGAAGGCTGTGCCATAAATTGTGTCAGCAAAACAGGCCAGCAAGCATTTAGTAGCCAGCAAAAAAATAACAACCTTCTTTTTAAAAACCTTTCTATTTGCCAGAACATTTCCTTTGTTTGATATAGAGCACCCTGGCCCTCAGAGGATCAGTGTGGGTAATGGAGAAGACAGGAAAGAGAAGCGTGAGGAGGAATATTGGACTTCTTCAGAAGGCACCAAGAACTACCCTGCTTTCCCTTGCTGCCTTTAAAGCAGAGCCTTTCTGCTCAGCCCTCTGTGCCTTGCTTCTCTTTTCCCTGGGGCTCATCTTCATTAGGGGTGCCAGAGAAAAGGAAGAAAAGCTCAGAGAGCCAAGAACAGCTAAATTAGGGCATGATGCTGGTGGATTTGCTGTCCACGGTCTACCAGGCACAGATAAGCTCCCAACAACTGTGGGTAGGAACCAAACGCAGCTGAACGGCTTCGGAGATCAAAAGGTTAGACAGTGCCTCAAGGGCAGCCTGTCATAAGAACTGCCACAGCAGAGCTGGTTTTGCTGCCTAGCAAACTGGAGGTGCTGGCTCCCACAGTGGACCCTCTTCGCAAGGATGTTAGCAGTCCTAATAGCCCGTGATCTTCACTTATGATCATCAACTGTAATGAAAAGGTACCCAATCTCGAGGGTCTTTTCCAACCTGAATGGGCCTATGATTTTATGAATTTGGCATGCATCTTTGAAACTCCTGAGAGTGGCAAAGACCCGAAGAGCAGACTAGGAAGCTGCACAACCAACCGAAGCGCTGCACAGATTCTGCTGGCAGACATGGCAGGCACTTCATTGTGTGTTTTCACAGCTTTTTCCTTGGAGTAATTGATTTTTTAAATCATAGTCTAGTGTCGAGGGACATTAACAGGACTGGAATGATTTCTCTGTACAATCACTCACGACCACACAAGGACACCTGAACTGCTGCAAAGTGAAAGCAGACAGGCTGCAGGAACTGTGTGGTGTGACAAAGGCGTGACTTCTGCTCTGACTATTTTCTAGATGACAGTTAAGTCAAATTTCTCTTTGCTGGTCACTGCAGATCCTCTAAGATTTATTGGTAAACTAAAAGGTCTGGCCAGTCACAGCTCTGTCTTTACATTTAAGTATTTTCCTTTTTTAAAGGAAAATAGCCTTTGTTTTGTCCAACTAAGGATACCAGACTGCTTTAGACCTAAAAACACTGCTTGAAACCCAGCTAGCATGAGGTGTGGTCCTTGTCCTAAGCTTTGCACACGCACTGTGACCATGTAGGGTGCATGTTGCTCAAGTCCACACGAAACCTACAGCCCTTTGTGGCAAATAAGATCACCACCTTCTGGGAAGGAGCCCGTTGACTTACACACCCTGCATTAGCCATGACACGATTGACCTGTGTCTTCTGCAGGTTAGGATGTACTGATGTCTATATTAAACAGTATGGTGGGATCAAAATCTGTCACTTGTCCTACATGAGCAATAGCTTATATAAACCTGCATTTGCAAGGATGTGCTCATACTGATGCCTTCGTTGTAAAACACTTTTAGCACCATCCCAGCCTGCCACTTTCCCTGAAGAGTCTGTAAGGGGACTATTTCCAGCATTTGCTCTCTTTTAGTTGCTCTCTTACATATGGGTGTTCTTATTATATACAAGATTCAAGGTGCTGTTGCCTGAAACTGTGGAAGTGATTCTACCCTGTCATTTCACGGAGATACCTCACTCAAATTCAGCTGAACTCTGAAGTTATCTTTCAGTGTCTGCCTCACGAAGGGTCTGAGAGGCACTCTGCTGCTGGATGTTCTGTTCTGATGACTCTGTTCTTTCCGGCTGGTCCTAGAAGGATTTCCTCAGTAACATCATCCAGACAAGATTTTCTCTTGCACCCCCCTCCCGCCATGACCCACGTAGCTCTTTCCTGTTAATCCATGAATTAATCTGCTGTCTCTTTTCACTATAGCGTTCGGTGCTTTGCCGAAGTCTGGATGCAGAGAGGTATTGCTTGTCCTTTGTAAACTGAATAAAGGCAACATGTGAAAGGAAATGTTTTGATTAAAGTGCCTGTGTTACATCAGCAGCATCAAATGTTTTACTGCTTAAATTTACAGCTAAACAGCGGCTGCTGAAATTTTACACTGGAAAATTAGATTTAGTGTAAATGAACTTTAGAAAACCCAGATATCTACACTTAATGGTTCTTGAAAAAATTCAATTTCCCATCGTTTTTTTTTGCTCACACTTTGCCTCAGGCTCATTAGCTTTCAGCCTGAATACAGAAATTGCTTCCCTCTGATTGCAGCTTCTGGTCTGTTTGTTGTTGTTGTCAGGTCTGTCCCACAAATCGCACGACTTTCGGTTATTAGGACACCATGATTTTCTGACTTCATCCCAGCCCCATCAGTGTAAATGAGGAAGAGTCTGCACAACCAGCTAACACAAAATTTCTGGTGTATTTCGTAGCTGTTCAGACTGTGATCTGCTGCTGGGCCAGTCTAGTACTGCCACACGGTACTGCCATGACGCTGCACCGGGGACTCATAGCCTTATACCAGTAAAAACCCCACAGGAACGTGGTGCTGACATGGAGCCACAACTCTGGGATCCCAAAAAGACTCTCATCTTCATGAAAAGCTTCAGGTGAGACCCTATGAAGTTACTTAGACTTGGGTTCACAGAGAAGCATGTATAACACTTGCCTGCAGGTACCTCTCTGCCAGTGGTGTGGCTGCTGGTTTGATTTCGTTCGTTTGCTCCCTGTTGAGGGCTGGGAGAGTAGATTTCCTTGGGGCCAGACCTGCAGCCAACTGTGAGTAGAGCAGCTCAAATCTGCCAGCAGCAGGGGATGCATGATCAGCCCTGCCTGTCTGGTGTGTCCTGCAAGAGGGCTGGACTTGGGTCCAACTTAAAAACAGATTTGAACATGAGGCTCCTGCATGCTGCTTCCTCCTGAGCGGAGTTCCCAAAGTGGTCAGCAACCTACTGAGGTTGCTAGTAGCCTAGCAACCAGTAGGGGCCTTCTCAAAGCCAGGATGTGGGAAGGCAGTGCTCAGGGGTATGGTTTAGTCAAGGCTTGCCAGTGTTGGGATGATGGCTGGATGCTCAGGGGTATGGTTTAGTCAAGGCTTGCCAGTGTTGGGATGATGGCTGGAACTGACAGTCCTGAAGGTCTTTTCCAGCCTGCAAGCCACCCCCTTGGTCATGGCTTCTCAAAGAGAAAGGCAAAGACCATGGGCTTGGGACAGGAACTTTTACTTCCTTCACATTCTTCTCAGTTTGTTTTTAATGTGAGCGTCTGTCTCGCTTTGTTCACCCTGCAGCCCAATGAAATAGATCTAGGACAGAAAACAGTTTGTGTAGAAAATAATTTTAGGTCCAGCCTTGCAAGAAGCAAATTGTCCCTTGCCAGAAAGTGGCAGCCCTTAGCAGAGAGCCCTTCACACCGAGAATGCCATCTTTGAGGAGGAATCCCACACACTTTGCTGTGCTGCACAGCAGAGCCAGCAGCTGTTGTCGGATGCCCCACGAGACACCAAAGGTTAGAGCAGGCATGGTAGCTGCACACTGGACTTTTTAGTCAAAGGTGAAAAATAAGGGAGAGAGCAGGAACCTGTTAACAGAAGAACTGCCTCTTCTGTCATGCTGCTCACACTCTCTGTGTCTTTCTAAGAATAACTCAGTCTCTGTGTTATGAATTTTTCATTAAGGGATTCTGCATGCTTCAGAAGTCACCACGTGGACCAATGTTCATGAGAGTTTGCCAAAGGTTCAATAAAAAAAGGAAATATTTTTAAACTTAATATATTTGCAAAATACTGTTTGTATAGTCAGCACTGCAGTCCTGCCAGAAAAAAGCAACCAGATTAACTTTGTTCACTGATATTGATGTTGTTTACTTGCTTGGGATGGAGCTTTGATCACCTCACTCTTTTTATGAAATCTTGGATTTCCATTTCATCAAAAATTGTGAAATTTCTTCTGAAAACACCCTCAGTTGTTAAAAGCAAACAGATTTAAAAAAAATACAACTCTTTTTGGTTTTTGAAAATGTTCTTGTTGGCTCTTCAGGACAAAATTTGTGAAGCTACAGCTACTCCCTTTTTGATATTGAAGGTCCTGGATTGTTTTCCAATGATGTGTTTCTGTTTGATCATTTCACAGCTGATTGTGTTCGAGGTCCTGTGGTGACACTCCATGCAGATGACTTATCTAGATGGTGAAAATGAGTCTTCAGGAAACAGTGACTTTCCCAAAGTCACAAACCAAGGTCAGGGTAAAGCAGCAGAGGGGTGACAGCTTGTCTCTGTGGAGAAGATTGCCCCAGTAATTGTTTGAAAGATTAATCTTTGTCAGAAGTGATTGTCACACAAATTAATCTAGAGCAGAAAGAATTAATCAAAGATCTGTTTCTTGTGACAAGGGTTGTCACTCATGAGCCTCGAAATGTACCCTGCAATAGCACAATTAGTACAAATGAGCACAGGAAACACAACATAAAATTAATTATTGGCAATTTGATGGCAAGTTCGTGTCAAACTTTCTGCTGAGAAGATGGAAGAAGGGGCACAGCACCTGTGGGAAAGGTTTGAGTGCACAAACCTTCCTTGAGCTAGGAAAAGCTACTCTGAGAGCTCCAAAACCCTGCCCTGGCTGATGGAAGAGTATTTGTTTATGGAATCACAGAACATTAGGGATTGGAAGGGACCTCATACAGTCCAATCCCTCTGCCAGAGCAGGATCACTTAGACCAAGACACACAGGAACATATCCATGCAGGTTTTAAACATCTCCAGGGAAAGAAAGAGACTCAACAACCTCCCTGGGCAGCCTGTTCCAGTGCTCTGTCACCCTCACCATGAAGAGGTTCCTCTCATATTGATGCGGAACCTCCTGTGTTCCAACTTACACACCCTGCCCTTTGTCCTATCACCAGTTGACACTGAGAAGAGCCTGGCTCCATCCTCCTGACACCCACCCTTCACATATTTACAAACATTAATGAGGTCACCCCTCAGTCTCCTCTTCTCCAAGCTAAAGACACCCAGCTCCCTCAGCCCTTCCTCATGAGGCAGATGTTCTACTCCCTTCATCATTCTTGTGGCTCTGCACTGGCTTCTCTCCAGCAGCTCTGGGTCCTTCCTGAACTGAGGGGCCCAGAACTGGACACAATATTCCAAATGCTTAGGTCAAACCAGATTGTATTAGAGAAGCATTTTATTCCTTCCCTGGTGTGCACTGTGGTGCTGTGTGATTTTCATGGGCATGGTACGACGGAGGGTGTAGGATCACAGCTTCCAGCCAAATGCAGTGCTACCTGAGCATGGACCTGAGTGTAAGCCTTATCATTCCTCCACCTCCAACTGAGATTATATGGCTTCATGGTTCCCCACGCTCTGTGACTGCTCTTCTTTCTGTTTGCTTTCTTGGAACAACAAATAAAAACTTTCTAAAAGCCTCTCTGATGTGTTTAAGCCAGTTTGAGCTGTGCTTCTCGATTCCTTCACTTCTACTGAAGCTAAAAAAACCTGAATAAATGGCTAATGGTACCTACCTGAGTAATCTCATAGAAAACTGTTTGAGATAATAATTAGAGCTTCAAATTAAAGATCCTGTCGCCCTTAAGAAAAACCCCACAAATCTTACTCTGGCAACATTTCCTACCAGATACCTGTGGATTTCGCTGAGTAAAGGCAATAATGTCCTAGAAAGGTCCTTAACATCTTCTGTTACCCCAAGTAGCCACATTGCAAGGTCCCCTGGGCAGGCATACCATGCTTCTTCATGAAAGGGCTGCATTATCCTAGGATCATACCATGCTTCTGCTGCCTGATACCCTGCTCCTATTCGTCTCACTTGCAGAGAGTGCCTCAAAGTCATTTTTGCCAAGGGCAGCACACAGAGATCTTTTCTGAGTTTCTGTTGTCATCTTTGAAACTTACTCATTTCCTCCTTGAATTTTCATATCCCCCTTTTGCTTCTTTCCTCCTTGATCAACAAGGTCATTCTCTAGATCCTCTTATCCTGTCAATATTTATAGCGACTCACAATATACTCTGTAAGTAGCTGGGTTTGTGTCATAGTCCAGGTACAGTCCCTTTGATTTACCATTCATCTGCTCCTGTCTACTAGAAATATAATTTCTGATACATCCTACAGCTGTACTAACCTTTGTGTGGTTGAATCATGCTGGTGACTCATGGCCATCCTGCGAATGATTCTTTCCAGTCTGGGCTTTCTCCTTTCCTTGCATGATCACAGTTCAGCCTCCATCTTACAGCAAATCTTTTCATTAGTCTCCGTGTGCCTGACCTGGCACTCCAGGCTGTCACATTTAATCTGATTTTTATTGCTTCATTGCTCAAGGTTATCAGTTTCCTTCTATGTTATATTTGAACCTTCATCTCCATGAACAATGTCTCAAAAACATGTTTCCTGAACTGTCTGTATTAGTTATTTTTGTACCCTGATATTGTGAGCACATCACATAATCGTTGATCCTGGGCATATTCCACTTAAAACCTGCTTTTTGCTGGCTTCACCTTCCTTCAGTGTTAGCTATTGCTGCCTACCCTGGATCCAGATACACTCCTAAACTAATTATAATAATCCCTCTTTTTGTTGCCTTAAACACTAGTAACTTGTTCTTGGAATGTGTGTGAGGCTTAGAAGATGGTCAGGAGGGATGTGTTTATCCCATTCTTTCATCTAAACATAGACCAGTACATCACAGCAGGATACCAAGTTTACCTGTCAAAACATAGTGCAGTAGATTCAGGCTATATTATGTCTGATTTTTGTATCTCCATTTTCTGACATAGTCTTCCTTTGGAAATTTGCTCCAGCACCTTGCAGGTTAACTGTCCTGTAACTGCACCGGTTCTTTTACTCTTTTCAAAATACAAGTCCTACGTTTGCCCATTTCAAATGCTAATGCACTAGCCATTAAGTGTATTTAGAAAAGCTTCACTGCAGGACTTGCAATTTCACATGATGCTACTTCTAGGCTGAAGATTAAACTACTCTAGAAGTTTCAGTACACTGATCTTAGATAATTTTTCATCTTTTTCTGCTGGAGATTTCCTTTTTGAATATTCATTACTATTAAGCATCCTCTGATCTTTCCCATTGTTAAAGACAAGCATGAAGAAGCTGTATAAATAAGCTGAGTTAGTGTCAAGCATGTTCTTTGCCTAAGGACTCTTTTAGCTTCAACCATTTCATTTTTCCATAGGTTGGTCAAGCAGTAGATATTTTATTGCTTCTGTTCAGATTTGTAGCCATAAAAAACTAGATATTTAGCTTAGACTCTAGAAAAATTTTTGTGTAGAATTTATGACCTGGTTCAGACAAATATCATAGTGTCATCAAAATCTGTCAGGGTGCATATATACTAATCTGCGTTGCTATGGCCCAGTAATGACTATTAATTGAATTACCTACTATTTTTTTTGTAAATCACAGGGTTGCAAACTCATTCTGAGTGGAAGAGACCTTTAAGTCTTTTGAGTTGAAGTCCACCACAAGAGCAAGCAGTAGTAATGGTGAGACTTCTCCCAGCTGCTTGTAGAGTATTTCTGTTACCTCATCATCTCAGTTAGATGGTCCATAACAGACTCCCACTATGATGTCTGCCTGGTTTGCCTTTCTCCTGATTCTTAGCCATACACTATGCTGTCATCACCACCGTTAAGTTCACCTGGGTCAAAATACTTCCTAATATACAGGATCCAGGATCACACCATCACTCCTCCTTCCCAGCCTATCCCTTCCGAAGCGTTTATAGACCTCCATTGTAGCACACCAGCAAATAACATGAGAGGACAAGGGGAGACGGTTACAAACTTGAAGAGGGGAGATTTAGGTTGGACATTAGGAAAAATCCTTTCCTGTGAGGGTGTTGAAATGCTGGAACATGTCACCCCAGGTAGTTGTGGCTGCCCCGTCCCTGGAAGTGCTCAAGGCCAGGTTGGATTGACCCTGAGTGACTTTTGATCTTGTGAAGGTGTCCCTGCCTACACAGGGGAGTTGGAACTAGATGAACTTTAAGCTCCCTTCCAGCCCTGGCCATTCAATGATTCTATGAGTATCACCATGTTTACCACCATGTTTCCGTGATGGCAAATCTGTTGTGTTTTTCCTGCTGTAGGATGGCTTCAAGCTTATCCTGCTTGTTGCCCATGCTAGGTGCATTGCTGTAGGTGCTCTTGGAGCATGTCACAAAGTTGGTGGGAGAAGGCTTGAGTCCCTTGGTACCATTACCAGACACTACCACACTTTGATTCTAGGCCATCCATATTCCTTGTGTCCTTGCTATTACATGGCACTGGTATGGCAGACCGTAGGACCTTGCTAGCACACTATCCCTCAAAGATTGATGTGGTGTCCCCAGACATATCTCTAGCACAAAGATCCTTTACTCCCCACCTGTTACCAGCAGGCCTGGTGTTCTGTAGTCTGACTCATGATCAAAAACCCCAAAGTCCTGTATGTTGATGCATTTGCATTTTTGTTCTAACTAGGTTCCAGTTTCTACCCAACTGTTGAGGAGGAAAGCCCATTACCTTCTATTTAATCAAGTCTGTAATCTTAAATCCTTCTTTATAATTTAGTTCAGGTTAATTTTTGACCTACCTGTTAACAGATCCAGATCTAAGTTTGTAATACTGGTTTGCATAACTGCCATTAGTTGATCAGTTGATAAAACCTGAGAGAAGATTAACCGAATTTCATTAATGTGCTAATGGACCAAAACAACACAATGAAAAGAATTCAAAACCACTTACAGAAGTTACAGGCAAAACCAAAGACTCTCTCTGTTTGGGGAAAAACAAAAGGCATTTAATTCACACAACATAAAAACACCAACACAAAGACATACACAGATTAATCACGTGTTTTTACATTACTGATCCAAGCTGCTACCCTGGGGGAAGAAAGTCCTGTGGGGGAAGAAACTCCTGCAGGGGAAGAAAATAACATTATTAAGGAAATATTGTCAGTATCTATTAATTTTGGACATTAAAAAAATACCCAGAAGACTTATATTTATCAGAATTTTAACCAATTCCAATAATAAGTAAATAATTACTCAGATGCATGATTCATAGAATCATAGAATCATCAAGTTTAGAAAAGACCTTCAAGCTCATCAAGTCCACACGTCCACCCTACAACTCCTAACAATGTAGTGATGTCCAGTGATAAGAAAAAGGGACAAACTGGAGCACAGGAGGTTTCACATAAATATAAGAAAAACCTTTTCACTGTGAGGGTGACAGAGCACTGGAACAGCCTGTCAAGAGAGGTTGTGGGGTCTCCATCAATGGAGAGGGTCAAAACCAGCCCGGACACTAGCCGATGTGTCCTGCTCTGGGTGATCATGCTCTGGCAGGGGGCTTGAACTAGATAATCTTCCAAGGGCCCTTCCTATCCCTAACAGACAGGAACTGTGATTAACAGAAGAGCTCTCTAGAGGATCAGTAAAATCACAGAATCGTCAAGGCTAGGAAAGGCCTTCAAGATCATCGAGTCCAGCTGCCTGTCCCACAACCCCTAACCACTCAGCCATCTCCTAACACCATGATTGCTTATTTTTTTAACACCTCCAGGGACAGTGCCTCCATCACCTCCCTGGGCAGCCTGTTCAAATGCATCACCACTTTCTGTGAAGAAGTTTTTCCTAATAGTTACTCTGAACCTCCCCTTTATCTGAATGTTATTTATTTGAAAATTAATGTGATTAACTCTCAAATTTTTGTCAGATATTTTCTACTTTCCTTTTATTTATGTTTTTAACACCAATTTCTGACAGAATGGTAAAAGTTTTCCTACCCAATCCTGTTTCCTAAAACAAATATCTTCATGTTCATACAAAAACATTGTCAGGTGCCCTCTTCTCAGGTTTGTACTTTAGGTAACTAAGAAGCCCTTGGCACGAGCAACGTACAGGGCTCTGTGTGGGTCACACTAACGCAGTCTGCTTTGTGGGCTGTCACAGAAGTGTCCTGGATGCCACCCTGGAACAAACCCTGACCTCATCTCGCAAAGCCAAGCAGGGTCAGGCCTGATTTATACTTGGATGGGACATGGTCTGGGAACACCAGTAGGCTTACCCTACTCCAACAGTGGGGGTGTTGGACTTAGATGATCTTTCAAGGTCCTTTCCAACCCATAAGATTCTGTGATCTTCAGACTTGCCTGTATATGCCTCACACACCTGCTGAGCCCCTCCCAAGGGCTTTTATGTAATGAATAGCCACAAAAATCCTTCATTTTATGGTAAATTCCCAGAATTTACATGGACAGCAGCAGGTAGCTTGTGTCTGAGGTGGTTTATGGTGTCACTGCTTTAGTGCTATTTCTGAAGGGCAAATTGAAGTAGCCCCTGGACTGGATCTGCTTAGGAAAGGTAAACAAATATGAGAAATAAAACTGCTCACAGTACACTTCAAGATGCTGACAAAAGAGTCTATGGGCAAACACAAAATACTTTAAGGCATGAAAAAATAACCTGCAGTTTCAGTGGAAAGACAGAAATGACTTTTTCTATTCCTGTGTCATACATAATGTATAGGAGGGAAAATTCTTTCAAGTTCATTCTTTCCCCCAGAGCTTGCTGACTTTTTCTTGTCCTTTTCTTTGCTCTTGTACAGCTCAGTGCCCAGCTCTGTAAGCAGATGGCATATACCATATGACAGCTGTGAAGTGGATGTTTCTGACAGGTACGGTCACAGGGACATACCATGCAGCCTCATGACGTACATCAGAGCACTGTGAATAACTAGACATGACCATATAATGAAATAATGAAAATATAGTGGCTTTCAGCAGGAGCTTTATCCCAGAGGAAGCACTGATGTGCTGTAAGCATGTAGAGGTGAGTGCAAGAGTTAGTTTCATCCCTGTGTGCAGAATGAGAAATGCAAAACTGGTGAGTGGCACACTGAGGTACAAAACAAAGCAACTTGTGAAAAGCCAGGAGTCTCCTAATGATGCAGAGCTTGGTCCAGAGATTTAAGAATTTGACTGATCTCTGTATGTTTTTGTGCTGGGTTTTTAATGTTGTGTGAATTAAATGTGTTTTGGTGTTTTTCCCCAAATAAGCCAGTCTTTGTTCTTTGCTTGTGACTTTATAAATGGCTTTGAATCCTCCTTAGTTTTAGTTTGGTTCATTAGCACATTAACTAAATTAATTAGTTAATCGAATCTCAGACCTGATCAATTAATGACAATCACTTCACGTGGAAATGGCCTCACTGGTGAAAAGTCTGGATCTTTTCCAATCCAGTTCTCCCTTTCTTTATACTTTTATCTTTGTGTGCTTTCTCTGTGTTTGCCTGTGCAGCCAAAGGCATTGGATGAACTGCCTTCCTTAGCCAGTAGCTTGTGCTAAATGAAGGAATTCAGAGGCTAAAGCATTTGTGGAGCTTGGGGTGTGGTTTGCCAATCATTTAGTCTCCCTTTCCAGCTGATGAGACAATAGACACGTGCTGGCAGCAACTCATCCCATAACACTTTGGGCACAGTTTAGTTCTTTAGACTAGAGTAGAGTAAACTCCTGACTATCCAGTTGACATTCCAGTCTGGGTAGTGACTGGCTGGAGAGTAGCCCTGGGGAGAAGGACTTGAAGGTGCTTGTGGACGAAAGGCTCAACATGAGCCAGCAGTGCGCACTTGTGGCCCAGAAGGCAAACTGGATCCTGGGCTGCATCAGGAGAAGTTTGGCCAGCAGGTCAAGGGAGGTGATTCTCCCCCTCTACTCCGCTCTGGGGGACAGTCACCCCACCTGGAGGACTGCGTCCAGTTCTGGAGCCCTTATTACAAGAAGGATGTGGACATGCTGGAGCGAGTGGTCATACATGCTGGATATCTGTGGTCATGCAGGCACCTATTCTGCCATGGGATTACTCCTGTATCAGAGACATCTTTCTGTCTTCATTGACTAGAGGAACTGTGGAGATGGGATTAATCTTACCTACACAAGGCTGTCAGATCTGATACCATGGATTATTCATAATCCTTACAGGTGGATGAAGGAGGTCAGGCAGGACACCTTAGTGTATGGTAACATAGCGTTTAAACTGTACGTAGGTAAATAAATCATGTCACAGATGACTACCTGAGCCGAAGCATTAAAGTAAAAAAAGGTAAAGCCAACCCTAAAATTCTTCTGCCTTCACGCTGGGAGTTTCCAGGTCAAGCTGATTGGCTAATTTTTCAAGTCCTATTGTTTATATCTGCCAAGAACATGTGTTGATCCTGTGCAGTCCTCTGCAGAAAGACTACAGTGAGTACATACTACAACACAGGTCTTGGTTCCACTAATTTGAATTTAATTCCCACTCCAGAAAACTAAGCTGGGTTATTAATGTCTTATTTTGCTCTGAGTTCTTTGCAGTGATGCTGGACTGCTGTCTGAACTGGATCATATCAGCCGAGCTCAAGTACTTCCATGCTCCACAGCAGCTACTATAATTGCAGACATATCCAGTCTGATTTCTTATGGCATGAGAATGTATATAAATATGCTTAACTGAGTAATCATTTTATAAAATAGTCTTTTTGTTCAATAAAATATTTATTATTGATGTGCTGAAACTCAAACCCAATTACTGTGTTCTTATTGCTATCAAGCACAATTTACATGTTCCTGGGAAAAGGAGATGAGATGTGGAAATGGGATATTTCCCAGCTGAAGAAAGAAGGGAAACACGTTCAAGGACGTTTCTCACACCCTTTCCCCCACCTAACTGCTCACATGTTCTCTCTCTCATTAATTTTCTTCCTTGCCAGTTACTTTCTGAGATTTTATTTCTCATCAGACTAATGTCAACTCATTGAGTCATGTCTGTCACCAACACTTCTTGCCATGTGTTGACCTAATATTTACAAGATGAGCAAGATCATAGTGTAGATTATGTACACTGCTGCACACGCGGTATGAACTACATCACTACAGTGCAGAATGGGTTCAAAGGCAGGTGCAAAAGATGCAAATTCTTAGAATAAAGGAACCAAATCATTGTTATTTAAATCCCAGATAGGTCTTCAGGGTGTCCATGAAAGTCTTACTGCCTTTCTCTACCCTATATAGTAGTGAGGGGAGGAGTATATTCTCTGCCTATATAGTAACTCCTAAGGGGAGGAGTTACCTTATTGTTGCTGGATGCGATTAAGAACTCTATTCCTGGAATAAACTCTTAGAAGTATTTATTCTCACAATAAAGCCTCAGCCAATTCTTAGAAGAAATAATTTCTCAAAAATACCAAAATAATATTTTAGCTCCCAGAGATCTATGAAACTAAGTACACACCAGCCACACCTCTTGGTGTGTTGTAGAGCGTTTGACTGCAAGAAATCTTCTGCACAGAAAGAACAGCTACCACAGAATCTCAGAATGTTAGAGGTTGGAAGAGACCTCGAAAGTTCATCTAAGTCCAACCTCTCTCTGCTGGAGCAGGGTCAGCCTACAGTACTGTCTGAAGATATCCTACACGGGGCTCAAACCCATGACCCCAGGAATCCAGAGTCTCATGCTCTACCAACTGAGCCAACCAGGTCATCAATGATAAACAGAAGTCATTTCATCCATTTCTACATCTTTAGCCCAGGTCTGAACTGAATGAGCAAAGATTTGAAGAATCCATAAGCGACATGGGAGTATAAAATCATGCAAGGAACTGTAAAGACCAGACAAGTCAACTAACAACAATCAAGTGGTGAGTGTGCAGGTTTCACACTTGCTGTGATGGATAAGGGCAAGAGTGAGTTGTCCAAGGGCAATACAAAGAGAGTAGGCACTAGCAGCAGCACAGATCTGTGAGGTAGATAAGGGGCCTTCAGAGGTGGTGTAGTTCCCATGAGCACTGTCTTTTGTGGGACGCACACACAAAGACACTCCAGAGCTGTTGCACTGAGTTCTTGAAAAACATTGCACATCCTTGTCTGTGGGCAAGAAGAGGCCTTTGAAACATCATGGCCCAGATTTAGTACAGGAAAATATTCAAATGGGCAAAAAGTGATTTATTCTTAACCCAACATCTTTGGAAAAGATGGCATACATGGCAACATACTCAACACAGCCTGCCTTTTCCTGGGTAACATGTTTTGAAGGAATTGCTAATTTCAGCCACATGAGAAAGAGGAGTAGAATTCCTTATAGTATTAAATTTCCCAATATCTCATGAAAATAGGCAGCTACGTGAAGTACTTCTAAGTTCTGACTAGAAACCAGAGCATCCACACAGGAATATTTCCCTCAAAATGTAAATCCTGATTAAGCTCCATTTTGGTTTTTTCTGTTGCTCAGAACATTGCATGTTTTGCTCGAGTGGTACAAACCTTATCTCACTTCCCTCAGCCTCTTCCTTTCTTTATCTACCTGACCTTCCTCTGCAAGGGAATGGGAGCCTGCTCTTTACTTTGCTAGGCTTCAACCCAGAAATACAGCATGCAAATAACCACCACACACACCCCGGGGCAAGACAGTGACAGCTCCAGTGATGAGGGATAGTGTGAGGAACTGCTGGAAAGCTTTAAGTTTGGGAACTTCATAGTGACAGACCACGGGATGTGGATACCTCTGGACATAGATAAACAATAGAATCGTAGAATCAGGGAAGGGACCTGGAAATATCATCTAGTCCAATCCCCCTGACACAGCAGGATCACCTAGAACAAGTCGCACAGGAACACATCCAGGTGGATCTTAAACGCCTCCAGAGAAGGAGACTCCACAACCACCCTGGGCAGCCTGTTCCAGTGCTCCATCACCCTCACTGTGAACAAGTTCCTTCTAATACTTATATGGAAACTCCTAATAGCAGAGAAAGAAGAAGACTGGTGGTACTGATGCACCTTTGCTTGTGATTGGAACCAATCTGAAAGTAGCAAAGTCATCTAATTATCGCAGGAAGCACATGGTACTTCCCAATATTAACACAAAATAGCAAAGGAAATAGGAAAGAAAAGGCTGGTGTTCTGCACTTGTAGCAGAACTCATGTGGCTTGGAATAAACACCAACACTGCAAAAGACCAACATGCAAGGACTTATTTGTTGAGCAAACCTACTGCAGCCATAACTACAAGAATCAGAACACTGTAGCAGCATCTTTTCCCATCCGTGATTTTGGTGATCACAACGACTAGGCCTGTGTTGCTGTAGCTGTTGGGAATCAGGAGACATTCACATACTGTAGGACTTCATTTTCTTGATCTTTTATTTCAATATTCTTTAGAAGTTGCTGCTTTCTCCAAAGTTTAGAAAAGTAATAATTCCTTTTGCCTTATAACTGATTTATTTACATGTTCATGAGACAGAGTACATACAGCTGTACCAATTTTTTTGGTACCAGTTCTATCTGCTGAGTTTCAAAGGTCCCTATTCTTTGGAGCGCCCTTAACTACCAGCTCACAAGCTGCAAAACAAAACAAATTCAAGCAAAAATCTCCCAATAAAGCTCCATGCATCTTGGTAATAATTTCCCATCAGGTTTCTATTCAGCTCACCCAAAAGCATGCTTTCACTGCAGTTTAACTCTTCTAGCTGGAGTGTCTGTAGTGTTCTGGTTACCACATTCACCTAACACACAAAAAGGTCACCAGCTCAAAACCAGGCAGAAACACCATGTTTAATTACTGGTATGAATGACCTTAAAAGTCTTTTCTAACTTCAATGATTCTCTGACTGTGGGCTACACAGTCATAGTCCACTGTTTCCCAGCCTCTCCTTTGGCTTCCTTGTCTGTATCATCTCCCATGCCTTAGGACTGACAGTCTTGATGTTCATAGTGTATGAAGCAGTTTTGGGGAGACGTGCTTACAGAAGGGTGGCAGGAGCCGTGGAAGGCAGCCTATGTTTTTGTTGGCCTGATCTGCCAGAAGATCACTCCATGAGGCTGTACTTCAATTAACACTGTCAAGTAGCAATTGCCAAAACACAACCACCTCCTGCTCACAGCTGAAACCTACCACTTGTCCTTGCCTTGTTCTAAGCACGAACAGCGACACGGTCCAGAGGCTGATGCATCTGGACATAAAGCAGACTCTATGCTAAGTGTGAATTTGCAGCAAGTAATCTGAAATCAATGTGGTGCATAAGGACAAGATTTAGTGGTCGCCTTGGTAGAGTTAGATTAATGGTTGGACTTGATGGTCCTAAAGGTCTTTTCCAACCTAGACAATTCTATGATTCCCTCTCTCCTTGCTAGATGTAGTTAATGGTGTGTAAAAATATTACACAGAAATAGTGAGAAGCGCCAAAATATTTTCACTACTGTCTTGACTTATCCACAAGTAGAAAGATCTTGCTGACAGGTTTTTTCCTCATAGTTAACAACTCCCTTCTAAACACATTTTCACTAAATCCAGCAGCACACATTATAAAGTAATTAAGTTGGAGTTACTCACTATAATTTAACTATGCGGATATGCCACTAAGAGCATGCATTTTGCTTCAATTTACTTCAATTAATGAGCTGTTCTCTGCACAGTTCCATGAAAAATGCTATCGTTTAGCTCTCTAAAATCAGTTTTCCTAAAGTGTTTCCTTATTCTCCAGACAAGTCCTTCCATACAAGGCCAGTCTTGTTTTCTGACTGTGAGAACACCTGCAGTTACATGAGGAACAAAGACACAGAAGGGAATCCAGATGCATACCCATGTCCCATTCAAAGCAGAGATTATCTAAATCTGGATTAAATTCTGTCTCAGACTTAGGTCTTAAAAGTTTAACATGTTCATCCAGATTGCATTTTGCCTGGTAGGTGCAAATGATAATTGAGGTAATTAAAAACAGTGGAAGATGAGCAATGCTACTGCCCTGCTGGAGGATTTTGCCATCAGCAGCTACACAAACCATGGAGCCAGGGCAGCTGGTGGCAGAAGAAAGACCTGGGAACAGATCAAGAGTCCCCTGGAGCGGGTCTGTCATGGGTGTCAGATCTGTGTTAGGAAATGTCTGTTTTCTTCCTTCTTTCTCCCAAGTCAGAGACATTCCATTACCCCACTGTCCCAGGCACAGTAGATGTCACTGACGGAGGAGCAGTGCTTCCCATTCACTCAGCTGACACTGCTGGCCGGGCAGTGGGAGCGAACAGCGAGCATCCTGTTAATGTGAATCAAACATGTCGTGATCAGGGAAGTGGTCACCCTTTACCTTCCTGCAACAGCCCTCCCTGGCTACCGACACTGTGACCTCTGCTCAACCTTTTCCACTATTCTGAGCTAGATCTGGCACAGGAAAGCACGGAGGAAAGACGGAGAAGTTAGCCATGCCCAACACCAACCCTGATGAGGGAGATTTATGTGAGTGTTATGCCCATTATTGTGATGATTGTTAGGCTGTGGGAGTGAAGCAGATCGCATTAACAACTTACTGAATCTCTGAATTTGGCTACAGGATGGATTTATTTTATATATTCAAAGGGTGGCATTTTACAATATCCAGAGTAGGGGCACTTACATCTGAGCTTGTCACCTTAAGCTCTCTTAATGGACACCTTAGGACACAATATATCTTATTCAAATACTTTAGACCAAAATAGGTCAAGTGAATTTTTGTCTGTCTTTCTGCCCAGCGAGCACAAAGGGAATCTAATATAGTTAACTCAGAAATAAAGATCTCTGCCGTATCTATGAACAGAAAAAAGGAACTTCAACCATGGTTTAGTTCTTTTTCTCCAAAGAAGTCCTCACAACTGACTTTACAAAGCAGTTCCAATTAATCCATATATATATATATATATATATATATATATACACCTATTTCTCTACCTATCACTTGATAAACAGTCACCTCCAATTCCTCCAGTCTGCTTTTGTCTGTCATTCTGTTAATATGCCATTCTGTGCTTGGACTACTGTCCTTCCAATTCATCCAAGAAACCACCTTTGCTCTGCAGTGCTGCATCAGTGCTTACATTGCTTAGATAATTTCCCCTACACTTTTCGTAGCTCCTTATCACTTCTTATAAACATTAGAGGGACACTGAGATTTCCTTCCCATGAAGCAATAATCACAGAAAGCCAAACAGAAGGACTTCATTGCTGTAGAAGGGACTTTTTGTCTGAGATTCCAGAGCATTGCAGACTCCAGCTGTTTTATCTCATGAGGAGACAGGATCGTTGTACTATTATCACACACCCCATAGGCATGCAGTGTATATTACCTGTTTTAAAATGTGGTTCAATAGTGATGATGGACATAAAAGGAAAATTGAACTCTGGAGTTCTCTTCCTGAACTGTTTCTTTACAGCTCCTTCCCCACAGCCTGTTCTGCATGCTCCTCTACATGTCTATCTCCTGTCTCTAACTGCCTTTACCTCTCACACTCTGGGGGTCATCTAAGGTAGCATGTTACCTCCCAAAGTAGCTTTCAAAAACATTACTCTTTACAATTTGAAGTTACCTGAGGTAAAACAAAACACGGTAGGTTATAGCAATTCAAAGAAGATCCGTTGGTCTTTTTCCCGTTGATATTGATGGGAGAAGTCATGTTGGTTTCAATATTCTGACTTAATATAAATGATGACTGGAAGACTTCCACACCAGTAATTCCTGAATTATGGCAAGATCCTATAATTTTGTGGCTTACTGTGTTATCTTTTCAGAGCCAAGTCAATGGTCAATGTTTTAAAATCAGTAACTGTAACACAAACGCCTCCAAAACACTTTTTGAAACTGGATCTGGTATTTCCAGTTTTCTTACATCTGCTGGTTGTTGCAACACACTAGATGATGGTTGTTGCAAACATCTCCTTGCTACAAGCCAGATGAAAGACGTGAGGGGCTACTTTGTCAGCCTCCCACTTAGTCAAGGACACACAGATGATGATACAGAAGTCAATATGGACCTTCTTTCAAGCTTCTTTAATCAAACTCATCCCAGCTTGAAATAATTTATCAGTACTGTTTGTATCTCTCTATCTACCAGCTCATCTGGTAAAATGCAGACATTACTTTAGATCGTGAGGAAGAAATATGTTTTTGGAAAATCAGTGATAAATCATCCACCGAGTTTATTATGACACCATTGAATCTTCAAGAGCATGAGAGCTATGTCTTTATCTCATTTGGGAGCCATAGTCATTGATCCAAGCCCTCATAATTGCTTTCTGCAAATATTTTACTTTCATAAAGCCAGCCGCAGAGGGATGGTACGCTGTTCGCAGAAGACATTCTCCATCATGTGCTATTAAGTGTGTCACTTGAACATTTCGATTCCTCCAGTATAGGATCTAATCTTCTATCAATCCACTGTCATGGATGACCTTCAAATTGTGACAAGCAAGCAAACCTACTAATTCAACCATCCTCTGCAATCGTCTTCCATCACTGCTCCTTCTCTTTCAATCAAGATGAAGAGTTAGCAAAGCTCTCCATTAACTTTTCCATTGAACTTTCATGATTCTTTCTGCTCTGCAGGGGAAAACTGAGCAACAGTCAAGTTAATCAGCTCACAAACCCGTGAGCAGTAAGTTACCAAGACTGATCTCAGTGCCTAAGACAAGGCTAATTTGGGCTTGTCCTGGCAAGCCCTCGTTGGTCTCTTCAGGACAATACCTACCCTTTCATTTACATCTCCCTTTTCTTCACACTTTCCCCTGTACCTCTGTCCTGGTTTGAGCTGGAACAGCACTAATTCTGTTCTATGATTTTACTTGTCACCTAACTCTCTTCTAAGCAGTGGCACTTTCTGACGTTGAAGGTGTATTTGTGCAGACAGTGTCTGTTTCTAAAAGTGATAACTCTCGATATTTACACTTACTACTAAGGACTGATGTGGAGAAAAGTTCTTGCTTATACTTGCTAAATCTTGTCTAATATCTAAAATCTAAATCTAAATCTAATCTAAACTCATTAAGTTAGAAGCCACACCTGAGGGGAGAAGCAGACAGGACAGGTGACTCTAAACTAACTAATGCATACATGTCATAGTTGGTATAAAGCTGAGGGATCACAAGATCAGGCTCTCTTCTTCAATGGTGGGCATCTGAGGCCTCTGTTGATTTTATCTCCAATGCCTGTCCATGGATTCCTGAATCCAGTTCCAGAATTCAGCTCCTCAGTATGGTTCCTATCTACTACTGATGCTAGTCTAGGACTTCCCCAGTGCCTGCCTATAGCATTGGTGGTGACTGTGACATAACTGCTATCATTGGGAGGCAGAGGCAGCTTCAGTATTGATTTCTTATATATTTCTGTGTATTTAATGTTGCTATTATTTTCATCAAAGCTGTTTTTGTTTTCCAATCCATAATTCTCCCTTATTCCATTTCTTTTCCCCAATGGAGAAGGAGAGGAGTTAATAGAGAGCATCCGTTATTCATCTAGTGGCCAGCTCAACCCTAGTCGTTGACAAGCTCTTCTCTCATTGTGCAGAAAACATTCTGCCTTGTGCATCTCATAACATTCTTTTCAACTTCACGTCTGCCTGGAGGAGATAAGACTTTGGTAGCACCTTATAGCAGCCTTCCAGTACCTAAAGGGTGCCTACAGGAAAGCTGGAGAAGGATATTTTATGAGGGCCTCTAGTGATAGCACGAGGAGGAATGGTTTCAAGCTAAAAAAGAGTAAATTTAGGTTAGATATTAGAAAGAAATTCTTCACTATGAGGGTGGTGAAGCATTGGAATGAGTTGCCCAGAAAAGCTGTGAATGCCCTGTCCCTAGAAGTGTTCAAGACCAGGTTGGATGGGGCTCTGGGCAACCTGGACTTGTGAGGTGTTGGAACTAGATATCTATAAGGTCCCTTGTGATATAAGCCGTTCTATGGTTGTGTGTGTCTTTGAATTGCCACCACCTTCCCTACTCCTTGGCAAGAGCTACATGCCTCAATTTTAATCATATTTGTAATCAAGTTAGGTTTCATATTCAATATTGTTTCCATAAGTTATCACCTGTACCTAATCCTGCGGTGGCTTGTGACGGAGAAGCTCAGCATCTGTGACACGGGAATATTCTCAACCTGTTGTCTGCTTTGACATCACTAATCATGCTATTCTTTGGAAAACCTTGTCTTCCTCTGGTTGCAATTACTATCTTCCCTTAGTTCTTCTGCCAATCCCTAACAAAAGATTCTGTGTCTCTAACCAGCCTTCCTCTACGGACACGCACTAAGATCTCAGCTTTTTTCTCTGACACCTCCTCATGGGTGTCCATCTCTGAACTGTATTTACTAGAGTGAGCACCATTCCATCCTTCTGTTATCGGTTCCTTCAGGTACAAATCATCCCTGGGTACCTGGTTTCATCTGTAGCTTCTCTGCATCTCCTGACATGCTAAAGTTCACCCTGGACTGCACTGCATAAGCACCGTGCTTGCAGTCCGTCCCCACAGCTAAATCTCTGTTACAGCTCTCACCATCAGCTCGCCTTAGCTGTGGCAATACATTTTCCTCTGGCTTTGATTAACCCCTTTTTCCCCTTTATCTGGTCAGAGTGTTACCACTCACATATTGTTTTTCCACGTCTTTGCATCCTGCTTCTCTATCTCTCTAAATTTAACTAACATCTATAGTTTCAAAATTTTTCTTGTCCTGTCCCTACTCTGCCTGTCACCTGCCATTCAGTTCCTCAAAGACCACCGCTATCGTTGATTGCTCTGTGGTTTGCGATCTCCTGCTCCCTAAACTCCAAACATCTGAGATTACTTTTTCATTCTCACTCATGCTGGGAAGGTAATGTTATAAACATCTACTCTACCTTGCTGCCATTCAGAATACTCATTCTAACTTTCTTTTGCATAATATCATCAAAAATATTCTGTAAAGATCGTCCTTTTTGGCACCTTGATATCCTCTCCCATCTTGCCAATTAGCACTTGTTTCCTTGAAGATCTCTCTTCACCTCTTTTCTGTCTCTTCTCTTAAATTTAAATATTGACCTTCTGTGGAGCAAGGGAGACCTTGTTATTCTGTGCAAAAGTCTATGTGACACATAATATAACCTCTATATGTCACATAAAGGTGATGGGAATAATAACAGAAGTCTGTTCTGAGTTCAAACTCAACAGAAAGGATTTAGTGCTTTAATAACATTATTCGTCTGTTGCTTTGGCACACATTTGAGAGCTTCATCACGGCCATAGCTGGCCATGGACCACTGTTTATGGAGCCATGTCAGCTGTGCTACATAAGCATATAGATAATTGACAACAAATTCCTTGTAAAGCAGCTTTATTTTTTATTTTATCACATGACTGGGACAACTAAATGTGAAAGCATACTTTAAAAAGATGTTTTAAATTCTCCTCTGGTGACACACTTGATGACTGGATAGCTTTGCCTTTGCACTGCCTGAGCCAGCTGCTTTGCTCTCACAAGTCCTCTGTAGCATCCTCCTTTTCAGCCGCATTTCCCTGGAAGATAATGTGTCTGTAGTGACTGACTGGTGTTCCCTCGTACCTCAAACCCATTTGTCATTAGCCAGATCTCCTTTGCTGAGTTCTTTTTGTGAAAATTACCTTTTCAATGGCTCCACTCTGTCCCATTCCTCTCTCTTCTGAAGTGGCATATGATGAGATGTCCTCAGCTCCTTCAGCTTGCCAGCTCTGAGAACACGCTGCCCTCCCTGCAATTTTGTGCATCAGACTGATAATACATTTCCATCTGCATAAAGGGGAAAACCCAATTCATATCCAATTTTCCTGGGAAGTCAGATTTTATCAGTTGCATACATAGAAAAAGGATAGCAAAATCCAAGTACTCTGAGGCTCAAGAGAGGAGGGCACAACTTGCCTTAAGCCATCCCTGCCAAGGATGAAGGTCTAACTTGGGAGTTTGACAGAACTGGAGTGCAGACAATCTCACTGAGCTTCAAGAACTAAGGGACTGTGAAACTACCTCTTCAACATTATGCTTAGGCTGCTCTAAAATTTGTCCAAATCTAAAATGTTAATGTCTTTCTCAATCCCAGATCAGGAGGGCAGAAAATTGGCCGAGTTTTTGCCCCCACCGAGATGTTTGATGTTTTACCAAATGCATGAATCAGAGGCCAGCTTGCCCTGAGACAGTTAATCAGGATCTTGTGCAATCTGATGTGACGTGATGACAGCTGTTGGGACACAGGGTCACATGCGGCTCCCACTGCCACTCGAGCATTGCAGTTATTGGGGGCATAATGGTGTAAGTAAGGTGAAAAAATTAACTCATTATACTTACAAATTTTATTCACAAGTACTTAGATGGCTGATTAAGCTCTCAGTTAATAACTCTTCAAGTTGTGGTATAGTCTTCCACAAACAAAATGCATCTTCTAGTGGGTGTGTAATTGAATATATACATATTGAAAAACTAAAGAGGATAATGCAGGCAATTGATCTACCTAACAGCAAAGGTTTTCTTGTAGTCATTGCTGTTGTATTCCAGCCAGAATAAAGAAGAAAAACATTTTCAAAACTCTCTGGAAGGGATTTTACAATGTGCAACCTCCTTTTGCTGCTTTATTTTCTCACATTTATAAGTTCAAAGGTCATAAGAGGTGACCTTTGGGACTTTACGGTAACCATGTTCTGTCTTCCTTCCCCACCACTGCTGATAACAACCCACACCAGTAGACTTCATGCCTGCTTCCTGCCCGGGATCCTTCAGATCAGCTGTATCTAGGCCTTTCTGAGAGTTCTTTTGCAGGTGTATTTGTTCCTGCTGCCAGCCCCTGTGCTGTTGTGTATCCAGGTGGGTGCTGCTGTGCGTAGGGCACTGCCGGCCTCTCCAGATACGTAACGGGCTCGTACGTGGAGCTGGGGACAGGTAGCCCAGCTCTCAGATGATTTCTCAGGGAGCCAGCATTGCCTGTAGTGCAAGGCATTGGCTCACATCTGCTTGAGATTTGTACTCTACATGCAGAGGACACCTCTGTTGCCTGCGAAATCTGAGTCCAGGTGCCTGGATGCAGGCTGGATCCAGGCAATGGGTCTAAGTTGAAACAGAGGAGGTTCCACATCAATCTGAGAAGGACCTTCTTCCCAGTGAGGGTGCCAGAGCCCTGGAAGGGGCTGACCTGTGGGGGTTGTGGAGTCTCCTTCTCTGGAGACATTTAAAACCTGCCTGGATGTGACCTGGCTGACAGCATGCGGCTGGTGTCTTTCCTAACGCTCACACGTAACCACACAAGGATCAACTCAACGCAGCGCATCCTGGAGATGGCAGAGCTGAATGTGATTTACAAGAAACTGGGTTTTTTTACTTTGAAAATGCCAATTCAATGAAACTACATTTTTTATGACAAAAGATTGCTTTCGATGCTTTTTTCAAGTCAGAAAGATTTGACATTTGTTTAATGTCTTGTTCCACTATCTTTAAAATGAAATGCTTTTCTTTTTCATTTCAGAAACACTTTCCTTGTCTGGAACATAACTATAAGTAAGACTTCTAACAAAGAACACCAGCAGCCAAAATACAAGCGTTTCCACTGCTCCGAAGGAATATTTGGGGGGCAAGGGGGATGTTAGTTTGGTTTTGGTTTGAGATGTCTGGTTTTGTTCTGGTTTGGTAATCGGAAATATTCTCTAAGAGAGAAAATGAGAAAATAGCTTGTTGTCCTACTATAACATGAAGTCTACCTCTGCATTCGAATGTTGTGATGTGTGCTGTGTGAGGAGCTGGCTCACCTGGCAATCTCCTGGCCTCTCTGTAATTGTACCGCTGGCATTTGCATTACCTCTTTTTAACGTACCCACTGCATCAGAAGTGCTTGATTAATTAACCTGATTTACTCCGTCTTCTTAACGTCCATCTGTGATATTGAATTGGACTTCAATCAAGTGTTGTCACAGGCCTGCAAGTCCACGAGATGCGTTTGAACTGAAGGGTTAATGTAAAGACACAGAGACACGCAAAACTGCTGCGTTCTGTAGGTCAGAACATCTGGGGTTTTTTATCAATCCTTTATCCATCACTTCATGGGGAAGTGCTGTTCAAAAATGATCAGAGGTAAGGTAGGTGAACAAATTGTCTCAAATCAGGTGATCGCATTTAAGAGCGCTAAGAGAATGTCATAAATACTCCAGAAGCTGTGTTGTATCTGGGGTTTCTTCAGTTCACTTGCTAACTCACCACAAACAAGACATCCAGAATGTAAAAGCTTTGTGTACTTCAAGTGTTAATAGTGTGTGGGATTCCCCTACAGAAGCTTTACTTATATAAGAATTATTAATGCCACTTTGATCATAGAGATTCTTTTCTTTTTAGACAAACATTGCCAGCATTTGAAAACATCTTTTGGATCAAATTTGTCTTTTCATAAAAGAGCAAAAGTAGATAATTATGAAATTGGAAAACATATTATCATTATCAAGAGTACTTACATTGCACTACTCAACTGCAACTGTACTCAATTCAACTTCTATTAGTAACTTATTTTTAAGTAATTTTTTTAGTAGAAGAGAGCTTTTATCAGACTCTGACATTTTCATTGTTGCTGCAATTAGAAGTTGCAAGAAGTGGTTCTTCTTGAGCTACTTACTGTATTTGAGGTTATCACAGAACATTAGGGATTGGAAGGGTCCTTGAAAGATCATTGAGTCCGGTCCCCCCACCACAGCTAGATCACCTAGATCAAGCTGCACAGGAGCATATCAAGGTGGGTTTTAAACGTCTCCAGAGAAGGAGACTCCACAAGTCCCCTGGGCAGCCCCTTCCAGTGCTGTTACCCTCACGGTGAAGAAGTTCTTCTCACATTCATATGGAACCTCCTATGTTCCAGCTTACACCCACTGCCTCTTGTCCTATCATTAGATGCTACTGACAAGAGCCTGGCTCCATCCTCCTGACACCCACTATTCACATATTTCTAAACATTATTGATCATATAGTTCTTTGTCAATACTTGCTTAGATGATTTTTATCAATTAACTTCACATTTTCTCCTGTTTGGGGCACTGGACCATAAGAACTGTAACTGAGCAGCTGCAAATAGCATCGGTTCATTTTGCCCCTCGTTAACAAACTCCTTGCATAGATAAGATGTTTTTGTTGACAAAATTCACATTGAGCAAGTGCACCTGGACTCTGAATTTAGAAGATTTTGGATTTGCAGTTTGTCAGACTTGGGGCTTGAGGTTGGTTTTCCGTATTTATTTTCTCCAGCTCCATTTTTTTTTGCTCTTCCTGAAAGCATGACGGAGTGCCGTGCTTTTGAGGAATGCATTGTGTTCAGCCTTAGTCTGTGTCCTTTGCACTAATCCCAGGCAGTCAACCTCATTTCCCTTGGGGAAAGAGGGTCTCAACTGCTTTTAAGAGTCTAAAACTGGTGAGCGGAAGCAAACATTATTGAGGCTGGAAAAGACTTCTCAGATCATCAAGACCAGCCTATGACCTGACACCATGACATCAGCTACATCATGGAACCAAGTGTCACATCCAGTCTTTTCTTAAATGCCTCCAGGGCTGCTGACTCCATCACTGCCCTGGACAGTCCAGTCCAGTGTCTGATCACCCTTTCTGTGAGGAGGTGCTTCATAACATCCAACCTAAACCTGCCCTGGCACAGCTTCAGGCCATACACTCTCGTCCTATCACTAGTTCCCTGGGAGAAGAGCCTGACCCCCTCACCTGACTACAACCTCCCTTCAGGTAGTTGTAGACTGATGAGGTCCTCCCTGAGTATCCTCTTCTCCGGGTTAAACAACCCCAGATAACTCAGCCCATCCTTATAAGACTTTTCTTCCAGTCCCTTCCCCAGCCTCATTGCTCCTCTGGACACGCTCCAGCCCCTCAAGTTCTTTCTTGAAGTGAGTGGCCCAGAAGTGCTCGAGGTGAGGCCTCAGCATGAGGTGCTGAGTGGCATGATCTAGATGTCAGATGTTAGGATGACTGGGTTTATTTGGATTTAGGTTGGACTGGATGATCTTTAAGGTCTTTTCCAACCTTATCATTACTGTGATACTGTGATAATGTGAATGCAGGGGGACAATTTATGTCCCTAGTCCTGATGGCCAGAAAATTCCCGAAACAATCCTCATGTTCCCTACTGTTTAAGAAAGCAAAGTTGTGGGCTTTAAGCGATAGCAGCTGGATGTCCTTAGTGAACCAGGAGGAAGTGAAATTCCTTTGGAAGGTATTATTCCATGATTCTGTGATTCTGTTTTATCTTCTTAATACCAGTATGTTAGACTTACTGTTAGAAGTTTGCTGATAAGCATATGAAGCTGCTTTCCATGCACATTCACCCTTCACTCAGATGTGTGAGAGCTAGGTAAAGCACAACTCTTGCTGCAAGATTTCATCAACCCAAACTGCAAAACCTGCACCATAACATGGTGAAGAGTCTGATGGCAAGCACACTGCACTTGGAAGATGCAAAAATTATGCCAGTCTGAGAAACCTTGTCTGTATATTTTGTGATGCAGACTTTAACTCTCTGGTGACTGCTCCCCTGCTGCACTGCAAGGCAAACTTGCAAGGGGTTTAATTAAGATTATATTTGCACTCCGTGGCTGTTGTATGACAGCACAGCAGTGCCAGAAGTTAAAGATAGCATTGCTATTTTAGACTTGTCTGGTAGTTACAGTGCTTGTCCAACTGTCCTGACTCCAAGCACAGCCATACGTTTTCAGATACCGTCTCTGTTTCTTCTCTTTCCTTTCACCCTGCTTTATCCTCTATATTTAGTCCTTCCCTTGGTTCCTTTTCATCCTGCATATCGCTACCCTCATTTTCTTATACTTTGGTGAATCATCTTCACCATTGTCTGCCTAGTTCCAAAACAGCCAAAACTGTTGACCTTTCTTCTCTGACCATAGATGACCTGCAGCAGGACCAGTGAGATAGAATAAAATAGAATGTTTTAGCTGAGTGAATATCATCTTGCGTGTGTCATGTGGAGATGGTAGGATGTCTCTATTAAAAAGCATCGTAAGATGTATGATGAGCAAAAGAAAACATATTTTCCTTTAATCCCTCTCTCAAAAAAGTCTGAACTGCATTAGATAGAGCTTAAACAAACTAAGATGCTTACTTCTTATGACAACTGTTGCCCCAAAATATTAAAGAACTGAAACTAGCAGGAGTCATTTGTAAAATTAATCTTTATAAAGAAGTGTCTGTCAGTTCGATGGTGTTTCATAATAATGCTGTCCTTTTATTTTTAGCTACCGCTTCTGAAAATCTCTCCAGGAACCGGTAGAGAAAATGACTTGTACATCCAGTCTTAAAAATACCTCCATTACAGCCTATCATCAACACCCACCCAGCCACCCATCCAGCTTCACCTTCTGTAGTTGCTTTTGCCATTGGCATGATAATGGCCCCAGCGAGGGTTACTCGGTGCACAAGTTGTTCCTCTCTGGGTCCTTCTACCGCCTGCTGAGCGATGTTGGGAATAAACAACTGCTCAGCCCTCATGTTTTATCACACAGAAGTGCTGCTCAGTTTGCAATAGGTAAATTTAATGGACTGATCTCAGACAATACCTGTGTAATTTAATTTGATGGTCTGTTTTGTGTCAGCCTCACATTTCTATATGCTTTGTAGTGTTTTGAACATTCTTCCTTGTTTTCCGTTTCTAAGCATCTTTGTAAAGAGGAGTTTTCTGCAGATTAACATTTTATAATCTTTTTAATCTCTCTGAATTGGACAAGGATTATTCATGTCTACTTCTCTACTGAAAATTAAATAGAGGGGTTTAACCAAGGGCCCTTCAGAATTAGGTTTTTTCCTGTCGTGTTGGTTTTTATGGAGTCAGACAGAGAGCATTTTTCAGAAGTATTCAGCACCTACCATAACTCAGGGAGGAGTCTGAGCTATTGACTTGTATTAAAAAGAAAGCAAAGCAAACAGCAAGGAACTCCTTCCATGTGGAAATGGGTTTCAACTGAGGTGCTACTAACCACAGCATATTCATTCCAAAGTGCCAGAGCCAGAGCCTGATATTTGATTTTGCTTCTTTTCTACCCTATCCAGTGGTAGGACTCCTGGCCCACATGCCTACCTTGTTTTCAAATCAAATGCTGACATTTCCAGCCTAAGGTTAATTGAGCAGCCAGTCCAAGGCACGCTGCATGACTTGTTCTGGTTCAATGTCCTATGGCTTGCAGTGTGGATGGTAGGAAGATTAGCTACGTGAGCTCCTTCTGTTTATATGTTTTGTCATTAGTTTAATGAGGAGTTATTGCAGTGACTCATTCCCCTTTTTGCTCTAAGGCTGTTGCCTTTAAGAACCTGGCCAAAAAGAAAAAAAAGAAAAAGAAAAGGAAAAGGTGAGGGTCTAATAAAAGCAAAGTTGAACTGTGTCTCTCCTTTCTGTTTCCTCCATGCTCTTAATAATGAGGTGAGAGCTGTTTCTCAGACTCATTTAAACTTCCACTCCTATTGAAGTGCCTGATGTCCAACAACTCTTCTAGGAGAAGGGTGTTCAGGTAATTGATCTACCCAACAGCAAAGGTTTTCTTGTAGTCATTGCTGAGAAATTGTTCATCATTATTGGGGTTTATCTGGGATGATGGTTAGTTAAACTATGAGTGCACTCATGGGAGAGCCAGGAAGACATGCTTTGCTCTCCCTTTTCTTGATAAAGATGACTAGCTCAAACCTTCTGCCAAGGGAATGCGCCCATTTCCCATCTCAAGAGGTCAGATTACAGGCAGTCTGCTGTTTTCTCAGAGATGCAGAGTAAGAGAGTGATGTGCACAGAGGCCAGTGCCACAGTCATGACCATCGTACTAGTTCTTTTCATCCTAGCCCTCTTGCTCCTCTGAAATCCTTGTGGGGTAAAACTCACTGCTTGCATGCTGCAGCCACTAGACTGAACTCACTGCAGATCAGCTCTGTGGTCTCAGATACCTTAGGCTCATCTGGAGGAGTGAGCTATTCTAGGCTGTCTCATTTAGAACCCTGTAGTGAAGGCAGAAATTTCTGTATTCTAAAACAAGCAGACCCCTATGTAGGATTAATTAAGCACATTCAGTGTTGTCTATTCCATAGATTCAAAGAAAGGCTGAGGTTAGCAGGTAGCTCTGCAGACCATCTAGCAACACTTCCTGCATAGAGATGGACCAGCTAGAGAAGGTTGCCCACAACAGTGTCCACTTGGAATTTGAGTATCTCCACATATAGATAGGTTCTCCAGACAACCTAATCTTGTACCTGAATATCCTCACAGTAAAAATATTTCCTCTATCATAATGGAACTTCCTACATTTTAATTTTTGCCCATTTCTTCCTGGCCTTTCACAGGATACCACTGAAAAGAGTTTGGCTCCATCTTTACAGTTCCATCATTATGAGGGATGCTGAGCCCCTTCACCATCTTTGTGGCCATTTTCTGGACTTATGCCAGTATGTCTATGTCCTTCTTGCTCTTGGAAACCCAGCACTGGACCCAACACTTTAGGCACTACTTAATTCAGGAGGTTTCT
Organism: Rhinopomastus cyanomelas; assembly: GCA_013400115.1. Classification (NCBI taxonomy): domain Eukaryota; kingdom Metazoa; phylum Chordata; class Aves; order Bucerotiformes; family Rhinopomastidae; genus Rhinopomastus; species Rhinopomastus cyanomelas. The sequence goes on along the minus strand of VXBP01009280.1, from coordinate 49,657 downwards.
GGACAGACATGACCTTCACTTTTGGTTCCAGTTGTACATCAGTGTGGCTGGGCAATGCCCTGTCCTCTCCTCTAAGACAACTCTAGCCTTCCTCATCCAGACATAAAATATGACAGAGATGGAGCTTTCCTTCAGTTCTTCTGTCAGAAACATGATCTTCCAGAAGAAGCAGCAGTTGTTACCAGTTTTGGTGAGTGGCTGTAAATAGCTATGGAAGTGTTTAATTAATGGTTTCGGTTGGTAAAGATTTGACTGCTGAGAGAGTAAAGAAAACCAAGGCTGCCTAGCTTCTAAACTATGACTAAAGGCTCCAAAACTTGTGAAATATTTGACAGGAAACAATAGTTTGACTAATTGAATTAGATCCATGTCATACATTCAAAAAGGAGACTGAGCTGACAAAAAGCAGTCCTTTCTCCCAGGGCCCACTTTCAGCAGCCACAGCAGATCCCTGTGTATTTGATGCTGCTCAGCACTCAAGCTGCATGTCAGGTCAGACACCAGGATACAGCTTGGGTTATCACCACAACCAGCTGTTTTGCCATTTCTAACCTTTTTCACTAAGTTTCCCCTTGTTGCCCCAAGTGGGAGATAAGTGACAGCCCTCACGTGATATTTATTCGACCGTGACAAAAAGTTTTGTTGGGTAAGATGCAGAATATATGGATGAAGCAGAATATTTGTTAGAGTCCTGTACGCTCACTAGAATACTTTTCACTTCCCTATGTAAGTGTTCTTTCACCAGTCTAAGATAAGGGGATCAAAAACCATTATTTCAGCTTAGAGACAAACCCAGAGTGCCCTCACTTGGCCTCCTGTAGCACATTTTAACCTTCGTGACATAAGGTGTGTAAATAAAAGCAGGATTTAACAACACTGTTCTGGAGTCTTGCTTGGTCATTGTCTAACTGTTGTTATTTGTCTCCATCTTTTCCACTATTGCCAGGTTTTCCAGTAGTAGTAGAAAGTTACACAGACTAGGCAAACAAGAGCTAGTTAAGCAATGAAAAATGTCTATACTTAGCTGAAATAAAGGATAACTTATAGTAAAATAATTAAATACGTAAGTAGGCAGAACCTCAGGAGGTTCATATCTCAACAGGGCTCCTTGTAGTAGCATGAATATTGTTCCACAGGGCTCCCTTCTTTAAAAACATAATAGGTTGCAAGCATGGTAACAACTGAACTACTACTTCTCCTCTCAGAGAGGTTTAGCCAGGATGTTTGTTTGCTAAACAAGACACATCACTGCAGGATTATTGTAGTGATAACAACTGTATGGATCCTGTTGTCACAAATCCCAACAAGAAATATCTCCCCAGGATGTTTTTTTGCCTTAATCCACCTTAAACTGCTTAAGCAGGGCAGAAATCAGCCTTACTGCTCAGCATTTTTAAAGCCATTGCTGCACCCTGTGACAGCGGCCCTTGTTTGCATAAACTTTCCTGATTTTAATAAGTGATGTTGGTTTTCAGGCTGCCTGGCATGTGTGGCCATGCAGGCAGGTAGTCCAGTTCAACTGTAGCCTCCTTTCTGCAGCTGAGCCAGCACCAGCTTTATGTGCTGTTTATTGAAGCACAGCTGAAAAACTGGAAATCCAAGTGACATCTTTCCATGAACACCATCAGGTGATAGTGAGAAGCTTTTAGTGCTTCAAAGAGGGATGTGCATGAAGAGAAAACAAGGTAAATTCACACAGTCCAGAACAAGGGTGGCTTTGATCCAAAAAGCATGCACATGAAAACCCTCATTTTCACAGAACAGGACTGCAAACTCTTTAGACCACAATCTGTGTTTCAAAGGGGATTTAAGGATCAGTTTGAAGAACAGCAAAGGAAACCTGTCTCCGTGCTGCTGTCCTGTTAGCTCTGTGACCACACAAGTGGCAAGGCACCTCTTTGAAGTGTGTCAGCAAGTCCTGCTGCTGCTTCCAGCCGTGATGTGTTTCGCGTTTCGACAACAGGATTTAAGTGAACGCGTTACATACACTAAAACAAGGAAGACTATTTGACAGGCAAGGCTGCAAATATTCCAGCTGGTACTGTGGTTTTCTTCACACTCTTCTTTCTTTCATGGCAAAGAGGTTTCTGACAGGAGCATTTTCTAAATCAATTACTTTGGCATCACACCTGGTATCAGCAAAGGCTTGTTGAGGGGTTTTTTTGTTCTTCCTATTTTTATATTCCTTGTCATGGCTTTGGTCTTTTGTTTTCACTTCATTCTTCCAGAACTGCTACCATAGATGTGGAGAAGGCACAGTGGAAATGAACTGCAGGCAATAAGGCAATGAAACAGCAGCCTTTGTTTCTGGGACTGGTTTTCTCAAGATCTCCCCAGCAAGTTGAAGACACGTGTACCTCTTCTTTCTCCAGAGTTCATTGTTAGAAAGTGTTTCAAACAGACAATAGCTTTCAAATCCTGTTGTTCTGAAGTTAAAAAGTTATTTCATGGGTTAATTATATATTGTTATTCATACTTTTAGTTAACTGGATTTTAAAGAGTGAAAAGGACATTAGGAAGTTGGTGCCAAGGGTGCTATATAAAAATAAATGACTGATGTGAGCTATGTTCTCTCTCTAAGCAGTACCCTTGATGGGTGGGTAGTATCAAAGCAGTGAGAAGTGCAAAGGCTTTAGGAGCTGAGTATGAACTCAACATCACTATTCAAGCAAGCATCTGACTAGCACTGTGGTAACAAAGCGTCTTACATCTCTGCGACGTAATGAGTAAGAGATGGAAAGGCCTAACCAACAAATAAAGGCTACTAATACAGTCTTTATACTATTTCTGAGAAGTAGAATTCCTCCTTTGCAGAAATTACAGCAAATCTTCTCAAGGATCCCCTCGAATGGCTGCAGTTCCCCAGCTCCTGGCTTCTCATCAGCCCCCAGCACTGCCACATTTGAGATGCTTTTCTCTGAGGAGCCCTAGAGTTTAAAGAGGACATTGTGTGTTTGATTTTCACTGATGAGACGTGATTGTTGGACGTGGTGATCAGGAAAGGGTAGGGTAACATTTAGGTGACTTTTAGCATATTCCTTTGTATTAGCTCCAGCTGCTCCTGCATGGTGGCATTTATCGTATGTGCCAGACCCCTCTGCACACCCAGGAGTGTGGAAGCATGTTAGAAGAATCAGGACTGCTGATGTTTGTGTGCCTACATACATCAGCACAAACACTTAGCATTGAAATCTAAACTCAATTCCTATATAAAAATAAAAACCTGCTGGAATATTAAATGCAAATCACATAACAAAACGAAGGGTACCCAGGCTGCAACATTCACAGACTTCAGTGTGTAGAGGGTAATTGCAGGACACCAGCTGCTGCTGTGTTAAGAAGCAGATTTCCTCTTTTTTTTTTTTTAGTTTTTACCACATCTGTTCTGTTCACAGAACTCTTCACTTTAGAGAAAGTTTAACTCCTCAAGTATGTAAAATAATTATACTGGTCCATTTCCATTTAATTCAATTGCAAAAGTTTGGGTGTTTTTCTTTTTTATAATTTCAAATACCAATTAATAATCAGTCATTTTCAGAGCTCTATAAAGAAAAATTGTGTCATGTTTTTCCCCATTACTGCAATGATCCCATGTTTCATCAGATCAAATATAGCACATCATGTTCAAAATTGTATGATAATGACAGCTCCTGATTTCTTTGAAATCTCTGAATCTGAAGACATCCCAGAAAATAGAACAAATTCTTTTATAATTGAATGAAACTGAATCAAGCACAACTTCAGTGAAAAGAAAGGAGCTATTGATACTAACACCAAGTGCAAAAATATTTGTCTAGCTGTCCAACAGGGAGAAAACCTGTGATGTTTCTGCAACTACTTTTTAATCTGATTTATTGTAATGCCTGTATTCAAAGGGTCTAGGTCTGCATGCTAACCTCTGCTCATCTGTTTCAGTGAGGTACCACCCTGGCACAGAATGTCATTTGGAGCAGCTATCAGTATGGGCACCTAGCATCAAATTCCCTTCTCTCATGTGAAACACTTGAATGGTGGTACTGGGTCCCAGACATCAATGCTGTCCATGATGAATTGTTAGGTGTCTGCAAGAGCAATTTGTATTGTAGGAGAAGATCAATCATTATGGGAAGGTAGCAAACATGTTCCAGTACCTACAGAGAGAGCTGAGGAGAAATGTTCTTCAAACAAGAAGATCCTGGAGTGTGATGTAGTAGGACCAAGCCTACATTGTTTTCCCTATTCACTGTTGGAATTAAATAGTTTGTGGTATCTTTATGTTACCCTGTGCTAAATATATAGTCTGCAAAGAAGGATCCCTCATACAGTAGTAGAGCATATAAGATGTTGTACATATAAGGAGTATCTCTAAATTTAAGCTCTTGTACAGAGAAGATGAAGGCAAGAAATCACCAAGCAGAGAGAACATGAAAGTAGCAGTGAGAGAAATCTACACACTGTCTGTTCACAACAGTCTCCAATGTTGTGGGGATAAAATAGCAGCTGTGTTTCTGCATGTAAACAACGTGTAACCAAAGCCATAGAGAAAGGGGTATGATTTCATGGGTTGGATCTTTGGTACCATGAAGCAGGGAAATTTGAGGAAGAATTTTAAATAGTAAGATGCTATGTTCACTGTGCCAAGATTTTTTCAAATCTTTTTAATTTTGCATGTAAATGCAAATGGAGACATTCCATCCATCATTACATTTAGGAGATCAGTCACAAAAGGATTTAGGAACATGGAATATGCCTAATCTGGATGCAAATTAGACTCCTGACATTTCCATTTCCTTAGTTATTGACCAGATCCTTTCAGTCATTTGCAAAGGTCTTACGACGTTTAGCCATCCCTCCGTGGGGATGACTAGAACACTCCCCACCATATTAATGTTAAGCAGCTATCTGATTATGTCCTCAGTGAGGCCATGCACATGTTCTCACATATATTCCACCATCAGGACTTATAACAGTGACTTCAGAGTGCAGCTGCACGGATCTTTGCTCTAGAGGAAGCAGGGCTTTCTCTATCTCACTTGCTGCTGTTGTCTGATAATCACCTTCCAAGGCTGTTCTGGTCTCGTGTTCATTTCTCCCCTCCAGCTAAAAATGCCTGAACCTCTTCAAATATGAGAAATTTTTTGTGTGTGTGGATGGTTCTTCGGTCTCTTGTGTGTGCTCAGAATTATTGTCCTTTGTTTCTAGCCTGGGGAGAAGGAAGAATTGGAAAAAAGTCCTCTTGTTTCTAGGGTCACCATGCGAGATAGCTGATTTGGTGGAGGGTTCCATTGGAAATTACAGTATCACAGTATTACCAAGGTCGGAAGAGACCTCATAGATCATCAAGTCCAACCTGTTACCACAGAGCTCAAGGCTGGACCATGGCACCAAGTGCCACGTCCAATCCTGCCTTGAACAGCTCCAGAGTTGGCGACTCCACCACCTCCCGGGGTAGGCCATTAATGAAACCTAGAAACTCACTCTTGTCTGTTGTGAAGATATAAAAACCCGACAGACACAGTCACATCTTTCCAGCAGGATCGTTAGGATCTCTGATCATGAGACTCGGTAGTGACACTCCTCCCATAGCATGTCTTGTCAGCTTAGATGTCCTCTCTGCACAGCTCCTGTGCCCTGTACAGGCAGCCAACACCCCTAATTCAGAACGTGGATGCCACAAGGCAGCCAGCTGTAACAGTCACCAAGGGAAATCTTGGATTTATAAAAGAGAGAGCTTTTGCTATTAGCAAGGATTTTCTTTTTACTGCAGAGAACAGACTTATATTTACTGATCAGCCACCAGGTAGTTAATAACAGACATAGCATAGACAAAGCACAGTGAGTTTTGAAGACATGAGGTGAAGACCCTAAGATAAAACAGTTTTTTATTTAGAATCATAGAATTATTAGGGATTGGAAGGGACCTTGAAAGATCATCTAATCCAATCCCCCTGCCACAGCAGGATCACCCAGACCAAGTCATACAGTTAGTCTGGGTTAGAAGGGACCACAGCATCATCCACTTCCAGCTCCTCTACCATGGGCAGGGACAGCCCACCCTAGACCCGGCTGCCAGAGCCTCATCCACTCAGCCTTAAACACCTCCAAGGATGGGGCCTCCACTGCCTTCCTGGGCAACCCATTCCAGGCTCTCACCACTCTCACGGTGAAGAACTTCCTCCTCACATCCAGTCCAAATATATCCATCTCCAGCTTTGCTCCATTCCCCCTAGTACCAAAGTAGAACACCAAAACAAAGCCAGAGGTCCTTCTCTCAGCTCCGGATAGCATTTCAGCCCATGTTTTACTGAAGAGCTCAGGACAATAGCAACAACCCTTTCCCACCTTATGGCAGAACTGTTTTGCAGTACAAATCTGTACAGATGAGTATTCTTTGAATATTTATTTTTTATTACCATCTTTTCTACTACCTGTTAACTACTCAGAATGGCAGTGTCACTACTGTTACTGTTGTTCTATTATCTTGCACAACTTTCCTATTTGCCTGAGCTGGCAGGAGGAGTAGGAACATTTAAAGCCAGACACACAGGAGAACCTCCTCACTACTAAGTACTTCATGTGAACTGCTGCGTAGAGGAAGCTGAAAAGAGTACATGATGCTGCTAGGGATGAAGCTATGGGATATTAAATGCTTAGATGTCTACTGAATTATTATTTGCCTCTGTATTGATGTTAGTGCTCTAGTAACAAAACATTTTACACACTGCCAAAGGATGCTCAGACTAACTTAATTTTATAACCACTCACCTTCACTATTTTTGTCCTGCCTTGCAGATTACATTTAAGGCACTCAATGCTAATAGAATTGTATCCTATAAAACAAAATTAAACACAGCCCCACAATCTAGTGCAGTAGTATAATCTGCCAGCAGTACCTTGTGTTATCGCCAGAGTTCTTTAAAACTCATGGCAGTTGATGTTGGACATGTCACTCCATCCCAATTTCCCTTTTACAGATTAATCTCAGTTTGGGGGAAGCAGTATGGGAAGAAGGAATTTTGTTCTTGGCAACAGAAGATAAAGGATCCATATAGTTGTTTACATCCAAAAGGGTCTGGACACCCACAAGAAGACACAGCACTTGTTTCAGATAAGGGTTTCCTTGTCAACCTCCCAACAAGCCAAGTCCCCTGACAAATCCTCATTTGTCTCAATATTCAACCTTTTTGGTCACTGACTGACAGAGCTTAAAAAAACCACCTGCCTAAAAAGAATTGAGAGCATTATAGTGACTTTGGAAATGCACATTCATAGAATGGTTTGGGTTGGAAGAGATTTTAAAGATCATCCTGTTCCCATTCCTCTGCCATCAGCAGGCATGTGATCACATTGCTCAAAACCATCCTCACGGTGAGGAACTTATCCAATAAATGTAATTTAAATCTACCATCTTTTACATTTACCTGCTTTTAAATTTATAGATTTAAATCTACACTCTTAGTTTAAAGCCCTTACTCCTCATCCTATCTCCCTAAAGAATTCATTTCTCGAGGCTGAACAGCCCCAACTACCCCAGCCTGTCTTCAAAGAAGGTGGTCTGGCCCTAAGATCATCTTCATCGCCCTGCTTCAGACTCCTTCCAACAGATTTGTGTCCTTATACTGGGGGGCCCAGAGCTGGGTGCAACACTCCAGATAGGGTCTCACAATAATAGAGCAGAGGGGCACAGTCACCTTTCTTGACCTGCTCATCACACTTCTTTTGACATAGCCCAGGATGGAGTGGCTTTCTGCATTGTAATTGAGTATTGACAGGTCATTGCCAGGAGTAGTGGCCAATATTATTCCTACAATAAAAATCATTCCAAGATCCAAACTGAACTGGAAAATCTATAGGACCATTGCCATTTTAAAATACAGAGACAAAACAGGCCACAATGTGCTTTCAATGGAATTCCTCAGGGACAGGTTTGGACTGGTTTCAGGGGTTTTGGCTAAATATATTCCATTAGCCCGTGTCAGTTGCACAAATAAATATTGTTGTGAGCTTTGTAAATGGATCAATTATGTCTAGTGTTTTCCTGGAATGTAGGGAATCTTTCACGATGAACACTGTGGAATAGCTAACTCACAGAGAAAATTCTGAATAAAATTCATTCTTCTGATTTAGTACCACAGTTGTAGATAAAATCCACTAAAGGATGAACAATGATACAGCTCAAAAATAATTATTGCATCCAAGGATACTACATGGAGGCATATATCACGGGGAAATGGCTAATGTATGTAAGAGTTTGTCATCATTTCAAATACAGCCCGGTGCTTTAGGAATACATCAGCACAATTCCTCTGATTTGCCATCACTAGAGCTGTGCTCATCTACAACAGTCAAGAATTAGATCCACAGCACAGTAATATTAACTGTAATTAACGTCATTTATGTGTCTAAATGATTTTGCATGCACAGTTTGCCATCTCTGTTGGAATATAACTTGAACACTGAGGAAAATTATTACTGTCATTGGGCACAATGGATCCAGAAGGGTGTCTGACTGTACAGAGCATCAAATACAACGATCCCACATATTTGCAAATACAGTTTGCTTCCTCCAGACTCTGGTGTATTTTTCAAGCTCAGGACTTATGTATGAGATGATTGATACAAGCTGTAAATATGTGTATATTGTTAAAGAGAGACATACACCTCAAAATTAATCAAATTCCTTACATTAGTGCAACTAGCAAAATACTCTGTTAGATCCACTCATCTATTTTGGTCGTAATTCTGGAGAAGAGCCTGAAGTTTGGAAGACAGTAGCTACTTTTTTTTCATATTTTAATGAATTTTTTATCACTAGGGAAACCTAACAATAGGTGGTATTGATTTGATCCTTTTCTGAGTTAAAAGTTTAAGAACATTTGTATTCAGCTGGGGGTTTTAACCAGCACCCAACCTGTGATGAACTGGAAAGGAAAAGCAGCCCCTAAGCCACGTAAAACTATGAGAAGTTTTGAACAAAGATACAGAAAATTTTCAGAAAATTTCTCCAGAGCTCCACAGCTTCTCAGAATCACAGAATTATTGAGGCTGGAAAAGACATCTGAGATCATCAAGTCCAGCCTATGACCTGACATCACTACAACCTAGACCATGGCACTAAGTGCCATGTTCAGCCTTTCCTTAATCATTTCCAGGAGTGGTGACTCCATCACTGCCCTGGACAGTCCAATGTCTAATCACCCTTTCTGTGATCAGGTGCTTCCTAACATCCAACCTAAACCTCCCCTGGCACAGCTTCAGGCCCTGCCTTCTTCTCCTATCACTAGTTGTCTAGAAGAAGAGCCCGACCCCCATCTGTCTACAACTTCCTCTCAGGTAGTTATAGAGAGACTCCTCCAGGTGAAACAACCTCAGCCCCTTCAGCCTCTCCTCATAAGACATTCTCTCTAGCCCCTTCACCAGTCTCATTGCTCCTTTGAATCCACTCCAGTCCCTCAATCTCTTTCTTGAAGCAAGGAGCCCAGAACTGCCCCCAGTACCCAAGGGAGGCCTCACCAGTGTCCAGTACGGGGGAGAATTACATCCCTATTCCTGCTGGCAACACCATTCCTGATACAAGCCATTTGCCTTATGGGCCACCTGGGCACACTGCTGGCTCCTATTCAGCTGGCTGTCAACCAGTACTGCCAGGTCACTCTCTGCCAGGCCACTCTGCAGCCACTCATCCCCCAGTCTGTAGCTCCAGGAGGTTATTGTGGCCAAAAGGTAGGACCCTGCACTCGGCCCTGTTAAACCTCATCCTGTTGGCCTCTGTCCATTGACCCAGCCTGTCCAGCTCTCTCTCTGCAGTGTCTTCCTCCCCTCCATCAGACATTCTTTAATGCTCTACACATGTCACAAGGAAGTTCGTTTTGGCCACATGAGGTTTAGGGTGTTTATGCTGAACTACAGATTTAAACAAATAAATACCAGAAACTGAATTAAAAAGAAAAGAAATAATAAATAGCACTTGTCTGCGCGACAAGAAGGAGACATCTAATGAAAAGAGCTTGTAATTTAGTAAAGGCAGTTTGTCCAGTTAACAAGTAATATGAAATGCCAGCTCCAAAGCTGATTGCACTCATTGATTTCAACACAGAGTAATGCTTCTCACTGCTCCATTTCCCAGGACCTGGCTGAGTTAAGAGTCCTGTCTTTGCAGCATCCTTCTTCTGTAAACAAACAAGCTCTGCCCTGCTGAGGATAACAGAGAATAGTGTAAAGAATAGCAGGAAACTTTAGAATTACTTTCAGAAAGCTTTCAACTGGCCAAGCTTCTTCTTTTCAAATTTCTCTATGTTACTTTTTGCATCATGTTCAGCTGTATGATATACATTTTCAATGACATAACATATTAATATTCACTTGGACCACTTGGGATATTTTTTATTTTAACCTCTTATTCCTTTTTTTAAATAAAATCTTGAGAAAGTCGTAGTTTTGCAGCCATGGGACACAGTAGGGAACACTTTAAAATTGAAGTCTGTTTTAAAGGTTTTCAAAACAAAGAGATCACCATTTTTAGTTCCATGCTCATTTTTACAGGAGAAGCAATGTACTTCTTGGCTCTTATTGAAGCCTTTATATTCAGTAAAGGATTCAAACCTTTCCAGCATCTCTACATTTAAAGGGTTTATTGGAGTTTCAAATTCTGCCTTGCGTGATATATGTTGTTCTTCTGTCCTATATTTCCATTGAGTTGTGTAAGAAATTAACTTGGAAATTGCTGCTCTGTGAGAAATATCCACGTGCCACATACTCCTGCTTCCTCTGACATTTTGTCAAACAGCTGTCAAGAAGCTTTCAGTCTCATCCAGAACAATCCAGTAGAGCAGTGCCTGTAGAATCTGCTCAGTTCTTTGCAGAATCTGTGCTCCACGTCCATCCTTCATTCAGGAAAGGATGGCCTCCATGGGTGCACTCCTATTTCTGATGTGCTTCTGATAGTTTTTCTGTGAGATCCAAACACTTGGCAGCGTCTACCATTCAGTACAAGTTTCTTCATAAAGCAAGAAAAACCTCAATTGTTTTTTTTCAAAGAAACAGGTAATTTTTGACAAGTCGACACAAGAAGTCTGACATGAAGGTTTTAGATTTGCAGCGCTGGTGGAAATGTACACCTTTGTCATCTCCAGAAAACTCGGTAATCTATATCAGCTACAAATTTGAGTCAAGCTTTTTCCAGTTTTCTGAGCAGCCTTTTGTTCTAACTATTTCTAATGTTCTTTTCTGATGTTGCTGTCCAGGTGAAATTTCCCCTCCTTTGTGCCATTCCTGATTTTGGAACATAAACCTCTTTGCAGAAAGCCTTGTGAAAGCCAAAATAATCCAAACCAAAAAGAATCCACGCTTCCTGCGCATCAATAATCACTCCTAGTTTTCCACAGGGAGGACAAAGCTGAGAAGGCAGTGGATTTGAGAAGTATGATAGCCTAAGAAGAAACAACTAAAGAAAGAACAGTCATCCTTCATGACAAGCTGAAGGTTGGGCAGTTTCCAGGAGGTCTGTATGATCTTTTTCTTTCAGATTGCCTAATACTTACTAGCTGATAAATCTGTGGGTTTAAGGTGCTTCTTAGCTGTGTTATCTTGGATAAATCTATGCTAATGTTACCCAGGGTTTTGCAGATAAGTCGGACTACTCCATAGTCGTACATAATTCCAGGTCAGCTAGATACAGTCTATATGTCTAGTTGTGGTCACACACAGCATCATAAAATCCTTTCGATTTGAAAAGACCTTCAAGCTCATCAATCCAACCATTAACCTCACTGAACCAAGCCCGCTGCTAAACCATGTCCTTAAGTTCCATATCTACACAACGTTTAAACACACACAGGGATGGCACTTCAATGGCCTCCCTGGGCAGCCTGTTCCTGTGCCTGATGGCCATTTCAAAAAAGAAGGTTTTCCTTCTAACCTGAACTTCCTCTGGTGCAACTTGCAGCCATTTCCTCTTGTCTTTTCTCTTGGAACTTGTGAGAAGAGACCAACACCTACTTCTCTAGAACTCCCTTTTAGGGAGTTGTAGACAGCGAAAGAGCCTCCCCTCATCCTCCTTCTCTTCAGACTAAGCAGTCTCAGCTCCCTCAGATTCTTCTCATGAGGCTTATTCTCCGGACCCTTCCCAACCTTGTTGCCCTTCTTTAGACACACTCCAGCACCAAAATAGGTTTTTTTGCATATTGAGGAGCACAAAAACTGAACACAGTCCTCAACGTGTAGCCTCATCAGTGCTGAGTACAGGGAGACTGTGTGACTTGGTCTAGGTGATCCTGCTGTTGCAGGGGGATTGGACTAGATGATCTTTCGAGGTCTCTTCCAATCCCTAATGATTCTATGAGACAAACAATTCCCTACTCCTGCTGGCCATACTATTTCTGGTACAAGCCAGGATGCTCCTGGTTTTCATGGCCACCTGAGCATACACCTGGCTCATATTTAGCTGATTATCAGTCAATGCTCCCAGGTCGCTTTCATCTAGGCAGCTTTTCAGCCACTCTTCTTCAATCTTGTAGCAACTGCATCCAAGTACTGTGGCCCAAGTCCAGGACCTGGCACTCAGCCTTGCTGCAGCGCATAGAATTTGCCTTGGCCCATTGATCCTCCTTGTCTAGATCTTTCTTTAGGGTCTGTTTATCCTCAAGGAGATGTATGAGTTGCAGGTAGGAGAAACAGGAAGAACAACCTAAGGAAATGTAAAAGGCCAAGGGCTCTGCCAGAAGAGTGAGTGAGAGGCAGAGGGCAAGAAAGCACAGCATGGAGAGAAAAACCAGAAGGCCATGCAGAGGCAAAGCAAAGGAAGGAATGCGATACGGCGGTAGCAGTATGACATTTCATAAAATTGATCTGAAAAAAACAAGCCAGTAAGAAGCAGAGAAATTGTAGGAGAAATAAAGAGGAGAGAAGTAAAACCTGGGCAAAATCCATTATTTTGGGCTGTAGTCGAAGGACAATCCTCACTGTTCCTGTCCTTGCAGTCAAGCTGAGCCACCGACCCTCAAAACAGAGACAAATCTGTAAGTCTGGTGATTTAAACATGCTCAGACCATCAAATTTACAAATTTAAAATTACTTAAGGTTGAATTAACAACTCAAACTCTTGTTTAGGATATTTAAAGAACTACAATAATCTCAGGACTGCGATGGTTATGATGACTCGAATGATGAATAAAAACGTGAGATTAGGATTAAGATGCATGGCTTGTTTTCATCATTTTTTGGGTTATTTTTACATGTTTCTGTTATGTGGGTGCTCCAGAAACTGAGAAAGCCCAGAACAAAACTTCCTCTTCATTATTGCTAGTCTGCGAAGAGGAGTAGGAGGCATTAGGAAATTCAAGGCTTAATGTTATTTCAGAAATGGTTTCCGTTACAAGGAGTCAGTAGGAGGTATAAAAAATTCCTGAAGAGAACACAAGATGTATATCTGCAAAAGGAGAAATAATTTCCACAGCTTGAATCTTGATAGTGTTTATGTAGTCCCAAAAATTAATATGGTGTATTGCCAACTAATTCTATACAACACTTGCCTTGGAAAATTATGACCCAAACACTTCAGAAAGTTGTGTATTTAACTCGTAAAGCTTTGTATGCATGGGCACGTAGAATAAGCTCTCCCAGAGCCTTGCTCCAAAGTACAGGCTTAATTTAAGCTGAGAAATCAGATTCCATCAGAGTCAGCAGGCCCATAACCACGGGTATAACTAAGCACTTTGTGGAATGGGGGCGATGGGTGCAAGCTGGAGCACCCATTGCTTTTTCACGGTGAGGGTGATGGAGCACCAGAAGAGGCTGCCCAGAGAGGTTGTGAAGTCTCCTTCTCTGGAGACACTCAAAACCTGCCTGGAGGCAGTCCTACGTGACCTGCTTTATGTAGTCCTCTTCTGGCAGGGATATTGTACTAGCTGATCACTCAAGGTCCCTTCCAACTGCTAACACTCTGTGTTTCTGTGAAGCAGAACCAAACTGCCCTTTTCTCGTTCGTGCTCCTATTACCTTTTCTTCTAAAACAAATGTCTGCTGTAATGAGCACTTCCAGAGGTTAAAAATAGGAAGACTGAATTAACCTTGATTCCTCTTGTCATGTCTAGAGCTCAGAGTCTTTCTGTGTGAATTCTATCAGTCAATGGATTTCTGGGACAAACACATGATGAAATCCAGCATTAAAATATAACAATCAAAGAAGAAAGTGTTTCAGCACATCTTATTTGTTGAAATGAACAAATGTGGAATTTGCTATCGTGGAGCATTTTTACTTTTACAGGACAAGGTTCGATTTGGCCTCAAATATTGAATAGGGAGAGAATTACCACGTGGCTGGTGCTGCCTCCATCTTAGTGCTTTGGCACTGGAAGGTTTTGGGTGAACAATATGATGCTGCTTGGTCAAAGCACACTCTTTCCTTCACTGTTAAACAGCTGTTCCTCAGCTTGAAGAGAATTCAAGTTTTCACACATTGCTCTGTGTTCTCATGAAAGAAGCAATCTAAGGCTTTGCTGAGAGCAAAATGACATCATTTTATCTCACAAAGTGTGGGGATTCCTGGGGACAGTGCCCTGCTCAGCCATCAGCTACAGGCCTTTGAAAGAGACAGAGTGGGTACTGTTTGACATCCCTGTGACTTCTAACAGTTGAGGTGCTTGGTGCATTAGCACATGAGCTGCATTTCTTGATATTTACACAAACCTAAGATGTGCCCTGAATGTTGGCAACTGATATTTACAGTTCTGCCAGAAGATTCCTTGAAAATGTTTCTTCTTGTGCCCTGACATCCTCGAAATCCCACTCGTAAGCCTGGCAACCAAATTAACTTTTCTACAGTTAAGACAACTTTAAATTTTGCTCTAACTGTTTCAATTTTGCCAGTTGAAAAATCCCTGCTGGCCACACAGCACGAACTAATGTGACTATTGTCTGCAGTAACACTTCAGCTGTTGGGGCAATGCCTTCATGCCACAGGGCTCTGCAACCTGGGAAGCTGAGGCAGAACTGCTCATTCATGGGCTCTTTCATGTTGGAAAGGTTTGGCTTAGTATCCTATAAAAGAGAAAAGTGAAGTAAAAACCATCCAGGATGCTCCTGTGTAGTGCTGACCAGCACCACCCTGAACAACAGAATGACAAATGAACTGAGGTCAGCCACCTAAGGAAAAGTTCTAGGGTGTGAGTGTTCATGTGAATAAAGATGTTTGTATACATATTTTTGTGTCATAGGCTAATTGGTGATGCCCTTCAGTTTGGTGGGAGTTCATTGTAAGTGAACATCCACAGGCAGTTCTTTGTAGTGTAATGACTCAGTAGAAGAGCAGACAAGCCTCTGAAACTGGTAACTCTTTTCTACCAACAAATAAAGTTAGGTGTCATACACAGAAAAAGAACAAGACTTCTCAGTCTGCCCTTCAGCCCACAAAATTAGTGCAAAGAGTCCATCTAACTTTGGCTGCCTAGTTGTGGTTCTCACACAGGCCACTTGGAAAGGTACTGGAGGTTTGAAGAGAGTTCAAATACCTTCTGAAGCTGGTAAGCCCTCAGGGACAAGGACAGAGTCTCATCTCCACCCTCAGTTCCAACCCAACCCCTGCCATGGAGCCTGGACTGTGGGGGAGGGAAAACAGAATCAAAACGGAGCTCACTCCATTGAGGTGAACTGTTGGCTCTGTGTCAAGTTGCAGAAGAGACATACTCCTCAGGTCTTACAGCACTTTGTCTTGTTAAAGGAAAAATGGGACTCGCTCACTGTGCAACAGACCTTTCATGACATTTTGAAGATATTCCTGAATATAAAGTGGCATTTCTTGAGTAGTTCTGCAATTATAAGATGTCTAAGAATCTTACTTGACTTTTCAGTCAGAAGTTCTTCCTTTGCCAATAACTGAAGAACTCATCACAGGTACAGTTCAAATTGGGGCTTACCTAAAGATGATAATATAGGTCACAATAAAAAAGCAGCTAATTTATTTGTCTAACCAGTAGAGTGCATGCCAGAAGTTCATGTCCAACCTGCATTTTCAACTAGTTTTCATAACGCTCTCCAGGGATCCATACACTCTGGTGATGTCCTAACTGGGAGCATGGATGTTAACTTTGGCATAACAGCTAATGTTTCACACATAATTCATTCCCCCCTTTCTGTTCTAGAGAGGTCAGAGAGAGGTGACATTAAAAATTGTGTAAGTAATACACACACACACGGAATACACAGAGCCTGTGAAGTCATCTAGTCTGTTCCCTGGCTCAAAAGAGAGCAAATCACTACTCAGGACCTTGCCTAGCAAGGTTTTGGAAACAACCAAGGATACAGATATTCACAGCCTCCTCGGGTCCCTGTTGCAGTGCTTCATCATTCTCACTGTGACAAATTTTGTCCCTGTCCTCTGCTGAAATAAATATTTCACAGTGAGAAAAACAGCATAGGCTTTACCAGAGAGCTGCTAAGTCCTCCAGAGATTACTAATTCAGTCTCTGCACTGCACCTAAGTAAGACAACGTTGATTTGAAGGGAATATGCCTGTTACGGAGCATGTTGCATAGTGTTGCTGCAGGGCATGTTCTAAAAAACTGCTAAATTTAGATTAAAACATTTAAGATAAAAAAGGCGTTCTGGGAGATTTTAATAATTGTTACATAGATCTGACTGGAAAATGTTTTGCAAACAATATCAAGGTGAGAGAAAAGAAGTACATAGAGTTTGCCATACATATTTCTCAAAATACCTTCCATACAACTTTTGTCAAAAGATCATAGAATCATTGGGGATTGAAGGGACCTTGAAAGATCATCTAGTCCAATCCCCCTGACACAGCAGGATCACCTAGACCAAGTCGCACAGGAACAAATCCAGGTGGGTTTTAAATATCTCCTATGGAACCTCCTATGTTCCAGTTTAGGAACCCATTGCCCCTTGCCCTATCACTAGATGACATTGAGAAGATATTTTGGTCTGTCAGATCAGGTTAAAAGGCCAAATGCAAAACTGATCACCTGCCCTAGTGAAAGTTCACCTGGAGTACTACATCCAGTTCTGAAGCCCCCAACAGAAGAATCACAGAAGGACAAGGACCTGTTGGAGTGGGTCTAGAGGAGGGCCATGAAAACAATCAAAGGGCTGGAGCACATCTTTTAACAAGAACAGGCTGAGAGCTGGGGTTGTTCAGCTTGAAGAGGAGAAGACGCTAGGGGAACATTATAGTGATCTTCCAATACCAAGAAAGGGCCTGTAAGAAGGCTGGGGAAGAACTGTTCACGAGGTCATGGAATGATAGAATGAGGGGTAAAGATTTCAAGCTAGAAAAGGGTAGATTTAGGCTAAGCATTCAGAAAAAGTCATTTAATAAGAGGGTGGTGGATCAAAGGAACAGGTTGTCTAGAGAAGGAGTTGAGGTCCCATTCCTGGAGACATTCAAGGTCAGGTTTCATGGGGCTCTGAGCAATCAGTTCTAGTTAGAGATGTCCCTGCCTGTTGTAGGGGGTTGGACTAGATGACCAGTATAGGTCCTTTCCAACCCAATATATACTTTAATTCTGTAATTCTATGAATAGTCTCTGTTTCATTTTTTTTGAGTAGTCTTTGGAAAGAAGGCATTCAGATGGAATTACCAGTGCAATATTTCATGGAATCACAGAATTGTTTTGTTTGGAAAAAGTCTTTAAGGACGCTGAGTCTAACCATTAACCTAACTCCACCAAGCCCACTGCTAAACCATGTCCCTGAGTCCCAAATCTGCATGACTTTTAAAACACCTAGGGATGGTGATTCAACCACCTCCGTGGTAGGCTGTTCCAATGCCTGATGACCCTTTTGGTACAGAATCTTTTCCTAATTTCTACCCAAGTTCAACTTGAGACCATTTCCTCTTGTCCCAGCAATTGCCACTTTTGAGATGAGACCAATCCCAACCTCTCTGCATCCTCCTTTCATGTAGTTTTAGAGACAAATAATGTCTCCTCCCAGCATTCTTTTCTTCATACTGACTTAAGTGAAGCCTTGACACCCTTTATCACAGCATTCTAAAAAAACAGAAAAGTCAACTCACGGCTTGCAAAGGCTCTGCTGAGATATTAAGGTGCTGGAGCAGGTTCAAAGAAGGGCAACAAGGTTGGTGAAGGGTCTGAAGACTGAGCGTCAGAGAAACACGTTCTAGCAATAAAGAAAGGAAAGCAGATTTAAAACATGTTTTTCTATTATGGAATCACAGACTGACAGGGGTTGGAAGTGATCTCTGGAGATTATCACCTAGTCCAACTCCCCTGCTAAAGCAGGTTCATCTACATTAGCTTGCACAGGGTTGCATCAGCACAGTATATCCAGAGAAAGAGACTGCAATGTCTGTGGGCAGTCTGTTCCAGTGCTCTGCTACCCATAATGTGAAGAAGTTTCTCCACAGATGGAACTTCCTGTGTTACGATTTATGCTCATTGCCCGGGGCACCACTGAGAAGAGTCTGACCCCATCTTCTTGACACATGTCCTTTACATATTTATAAGCATTGATAAGGACCCTTCTCAGACTTCTCCAGGCTAAACAGACCCAGCTCCCTCAGCCTTTTCTCACAAGAGATGCTCCAGCCATCTAATGATCTTTGCAACCCTGCACCGGACCCTTTACAATAGTTCCCTGTGCAAGTGGGGAGCCTGGAACTGGACACAGTCCTCCAGACATAGCCTTATAAAGGCAAAGCAGAAGGGGAGGGTACACTCTCTTGACTTGCTGGTCATACTGCTCTTAATCACCTCAAGATACCATTGGCCTTCATGACCAGGAGGGTACATTGCTGGCTCATGATTAACTTGTTATCCACAAGTCTTTCCAGATTGTCACATGTGGCCTGACATTGGCATTCCTGAATAATACAGGGTGGCCCATGTAATTGATGGAAGACACATCTGTGTTGTCTTCTACACAAAAAAAGAACAACCAGGAAGAATTTTTTTGTCCCTTATCTGTACAGACCTTCAGCAGAAGCAGTTTTATACTCACATTATATTGAGGCTTATTCTCTCCATTGGGCTATTATTAGATACTACAGCATTAGGTCCTGTAGCAGGAGGCAATTCAGGTGGATCACTGTTTGGTTGTTCATGCTCAAAGGCAGATGTAGGAACTGGTCATACCCTGTTCAGCCCTACTGGCCATCTCTGGATTGCAGTGTGAACCATGCTCAAAGCATCTCACTGCAGTGGCAGGTACAGTACAAAGCCTTCCCCTGGAGTAAACTGGAATTTACTATTTTACAAGGTCTCCTTTCTTTGCTCAAGTTCATATTTTGTCTCTGATGGTACATGGTACCTCAAAGTCCTGGGGGAAAAGGCATTGCCTTTTATCCTTAATGTCCTCACTATTTCATTCAGAAGGAATTAGCTTGCTCCCA
Source organism: Rhinopomastus cyanomelas (assembly GCA_013400115.1). Lineage (NCBI taxonomy): Eukaryota > Metazoa > Chordata > Aves > Bucerotiformes > Rhinopomastidae > Rhinopomastus > Rhinopomastus cyanomelas. Next base: position 30,312 of record VXBP01009280.1, on the reverse strand, counting down.
AACAAGTCACCCTAATGTCCTAAAATGCTTAATAAATAGCACAATAAGCTTAATTTAAACCTGGAATGCTTAAGGACACTCTGAAATACTGAGAACATTTTATTACCTTGGGACAGCTTTTATCTGGAATCCTTTCACCATTTGATTTATTTTAATAGCTCTGATATTTTAATTTCATGAGGGAAAAAACCCCAAGTTTGACAACTACAGCTGACTCCTCAGCCTGCAGTGCTGTGATTTTCCTGTTGCCTGCTGCTCAAAGTTGTACAGCTCACTCTTCATTAACACTTCCTGTAACATCAGCAGAGTAGAATTAGGACAGTGTAAGGCTGCACTGGGTGTATGTTAGCTGTTCAACCCTGCACTTCAAAACCCATGCTCAGCACCTACCAGTACTGAACTAGTTTAAATTCTGGTTGGTGGTCACATGTAAAACCAGAAAAGTCTTTCCTCAGCTCCCCAGCTCATAGAAGAGTAAACGTCATGCTCTTTATTCTCTCAGTATATAATAGTTAGACAAAAGAAGGCACAGGTTCAGAAGAAGAGCTTGGGAAAGGCTAAGCCTGAAGGGATCACACTTGGACTTGAGACTTTCTGTTTAACTACCACCCAGAGTGGCATTTCTGAACATATCCTGTGAATGCCACTAGATTGCCAGCTATCAAGCACTTGCCCCTGTTTTCTGTGAGATAAGGTTGACTGGATTTACCTGCAAACCCAGAAGGGTAGTTCACTGCTGAGAAGCCCGAAGGGTAACAAGATCAGCATCTACAACACATAAAAGTAATCCCTTGATAGAACACATAAAAGTGATCCCTTGATAGAACACATAAAAGTGATCCCTTGATACAACACATAAAAGTGATCCCTTGACTGAGAACATGGAATGAGGTCCTTGTAGTGGGCATTTTTCTCAGGCTATCTTGAAGACCTTTTACTCATCTGTGGTAACTTTAGTTGTCCTAGACAAGAGTATACAACCCTTTGCACAGATCCTTTAGCCTATGGTGCACTGCAAGCAGCAGAGAAGCCTGTTGTTGGGTGGAAATAGTGTGCTGCCAAGGGTCACCCACGGACCCAGTCTGAGGGACCTGATTCAAAGATAGTGTTTTTCTTTGCAGAAATGGCTGCGCTTTCACCATGTGGACTGAATGTCCTGGGCAGTGTTTCTTTGCTCATGAAAGCCTGTACTAGGTTCCATTCAGCACTGATGAGTCTTATCAGCAATGGCTTGATTGCTTGCAGCCCAATCACTTGAAACCAGGAGGCAGAAACCATGCTCGTACTTGGGAAGAAAAACTCAAGTAAAAGTTATAGTTTTGGGGGAAGAAACTGAACCACTTGTAGGTCCCTGTCTCTAGCACTGAGCCTCCCTAGTCCAAATTCCTTATTACAAGGCATGAAGAGATAGGGGTCCTTAAACCTGACCATGCAACATCCAACCCAGTGTTCATGGGGATGCCAGCTGAGTCAAGCCAGCAAACTGCAGCACAATCCAAAGGCACAGGAAAAAAAAAAACCAATAAAGAAAAATAAATGCTGAGAGCAGGGACAATGGTGAAGCTGTATCCACACACAACTCACAACAATTGGAGTGAAATGCAGAATTTGTACACAGATGACTCCCTAAATGGTCCACATCCTCAAGAACCCACACCCAACTCAGGCAATGTAATTTCACGTAAGTAAATAGAGACCCTGTTGAAGTCAATGAATTTACAACAGAGATTAATCTGTCCCTTAAAGTTGTAATAACAGGAAATAACCAGCTGGCCCTACAAGCCCACTTTATTTAATTTTTATAAGACACACAGTGACAGTCTTTATAGAAAGATGGATTATTATCGTGCGTCATCCAAGCATCTTTTCTCAAAACCAGGCTTTATGAAGCAGGAAGAGTGCATGCACACTTGTTTCAATTACCAATATTTTTCTTCTATTATAAATGTAGAAGGTTTGTATTACTGTGGTTAGTGTCTGTAAAATCTCAGTTCCCATAATCCCTGTGTCCAAGCAAGTGATGCAATTCTTGAAGTGTACAACAGTGTTAAAAATATATAAATAAAATTAATAAGTATTCCTTCAAGGATAATGTGCCTAAAGCAGTGGACTTAGCTTATTGTCTCTCTGCGTCATTGCCTTCTCTATTCTGTGGAAACGGAATCGATTTGCCGAGTCTTGACATATGAAAGAGTGCTATTTGCTCACAGGGATTTATCTACACAAGTTCATCCTAATATTAATAGAAGCTGTATAGCCAGATTCCCACAGGAAATGTAGACTTTCCCAGAAAATGTGAATTTTTACCAGCAACCTAAAGTGTGAAAGCAACAGTTTTCGGTCAAGAGAAGTAATTGTATCAAGGAAATTATCAGTAGTGTTGTTCTATACCCTCCAGTCGTGTCATAGTAGTGTGAGTCCTTGTCTGGATCCCCCTGCGACCCATCTGGGATGCCATTAACATTGTGGATCAGAGACCCTAACTTTTATCTAAAGCATCAGACACAAAGGGATGGTTTAACAAACCCAGTTATTATTTTGAAGTCAATGAAACATCTTACTCAATTTGAGGAAGAAAGGCAACAAGATATTTTAATGCCTTCTCCTCATCATATACCAGAGAAAAATCCCACATAAGATATAGACACAGACATGGAGTTTTGTCACTCCACTTAGTTCAATGCTCCTACACTGAACTAAGAACCAACTTCAGTCTCGATTCTCATAAGTCATCAAAGTTCAGAATTCTAAGAGTCTCTCCAGCTGAACACAGATAAATTAGCAGACCTTGACGGTTCCTCCTGCACATAAATATTCTTCAGAAGTGATAATATTTTCTCTCGGCTGCAGTGACGTATCTCCGAACAGACACCAAGATGGAGAGAAGTGAAGAAGCGGAGAAGAAAGTGGAAGTCATCGAGGAGGGAGAAGAGAAGGCGAGGGCAGAAACTTGCCAACCTTTTAAACCAAAACTTTGGACTTTTCTGCAGAAAACACACAAATTTGACTTAGAGATTCTGCTCAGCTTTTAGAGAATAACACCTCTCCGCCATGAGAAAGCAAAATGTGTGCAAAGAGCATAAAGGAAGTGCTCTTCTATGTAACCATGTTCATGTAGTTTTGAAGGAGCCCTTTTTCATCTGATTTCATCAATAGCCACAAAATTCAAGCAGGCTTCCTTGCCTTTAAAGAGAAAACTATAGATTGCCAAGTGTGGGACCTCATAGAATCATAGAAACATCAGGGATTGGAAGGGACCTCAAAAGATCATCCAGTCCAATCCCCCTGCCACAGCAGGATCACCCGGACCAAGTCACACAGGAACACCCACTTCAAAATTGTGTAAAACTTGAAAGGTTCCCATTTGTTGTTAGGGTGTCTTGGGTCTCAGTGGGGTTAATTTTACATGCATGTTAGGCCAAAGGCAGAAGTAGAAGCTATGTTAAACATTTTAGACAGAAATTATAAGGTTGTTTCTTTCAGCTAATGCAAACATTTTCCATGGAGAAACTGATGGTAGAGCTGGTTTCCTCTGTGTGTTTGTATTCAAACTCCATTTGAGAGCATGATTCAGTTGGCAGGAAACAGAGCCATTAAAATAAACCCCCTGAAAAACAAAAACTGTATTAAAAAGGCTAACAATTGTTATTTTCCTTTTAATGGTCTAACTTTGTAACACAATTATGATGGGATTTACCAGAATTAGTTTGATGCATACAGGAAGGAGCCCATTCCCCATTTCACCATCTGTGGTCTCATGCTGGGGTTTTAATAGAATTCTGTGGGCATGATATAATTACAAATCTAGTAAGGAATTTGTGTCTGCTGTATTTGTCATAATACAATGTGTAAAGTTTTACTAGTGTCTCTTCAGAAAGCTCTGAGAGATACAAGCAGCCAGAAGCCAGAAATGTGCTAATTAAGGTGTACAACAAAATATTAATCAAGAGTTCTGCAGAAGAAGGAGGGAAAGAAACAACTTCAATTAGTCACACCATTCTGTGGCATCCAGCATAGCCTGAAAGAAAAAGCTAGCTGAACTGATGAAACAATGAAGGAAAATAGCCAAGAGACCTGTCTGGCATGCAGTATGAGGGTGGGGATCACCTGTTGATTTCACAGAGCCACATGAGCTTCTGACAAAGACCATTTGCAGAACAGAACATTCAGTGCTGAGGGCACTGTGCATGAGCTTTTCCAAAAGAACTTACCCACATTCGCTTCCCCAAGCCTCATGTTTGAGTAATAATCATAGTAGGGAAGATAAACACACCAGGCTAAAGAAAGCAATGATGCTTAATTGCTCTGTAAGCCTCCCTTCACTGTGGGTAAAGCTGCACTCTTCCCTCTGGGGTACCACAGGGCAGCACTGGAAATGTCTTTGTGCTGCGTACTGAAGCCCTTCTGTGCATATTGTTTCTTTGAGACTTTCAAACAAACCAGTAGATTGTTGATTCTTATCTCCATTCCCTTTAATATTTGGTTTTGGGGGCCATCTACCTGTTCTGTAATGCGTATCCCTGAAATTTGTCTCGTGAGCACAGATAAGCTTCCTGTGTCGTGTTATTTGCAACCATTGACCTGGGTCTGGATGAGATGAAGTTAATTTCCCCCACAGCAGCTCTCACAGTGCTCTGCTTGGTGTTGGTAGCTAGAAAGCTGTTGATAATGCACCAGTGTTTTGGCTGCTGCTGTGCAGTGCTCACACAGTATCAGGGCTGTCTATCCAACATCCCCCCCACCCTGGCTATGCTGCTTCTATGGTCTTTATATTATTGGCCTGGTATTGTTTTAGCATAATTTTCTACTATCTCCTACTCGATCAAGAACGATGCATTTCCTCACAGCTGGGAATTCTCACCCTATTTCTTTGCTGTTCCAGCTCAGACAGGTAGAGAACGGACAGCTCTAGTGACTCAAGCTGTGGTTTCTTCTGCAAACTGGAATGAGTCTTAAATAGTAGCCTGAGAGTACACTGGGAATTCTGGCCCAGATCTCATGACATCTGTGTGACAGGTCTTGACCTGTAGCATCTCTCTATCAACCATGAAGGCACACGTTTTGATTGACAGCTGTCCTAAGGTTGGACATTTGCTACGCCAGCAAGGGAAAGAGAAGTCAGAGTGGAAATTCATGTTGTAAAGAGCAACAAGAAGATAACATGTAGTTGCCAGTTAATTTGTGAGTGATTCTTACAAACAATATTTTGCAGAGAACATCTGCTTTTAACTCCTTTCCTCTAGCCACACTCTGACAGCATTTTTAATCCGTCTGTGCTGAGACAGGTACAGAGGAGTGGGCAACAACAGGAATAAAACAACATCTCCAGCTTTCACCAACTTATTCTGCTCTACATATACATTTAGTTTTCCCTTTTGCATAGGAATGTGGCAACCATCAGAACATCTGAGTTCAGAATGTGCATGTGAATTAATCAGTGTCTACAACTACCTGAAAGGAGGCTGTAGAAAGATGGGTATTGGTCTCTTCTCACAGGTAACAAGCAATAGGACAGGAGGAAATGGGCTCAAGTTGTGCCAGGAGAAGTTTAGCTTAGATGTTATGAAACACTTCTTTATTGAAAGGGTCATCAGATACTGCCAGAATGTCCAGGGAGGGGGTTGAATCGCCATCCCCACGTGTGTTTAAAAGTTGCACAGATATGGAGCTTAGGGACACGGTTTAGCATTGGGTTTGACAGAGTTAGGTTAGTGGTTGGACTTGATGTGCTTAGAGGTCTTTTCCAACATGAACAATTCTATGATGACAATCAATATCACCGTGATCAGGATATTGAGTATTTGAAAGGCATAAAGTGAACCCAAAAATTATGAAACTAGTGTTAAGAACAAAAAAAATCTCTGAATATAGTTTGGAGTCCTAATCAAAACATCAAATATCAGGGAGATTGATGATAGAATTATACAAGTCACCAGGATCATGATCACATCACTCTATGTCTAATTAAATTTCAGATGCCCAGATTGACAGCAGCAGAATTACATGTCTGCATAGCTGGAGGAGCTTTTGCATAATTGTGTTGTTAGAAAAACAGATTGGGAGTTCTCAAGTCTTTCAGAAAGGAAGCTATTATTTTTCCCTATTTTCCTAAGCGAAAATAGGTCCTGCAACGTGTGCCTGTTCAGTAGCACATCAGCTTTGAGGCCTTCAGTGCTATGGGCATGAGCAAACAAACGCTGGTGAGCGTGAGTTAGTCTCACCAAAGCAGATAATCAGTGTAGGAACAGATACTGCCCTCACCCTTTATTTTCAGGTGAGGATGAAAGAAAGTCTGAGTCAAAACTTTGTATTTAAATGGAGTGTGGATACATCTCACATAAGAAAGGAGAGAGACAGGATCTGTGGAGCTCTCCAGCTCACCATCGCCATGTCAACACTTTGAAGACCTGAAGAAACTAAGCTTTGAAAGATTTGTGCTCAGCGTGAGGCTACCTAACCAATCTGGACTTTGGAAACAATTGCTTCTGCCCCTTCCTCACTTGCTGTGTTTCCTTATTTAAAAAATCATAACTTTGCCTTCCCAGAAGAACTTACCCCTCTCTTTAGCCACGCCATTTATCGTTGCTTTTCTAAGGAAACCAAGTAGCTTCTCTTGCTCAGATTGTCTAAAGTTTGACATCTGACATCTGCTTTTCAGAACTTTAGGCAATGATCTCTGTTGGTTTTAACCCTTTCACAGGTTCTCTAAAGGCCTTGTCTTTAGAAAGGTCTAACCCTTAAAGAAAATTTAAGATGTTGGCTGTCAGTCTGTTCGTACTCCTAAGAAATGGCTCTATGATGTGTCAGGGCACATCCCTGGGAAGTCTGGCACAGTCTGGGGAGGGTAAAACAGGGCCAATACACTAGTGATCTCCCCTTGTATTTTCCTCAGAATATGTGATGGCATTTGTGACACAGTTTCTAGTTTGTGTGCACTGACTTGCCTAACCTTTTCTTCTTTTCTGTACACAGTTATAGGGTTAATAAATCCTTTTTCATTTTCGTTAGGCTATCCATTGTCTGGTAAATTCTATCTGAGATCTCACTGAGACCTAACTGCTTTGTTTTCCTTTCTCTTTAATTGTGGACTTGAACCTACCACACAGAGTTGCCTTCCATGGAAACTCCAATAGCTTCCTTTCTTCTGTAAACTCATGGCACAAGTATGGGGAAGGGTGGCTTCTTTAAATTCCTTTAAAACTTCTGCCTGCCCTTGTGAAAGCTTGTATTCACATCAGCCACAACTGCCAACAAACTGCATATGACTACTACAGCATCTCATGACAAACACAGTTTTAGGGGTTGGTAAGTGCTTTTCACTGTCATTCTATGCTAAACCTGTCATAAACTTATTGTACCTTACTTTACAGTAGCTAGAGGTACACCAAGTCTTAATTTCATAGAATTCAATCCATCGCTCACCTTCACTGCAGTAACATTAACTAGCAGGTGTTTTCAGGGTGCCTGAACGGTGTTTTCACTGTAGTCAGTGACATCAGTCCCCAAGGGGCTGGAAGATCAGCCCTGTGAGCAGAGGCTGAGGGAGCTGGGTTTGTTTAGTCTGGAGAAGAGGAGGCTCAGGGGTGACCTTATCGCTGTCTATAACTATCTGAAAGGTGGTTGTAGTCAGGCAGGGGTTGGTCTTTTCTCCCTGGCCACTGGAGACAGGATAAGAGGTCACAGTCTTAAGCTCCATCAGGGGAGGTTAAGACTTGACATTAGGAAAAGATTTTTCACTGCAAGAGTGATCTGGTCTTGGAATGGGCTGCCCACAGAGGTGGTTGAGTCGCTGTCCCTGGAGGTGTTCAAGGTTGGGCTGGATGAGGTGCTGAGTGGCCTGATCTAGATGTTGGATGTTAGGTTTACTGAGTTTATTTGGATTTGGGTTGGACTGGATGATCTTTAAGGTCTTTTCCAACCTTATCATTACTGTGACATAACAGCAAATGACAAATTGCTTTAAACATGAGAAACTAATGAGGTTTTCTTTTAACTTCATTGTATTAGCATTAAATTTCACTGATTTACTGAAAATAAAGAGGGGCGTTTCTGCAACTGCAAATATACACCTGTAATATGAAAATAAATCCTGTTCTTTGCTGTTGTTTCTTGCTGAGTTAGTCGCCACAGGTAAAAAGACATTTTAATTACACGTGTAATTATGCAAGAGACTGGATGAGAAATACAAATTTGTGTTCAGTGACCCAGCTCTTGTGTGAAGCTAACACAGCGTAGCAGATTAACACTTAGCCTTGTTTTATTTCTATTACAGAATTAATCATGCCTTATTTTTTTCTGGGTCTGTTTTAATAAGAGAATTTCAGACTATATATAGGGTGGGAAAAAGTAATGAAGGACTGTTGCTTCCTTTGATGTAAGCAGCAGAAGAAATTAAGGGCTAACAGGAGAAGAGGTGGAAAGTGAGAATAGATCTCTTAAAATACAGCGTAGAGTATGAAGAACATTTATTTTTATAGGGTCAGAGTACTTATTGGTGCTAAACAAAATTTAAAGATTGTGACTCTGCTTGCTTTTCTGAGGAAAAGGGTATAAAAATACCATGTGACTGCTCTCTGTCTTCCCAAAAGGCAAAATGGTACAAAAGTTGTACAAAAAACCAAACAGCAGCTGAACCTCGTTGCATTTTTTACTGATCTGGACACAAACATTTTGGATTTAGGGAGATAAGGAGAGCTTGAAAGATAAGGGAAAAATACATTTTCAGATAATCATGTCACAGCATCAACATTTTTAGAAGTTGTGTTCTGGAAACAAAAGAGTGGAAGATACCTCTAAAGCCTTCTAAAATAAAGGATAGTAGCAGTCAGCAGAGTAGCACAGAAGTAGCTAAAGTAGGATTGTGGGGGCTTTTTGATTGTTGAGGAGGTTTAACATTCAGTACCAGTGGAGTCTCCAGCAGGACTATCTTTCAAAGCAGCTGTAGCACTTAAGAGAATCCTCTCTGTGTAGACACAAATTATTTAATTAAGAAAACACCCAGAGAAAATACAGCTCACTGGGTTTTGGCAAACAGACAACTGACCAGAAGGAAACCTCCCTAAAGCCAATTGACCTGCAAAGAGAAGAATATATCTACAAATACATTAACAAATGTGACTTCTTTTAGTAAAATTTCTCTTTCCTTTTCTTTTTCTGTATAAACTAGGGTCATTTATGAGTCAGTAGTGTTCACAACTGTTGTAAGCTGTGTGCATATTTCACTCTGTGAATGGACCTTTCAGTCTGCCATGGAATAGCCAACCTAGGCTGCAGTGCCTGTTGGACAGCACCTCGGAGGCATAATTACTCCTGCCTCACCAATAAGATAACATTAATTAGCGAATGGTTTGTGAATCCTGTGCGCCACTATTGCTCCCAAGTGCCTTTCATTATCTTGCTTTAATGGTTTTTATTGACAAAGAAAAAAGCCTAATGGCCTAGAATTGAACAAGGTCTTACTCTGGGTTTGGTCAGGACTGTTTTGCATGACACCATGCGTCCCACTTTGGAGACCCAGCTCTAGCTTCAGAAAGGATGTGAATTAATCTACATGGTGATGCACAAGCTCTGGGTGGTCAGGAGGGCCCGGCTAACCCCTCTTCAGTCAGCTACAAACATAGGAAAGCTTGTACATCACCATGGGTAATGATTCTATGATTCTATGATTCTATGATCCTAAAGGTCTTTTCCAACATAAACGATACTATGAAGCTATAATCTGTGCGAAGTCTCAGCACATTTCACCCAGCTGTCTTTCCATGGAAGAGTCACAACCCGAGCACCATGCATGCAAACACAATTTAGTGAGAGGAAAAGTACACTGGGCTCCTCCACCTTTCTTCTCACAAGGCAGAAGCATCGTGAGGCTTTAAGCACACTCCAACACAAGGAGCCTTTTCAACAAACTATGGTGGGTCACAGAGGTGGTGGCATTTGGTTTATGTACTTCTACATAGAATTCTCCTGTGAAAATCCTCACCACAAAGCTTGCAAATGTTAAAATCCACAACTGCATGTCACTGTGTTTTTGAACTAAAAGCTGACACCTTTAAAATCAGACACATTAAGTATTAAGTATGATCAAGAAAGGGGTCACACTCCCACAAACTCCAAAGTCCAAGACTTGTACAAAATTAAACACAGGATTATCGGTTATCATGAGATAACATGAGATATTTTTCCTATGTTCTTCTGAGGTATCTGGTGCTGTGAATGTCCTTACTTGGACTAGTCAGAGCTTTGGTTTGGTTTTGCATATCCTACCTCTTTTCTAGCTGTATTGAAGACTATGTAGGACTGCATAATGGAAATCTGGAAGGAGAATTGTGCCTAACATGAACAGAAATCTGCCTGGTGAATTTTCTCAGAACATGGTAAAAGTAAAACATAAACAGCCTTGGAGTCAGCATTCTGCTCTGCACATTGTCTGTAACAAAGGCTTCTGGCTACAAGAATGGGTAAATGGACCAGCAGAGCAAGACCATCTACTTTAAACTCTTTATCAGTTATTCCATTGTCTGACTAGCACTTGATTGCTGGGAAACAGGTATCGTTGCAAATTCAGGTAGTACCCGTCAGGATCAGAATGGAAAGTTTATGGTACAGCTATACCCACTGGTAATGGTGCTAGCTACTGCCACTGGTGCCAGGTGCACTGCTCAAGCTTCTGTGGAAGAAGCATTTGGGAGAAATCTGCTGATTTGCAGCTGAAGGTGATGTCATGGTTTGTGAGCATGGAAGTATTCACCATAAGACATGGAGCTGGCTTTAAGCTGAAAGGGAGTTCGGGACTTGTGGGTTATGCAGTGTTGGCTCTTTTAAGTACACCAAATATTTACCACATGTAAGTACCTTTTCAGTTACTCATAACAATGGAGCTAAATTAAATATGGCATAAATTTAAGTGCATGTCACCTTACTACACATTTGTGAGGTACATGTCCCGTTACGGCTAAGTGTACTTGTGAGGGTAGCAGCCATTCCAGAAACAAGTAATGCTGGATTTTGGTTGATTGTAATTTTAACAGTTTTAAGCTAAACACTAAGAGAGGCTTTATGCTGCTGTGCATGGGAAATAACTCAAGCTCCACACATTTGCCATGGCTTACACTGACTTGGGACATTGGTTTTGGTTCAACAGCCTACAGTGTTGGTTTTGGATTCACAATGCAAATAGCTTGATTGTTTTCACAGCAATCTCAAACCTGTTCTCTGGCATACAAGCACATACTGCAGCTCACCAGACTGTGCTGTGCTAGCTGCCTGTTCACAAACACGGCAAAGACATATCGCTCAACCTTCCTCTGCGTTTGGACTCACCCTGTGGTCTGTTCGTAGGAAAGTTCCTTAGCTGCTGCGTGAAACACTTGGCACACGGCGCTCACTTCGAAAGCCTGTACAAATAGTGACATTTGAAATATGACCTATGACTCCATTTTTTTCTTAATTTCTGGAGTGAACCACTACCCCGAAGGGAAAAAAATCCTATTGCACCAGAAGTTCTGACACAGGAAGCTACTCTGTGGGATGTGTAAAATCGGACTCATTCCTTACTGCCAAGAAGCTACATGAAGTTGTTAAGCCAGGAAGCCGGGTCTTCTGAGTTCTACAGTGTCATAAGAGCAAGACAACTCCTCTGTAGATGGCAGAGGGGTGGATGTGGTCTATCTCAACTTGAGTAAGGCATTTGACACACTCCTCCACAGCATACTTGCAGCCAGACTGAGGTAGTGTGGTATAGACAATCCGGTAGTGAGGTGGATCATGAACTGGCTGCAGGATAGAAGTCAGAGTGTAATGGTCAGTGGAGTGCCCCAGGGGTCAGTGCTAGAACCAGTCCTGTTCAATCTATTCATTAATGACTTGGATGAGGGATTAGAGTGCACTGTCAGCAACTTTGCTGATGACAGAAAGCTGGGTGATGTCGCTGACACCCCTGCAGACTGTGCTGCCATTCAGCAAGACCTGGACAGGCTGGAGAGCTGGGCTGAGAGAACTTTAAAGAAGTATAAAAAGGGTAAGTGTAGAGTCCTGCGTCTGGCCAAGAAAAACCCCAGGTACCAGTATAGGCTGGGGACCAACCTGCTGGAGAGTAGTTTAGGACAAAGGGAACTGGGGGTCCTGGGAGACAGCAGGATGACCATGAGCCAGCAGTGTGCTCTTGTGGCCAAGAGGGTCAACAGCATCCTGGGGTACATCAGAAGGGGGGTGGTTAGCAGATCAAGAGAGGTTCTTCTCCCCCTCTACTCTGCCCTGGTGAGACCACACCTGGAGTACTGTGTCCAGTTCTGGGCTCCTCAGTTCAAGAGGGATGTGGAGCTGCTGGAGGGAGTCCAGCTTAAGAAGCAATGAGGATGATGAAGGAGGTGGAGCACCTCCCTTCTGAGGAGAGGTTGAGGGAGCTGGGTCTCTTTAGCTTGGAGAAGAGGAGACTGAGGGGTGACCTCATTAATGTCTATAAATATGTGAAGGGTGGGTGTCAGTAGGGTGGAGCCAGAGTCTTCTCAATGTTATCTAGTGATAGGATGAGGGGCAATGGTTGTAGGCTGGAACACAGGAGGTTCCACATAAATATGAGAAGGAACTTCACGGTGAGGGTGACAGAGCACTGGAACAGGCTGCCCGGGGGAGTTGTGGAGTCTCCTTCACTGGAGATGTTTGGATGTGTTCTTATGTGACTTGGTCTAGGTGATCCTGCTGTGTCAGGGAGATTGGACTAGATGATCTTTCGAGGTCCCTTCCAATCCCTAATAATTCTATGATTCTATGATTTGAGCTCCTCTCTGGCAATGCCTGGTTCTATCTCCTTTGGCTATGAGGCAACTTGAATAAGCCTGTGGTCCTAGCTTGGGCAGCTGATCTGTGTGTGAGTGAGTGCAGTGAGGTAGATTTCCACCCTGATCAGATTATTTTTAGCTGTGTTAGCATTTGTAAATCATCATTGGTGTCCAAGAACCCTGTGGCTGCTCACACACAAAGGAAGACATCTCCTGGCCTAAAAAGTGAGTAACTAATGTGTTTACAGGTGATACAGTAACACCCGTAAGTTTTTGCTTATGATCGTAAGTGGTTCATAGAGTGTGTAGCCTATGGTTGTATAAGGTAAGGCATAGGCTACAGGCAGGGGACTGTGGAAGAGACAAGATTTTTACCTTCTTAGCAAGGACTCACTACTGCATATCATCACCACCGGGTCAAAACTGGAGGTTAGAAGTTTGTCTGGGGACAAGGTTAAGAATTTCTAGTTTCTGTATTTGCATTTAGCATACTACCACAGTTTTATTAGTTACTAGATAAAAGAAGGTCTTTGCCCCTGAGCAGTGCTCTTTTCGCCTTGCACTCAGGCTGAAGTTCTTACTTGTGGATAAAATGAAACCTTGCTACTTCATGTTCAAAATCCAATGCTTGGGCAAGTTTTATCTCTGAAAGGCTGGCTTGTATTTTAGGAACTTAAAAGGTATTTGAGTTTTACCCCTAGGTCATTTCTCTTGCTGTTAAATTACACTGCACATTTGTTCCTTGATGCAATATTAGCGGGGTGTGTGTTCCCTTATGTGCTCACTGTTTTCTATTATTCAAGTGTTCAGAAAAGTCCTTCTAAATGTAGGGTTTTTAGTATTTAGAAGGTTCTGGGAACTGGTTTATTGAACTTTCTTGCCTCCCAGTTGACGATGCTCAATATGGTATATGTTGGTACATCAACTGCTTTCACAGAGCCAAGCAGTATAGAAACATTTCCTCCAGCTAAGTTATCATTACAGGCACCGAAAAAAGAGACAAGAAAGCAGAAATGGTTGAGTTTCACATTAGGAAGAGAGTAAAAAATAGTGTAATGTTAATAAACAATCTTTTGGAAAGATTTCACGGTCGCCTAGGAAAATTCACACCAAATAAACAAACAGTCTTACATGTTGTACATCCCTTCGGGATACGCTACACAGCTCAAGAATATGGAGAACGTGGAGAGGATAACTTAAAAGAACAGAAAACACTTAACCCTGCAGAATTAAGTTAGTGGAAGAATATAAAATATCATCACAAAAATACACAGATGTTCAAGTCTGGGGCTGTCCTTGTCCAAGTTAGTGTGTGCAGCACTTTTCTGCCAAAAGTCTGCTGACCTTTATCAGCTCAATGACAATCTGTGCACTGGCCAAACAGCTTATAGCTGCCAAGCAGTAACCTAGGACTTATCTTCCAAAATAACCAGAAGAGTCACTCTCATCATCAGATTCTCGGGGCAAAGCAAAATATATGAACAGCTGAGAAAACTGCTTGGAGCTCATCGAATGGATTTCTCAGTTAAAACACTGTCTTCCAAATAAAGCATGAAGTTCTACAAAGGCAGGGTAGGGTGTTCAGAGCTCTCCAGTGCCTCAAAGAAAGGACAGGAAGGTCTCTGTTCCTGTGGCACAGAAACCCTCAACATTCATCCTAGGGAAGAGGCCATCAGCTGAAAGGATGCTAGAGGGTTGGCATAGTTCAGCCCTCCCTATAATGGGTTGTTCATCTGGGTTTCTGAAAACACCAGCAAACGGACTGAGAAAGTGTAGGATGAGCTGGCAAATCTGTTGGAATAAAAATAGCTGTCTAGTAGCAATTCTTGGGAGTCTGGAGGAAAGAAATGCTCTGTGCTATTTCAAGGCATGGATATTTCAGCTCTCAAAATTCAAGATGTTCCCCTCAAGGCAGCAGTAAGGTCCCTGTGAGTCAAGTACAAAAACAGGTGGAAAAGTCAGAACAAGCCCATTTCTCAAGTTTTTTACAAATGACAGTATTTGAACCCTCATATCATTTTAAATTCTTATTTCTTTTGAGCAGTTTATGTTTCTGCAGGTAACAAACAAGTTTTGTGTCTTTGAATTTGGGCAATGGTGTAAGACCTACCCTTTCCACAGAAACATTTTTGCCCTGAAACTGTGCGAGCCTGTGGTCCTAAAGTGAAAGCACATGAACAGCAGGAACACCCAAAGAAAACAAATCGTTTGGGTTTCACGATGCTGCAGACTTGCTGCACTTGGCCTATGCTTTTGCTTGGGGCTTGCTTGGCAAGTTTGCCAACGACACCAAGCTGGGAGGCTTGGCTGATACGGCTGAGGGCTGTGCTGCCATCCAGAGAGACCTGGACAGACTGGAGGGCTGGGCACAGAGAAACCAGATGAGGTTCAACAGGGACAAGTGCAGAGTCCTGCATCTGGGGAGGAATAACAAACTCCACCAGTACAGGCTGGGAGGTGATCTACTGGAAAGCAGTCCTGTGGAGAGGGACCTGGGGGTCCTGGTGGACAACAGGTTAACCATGGCACAGCAATGTGCCCTGGTGGCCAAGAAGGCCAACGGGATCCTGGGGTGTATTANAGATAGTTTTGTCCTGCTGCGGCAGGGGGGTTGGACTCGATGATCTCTTGGGTCCCTTCCAACCCCTAACATCCTATGATCCTATGATCCTATTCTGACAACATGCTGATTGCTTAGCTGCACCTGGGGAAGAAGAAAGGGGGTTGCATGGGAGAAGAGGGACCTGAGGGGCATAAGGGATCAGAAGAGTCATTTCAACAAAATCTTTGATTTTTTTCCATTTTTTTTGAGAAGAAAAACTCACTGCTGTCCCGTGGAATGTCTTTAACAGTTTGTATAACCAATTTAGTAGCAGCTAGGGAGGAAAATTAACCTGTATTTATTGCAGGTTAGGCAAGTCCCCTGGCTGCTGGATTATAGAGGTGGTTAAGCAATCCTTCTGTCTTAGCAATATGGGAAAGGGGAAGTGTTGTTGGCCTTTTCTTATTATTGTTTGTGCAGAGCAAAACAGCTAATAAGGCAGAGTGGGCAAATTTGCTTCCTTCTGAGAAGAACCAATAAACCAGTGGGTCAGCACTCACTTGAAAATTGGTGTAGAGCTTCATTTGCTACTTACACAGGTACAGCAAATTTCAACAACCTTCATTTGCTGTCTTGGAGATGCTGTAACCACTAGGCTGTTATCTGTTCAACATAGCCCGTTCTCTCTCCCTCTCTCTCTCTCTGCCTTTTCAAAAGACTTGTGAAAGATGTTAATTTTTGCCTGGGCAGAAAGGCAGCTTTTTTAACATCTTCAGTGTCTGTGTGGAATGGGAAGTCAGGACGGCTTTGCACATTCATTAACCCACAACAAGAAGAGCTGTATCTTTGCTGAGTCCAAAGACAGGTCTTGAACACTATCCTTACCCTCACCTCCTGTCTTATGTATTCAAATCCATGCATTTTCCTTTATGCTTGCATTTTACACACAAGTGTGAACATTTACATTCCAGACACGCCGTGCCTGAAAAAGAAAAGTGAACAAGCAAACAAATTCCACAGGAACTTCAAGACCTCACTAATGTTTTCCAGACCTGTTTAATCCTTTATTCATTTTTATAGGATCTCAAAATAGTTGTGTCTGTTTCTCATGAGCAAATAAATCAAGACAATATCAATATTTGACACATGCTGATATTAAAATTAATCAGCTCAACTGCACTTATTCCCTCATGAGGCTTGTCATCCGTTCCTGTAGTTTATAAAACAAATTATTGGTGTGTTTTGGTTTCTAAAATATTGCACAGATGATCAAGTCAGGCTGGTCATCCTCTCTGATGATTCTCTCACCTTTTTAATAAAAATATCTTATGTCTTTAAAAATTACGTGAATGAAATGTTGCCTGTTTTTGGACGCTTCTTTTGGTAGTTAAAATTATTATATGTTTTCTAATGTAGTGGACACTGCCAAAAAGAGTTCACAAAGTGACACTTGTGCCACGAGGGTAAGGTTCTTCTTGAGGACTTTATCAAAGGTATGAAATGAAAGCAAGAGCTGTGAAAAAGGAGTAGCATTCATCTGGTGTTTTCTGCGAGAAGCAGGAGCTTAAGTTCATCACAGATATAAATGCTTCTGATGCCTGCCAGCTGTGAATCCACTCCTGAGCTGGTAACTCCTGAGCCCTTTCCCAAATCTGAGCAGACTTGTTCATCAAGCCCTCCTCACAGAGCTGTCAACTGCAAAGCATGCCTTCCTCCTACCAAACTGCTGCTGGTGTCTCTTTCCTTTCCAGACTTAACCCACACAAAAGGTTTCCTTTGCAGGTCAACCCTCAGAATTTTTTATCTCTGGAAAAATTCAGTACAGGAGCCCTTATTTTTTTCCTTTTTTTACTATTATTCCATTGTTTTCTTTGGATTGTTGAAATTTAACTGCTACAAACTTCTTCAGGGCTTTTGGAACCCACATTCTTTGCCCCCTACCCTCACTGTGATGCTGACAGCACCTTCTCTGCACTTTTGTGCAGTACAGAAGACCTCACAGCTCTGCTATGCCAGTATGTTACCTTCTTGTTTTCCTACACCATAAGGCTTGAACCTTGTGCACTATGGGATTCATCACGCCTTATTTCATCAATAATTGTTTTGTTATTATTCATCTAGACTTCTTTTACCAACTAAGTCGAGCAAAGTCTTAGAAGGACAAAGTTGTGTTAGTAAAACATTAAATACAGGATCTTCTAGCTGGACACATAATGTTCTAGGGGTTATCATGTGGTCGAGGGGTATGATACCCCAGATGGTAAAACTCAGAATAAGAAGTTAGTATAACATCATGCCACTCACACATATTTTTCTGTGCACTGACTTGTACATGGTCTCTTCTGGGAGGAAAAAGCTAATAAATGGCTGAAAAGCCACATGTTCATTTCATTCATCAGCTTTCATACTGTTTAATTGCTTCTGTACCCAGGTTTCATGTTTATCCTTTTTCAAATCTGCTTTCCAAAGAGCAGTGTTGGTCTTTCTTCGCTCCCCCACTATTCTTCGGTTCTCTTCTGCACTTTCTCATTTCCACTCAATTCCTTCCAAGCTATTCCCCCTCCCTCAGGCTCTCATTATCTTTCCCTTCTCACACTCTATGGGCTGTTTTCTCTTATGCTTGTCACTTCAATCTTTTTTTTCCCCTCTTCCTAGGACTTTCTATACATCACACAATTTCCCTCTACCTCTGACCCATAGTCATCTGCACACACTGACATGTTTTGGTCCCAGCCCTATGTCCAGTTGTACTTTTCCATAGGCATGGAGCAAGGAGAATGACTGAGATATGGCATTGGCACAGGAGGATGCTGAAGAACAGGGAAGAAAGGGAGAAAAAAAG
Source organism: Rhinopomastus cyanomelas (assembly GCA_013400115.1). Lineage (NCBI taxonomy): Eukaryota > Metazoa > Chordata > Aves > Bucerotiformes > Rhinopomastidae > Rhinopomastus > Rhinopomastus cyanomelas. Next base: position 12,152 of record VXBP01009280.1, on the reverse strand, counting down.
AGAAGTCCTTCTGCCAAGCTGCAACCATCCTACACCCCACTGCAGCTGGCACTTTCTCTTGTCAGTCTGAATTTTTCAACAGGCCTGCTTTCTCCCTTGGGTTTCACTCATGATGGTCAGTGCAACAATTTCTCCCCCCATTTCCATCGTGCCATGGGTGACACTGTCATGGGTGTCTATTACAGGCCACCAGACCAGGATGAGGAAGTTGCTGAGGTCTTCTACAGGCAGCTGACAGCAGCCTCACAGCTACAGGCCATGGTTCTCATGGGGGATTTTAACTACCCTGACATTTGCTGGAAGACATACCCAGCCAGCCAGCCACAGTCCAGGAGGTTCCTCCAGTGCATTGGTGACAACTTCCTGATGCAAATGGTGGAGGAGCCCACTAGGAGAGGAGCGCTGCTGGATCTTGCACTCACCAACAAGGAGGGTCTGGTTGAAGTAGTGAAGGTTGAAGGCAGCCATGCTTGCAGTGACCATGAGATGGTGGAGTTCAGGATCTCACGTGGTAGGAACAGAATAGCTACTAGAATCACAGCCCTGGACTTCAGGAGGACCAACTTTGGCCTTTTCAAGCAATTGCTAGGGGAAATCCCATGGGACAGGGTACTGGCAGGTAAAAGTAGCTGGCAGGGGGATTGGGCTAGATGATCTTTCGAGGTCCCTTCCAATCCCTGATCTTCTGTGATTCTGTGAATAGTATTTGCCACCTCCTTGTTTCGTTTGTTTGGTCATATGGTTCTACTCCAATGGCTACACTTGATCTAACTACCTAGTGTTGCAGGCTGTCCTTTCACCTTTACCTCACCATGCAGCAATTTAGTAAGCTCCCTCTGAATTCAGTCCATTTCACTCTGTACCTGAACCAGCTTCTCCTGTCACTGCACTGAGGAGAGCCACAATGCACATCCTGCACACCTCCCTCCGACGGGACTGCCCTGTCACCATCTCAACAAACCAAGACCAGAACTTTTGCAGATGCTCCAAGCCTAGGGAACCTCTTCTGGACAGGTTCCCCACAGCTACAGGCAGTCATGCAGGAGCTAATGGCAGTGGTAGCATCATGACATTTCCCAGGCTCTCTACCCTAGTCTCTCTGAAGTCTTCCCTAGCATCAGGCACACTTTCTGTCACTCTACCTCCTTTAACGAGCTTGGCTGACTATTCTCTCACTGCTTCAGTTTCTGCAAGACTGACCCAGCTCTAACCCAAGTGTTGTCCTTCCCTCTTTCTGAAAACCTAAACAATGATTGCCCTTTTCTCTGTCTTGATCTTTTCTGTCCTCCTCCAGGTGTCTTTTATCAGTAAGCCACTACAGGATCTGACTACTTTTACTTCAAAGCTTGGTAGTAGATTTTATCCTTCCAATTAATTCCCATTTAGAGAACCAGCCTGCAGGGTCCTTTCAGAACACAGCACAGCAGCCAGACCAACCCCATCTGCAGATATCTTTTACCACTTAAAACACACAACAATGAGCAGAACACAGTTTAGTGCTTTGTGCCTTGAGCCTCTGCTAAGCCAGCAGGGCACAAGAATGGACTTAAAGGCTGTCTCAGGCACACAGCAAACATGCCAGAGAAGTTGAAGAGACTGCACCAGAGCTGAAGTGACACCACTCACCATCACCCACCCACAGCCCCCAAAAAAGCCCTTAACATCTTCAGACTTACTTTGTGGTGTTCAAACACAGCAGCCTGAGCAGTGTCATCATGCTTGCTGCTCATGAGACGCTCACTTTTGTTGTTGGTTCTGTCCAGAGGTGATGAGAGACTCTTGCTGGAGGCCACAGAATTGGTCAGTCACATCTGACCAGTCCTGTCTAACTTAGCACTCCTCTTTGTGCCCCCAGGCAGTATTCACAGGTCTTAAGAAACACAAAACTTCTTTGAGCTTCTTCTGAGACCTTGATGGGGCATAATCTTGCCTTTCTACCAGCACTTCTTTTCTGACTCAGTAAGTGTAGCTGTGTTTTCCCTTGTGCAGGTGTTGTCTGTCATTTCAGTCTTTTGGCTGGTTTTTTGTTATTTCTTTTAGCCAATCTCTTTCTTGTCTGTCTCTCCTAAATTTCATTGTTCATATTTCACATCCTACTTACACAGTATAAACTGGAACATTGCACTTCCTGGCGTTGACTTTGTGGCCCATTTGATTGTAATGGGAACAAGCACAGGGGTTCTTGGTGGGTAATTGCTGGGACTAGAAACTCAGAAATGCAGGAAGAAGTCCTTTGGCCACAATATTAATGTCTCTGCTGTTTCCACCGCCTCTTCGTGCCTGTAAAGCACAGAAGAAAAATTTCTGAAATCACCATGAGCTCTCATTTGCCACTGCAGTGTCAGTGAGCAAAAGTGATATTGTTGGTTTGAGAAAGGGGAGCCAGTTCAGCAGGGACACATATCATGCATCTTACAGAACAAGATGAGTGAAGCCATCCATACAGACGAGTGGAGCAAATGGAGAAAGCAACGTTATGCAAGCAAAGCCTGAAACTCGGAACTAGAAAATGCCTCCCTGAGCACACATGTGCTGTTGTTCTAAATTTTTATAGCCAAAGAGGCATCAATAACTTTCAAAACCAGTAGTACAATCATGTTTATTTGAAAAGACAATAGTTTAGAGATAAGTCAACTTCTAGCACTTTCTCAGCATGATGTAACTGTTTCCCCCCAGGAACATCTGCTTTCTCGTGGTTTTAGTTATTTATGATTTAAAATAAATGAGAATTGGATCCTGGTTCAAGAAAGCCTTAAAAATGTGTTTCAGCAAATTTTGAGCTGTTCTTCAATATCGACCCGAATGCCCTCAACAAATTATACAAGACTGTATTCTGGGGTGGGTTTTGTTGTGCTGCATTCATTTAATGAGTTGAACAATTCTTTGGTGTGTGTAGGGACAGATGTGAGATTTATGCATCAGGAAAATCTTTAATAATAATAATGTGTAGGATGAGAGACTCGGGACACTGTATGAAGTCATGAATAGGGGCATCTGGCACAACCAGGAAGATACAAAATTATAAATGCATGTACTTAATAGAACTAGACTGCTCCTTGGCATGCAAGACTGCCTTCCTGCTTCTGTGGCAATCACGCTGAATGGGAAAGAAATCTCCCTGCAGAAACTGAGAGACTTTTCATTTGCTGGAGTAGTAAAGGGACTGAAGGATGATAATTCAAACTGCACATGATGCAGCTATTGCAAAGCAAAGGCTTATTTATTCTGTTTAGCCCTGGATAAGGAGACTAGGTGCTGCTGAAGGAGCTGAGAATCCCTTATCATGTTAATTCAGCAGTGATCTCCCTGAAGTCTGGAAAGATGCAGCTTTATGTCCTGGGCTTTAAAGACTGTTGATACCAGATCTGTGAATAATCCCATTCATTTTGCCTATTGGGAATAATCGTGTTCCCTTTGTCTGTTGCACTTGCTGAGGCAGCTGACTTTTCAAAGACCAAACCATAGACTCTGTTTTGATCCTCATCAATTATGCCTTCAACGCCAAACGTCGGCAGTTTTTCTGCTCACTGAGTTTGCTGATCTTTCATTCTTCTGCTCTATGTCCCCTACCCCCAGTGCTGAGGCCCCACAGTCTCCAATAAGGTGTCACATCCCTTTCAATCTGGGACCCCTTTTTGTAAACTAAGCACCATTTATTTTCATGTATTTCAACTTGTGATTCTGCTCCTTGGTGTTTCACTGTGTCCCATCTCAAACACCTCTCAAGGTCACTTGTTAACTACATTTCAGAGATGACAAAGCTGGTGTCTAGAAAGGTGGAATGACTTGCTGAAGTTAACCAGGAATCCTCTAGTCAGCACTGAATTACTGCAGTATTAGTCACAGAATCACAGGATTGTTTTGGTTGGAAAAGTTCAGCCTTTGACCCTACACTGCCAAGTCACCCCTAAACCACGTCCCTTAGCACGGTGTCTATCTGCCTTTTAAATACCTTGAGGGAAGTGACTCCACCAGTGCTCTGGGCAGCCTGTTCCAATGTTTAATAACTCTTTCAGTGAAGAAATTCTTCCAAATCCCCAGCATAAACTTTTCCTGCTGCAGCTTGAAACCATTCCCTCTAGTTCTAGCACTTGCCACTAGGGAGAAGATGCTGTCCCCCTACTTATTCCAACTGTTGGGTGAAAGATTTGTATGAAACTAACTGACATCAGGCCTTGAAGCAGTTACAATTGTTCAAATGTACCCTTCACTGCCTTCATTTCTTTTTTATCTTCATACCTTATGTGTCTGCGGACTATTTTTCTTATGCTTATGTGACATCATTCTCAACGCCAACAAGAAAGCACTTGTTAAAGCTCTCCAAGCTCATTTTTGGACACTATTTCTGACTTCCCCACAGAGAATAACTCTAGAGTGTGTCAGGGGCTCTTGTCTTTGGAGATTGATTAGACCAGTACCTGTAGACACTCATTCAAGTCTGACTGCTATTAAACAATCTTGTTGGCTGGGATGAACTCTAGATCTAGACTTTGTACCTTAATTAGATATAGTCATTAGCTGAACTTGCCCTAGACTCATTAAAAGCTTAAATGTCACACCAGTACAACTTTTTTCCTCCTAACCATCAGCTCCAGATTTAGACCAGTCTAGGTAAGCTAGATGATCTTTCGAGGTCAAAGGATGTGCTACTGCATAATCCAAAAGGATGTGCTCCTTTTGCCTCTTTTTTTTTGTTCAGAGCCAACCAGAACTTGACAGAAGACATCACATAGGCATCTGTCATAATGGCTTCTCTTATATTCTCCTCATCTGACCTTTGTAACTGTCTGAATCATCTTCTGTTACACTGAAGTGTAACTTCCTTCCGTATCTTACGTCTTGCATCGCATTAAAAATAATAGTCCCACAAATACACCCTCTAGCTCTATTTGCTCCAGTTCACATACCTCATCCTGTCACAGTGCAGCTAAAATCTCTGCAGCTGACATTCTGCCCCTTTTAACTTAGCAATTAGTGTGCTCCGTTCTTTCAAGGCTCAGCTGCCTTTGGTCACTGGGCTAGTAACATTTCTGCAGTCAGCAGGCATGCAACCTTGTCTGCTGTGATGCTGGGTAATTGCTAATGTCTTGTTGCAACAGGTCAAAGGGATGATGGATTTAAACTTAAAGAGGGAAGGCTTAGATTACATACAAAAGAGAAATACTTCATGTTGAGAGTGGTGAAACACTTGAGCAGGTTGTCCAGAGAGGTGGTAGATGTCCTATCCCTGGAAATGTTAGAGGTCAGGCTGAATGGGGCTCTGAGCAAAGTAATGTGGTTGAATATGTCTCCACTCACTGCAGGGATAGTGGACTAGATGGTTTTTAAATTTTGCTTCCTACCTAAACCTAAACTATGCCTGTGTTTACTCCCTGCGTGTGTCCCCCTGAGGACATAAGCCTGTCACTGGTGAAGTGAGAGACTCACTGTGGGCTAAAGCCTATTTATCAGCCAAAAATGGCTCAGGTCTGAGTTGCAAAATGCAGATTTGCCTATGCTTGGATGCCATCAGTCTCCCAAACATTCAAGCTCCAGTTGCAGAAGGCATCAACGTGGGTTTAACACTTTGTGTTTGCACTAAAACACTACCTTTGCTGTGAGCTGCCTTTCTGAGAGGTGCTCTCCACGACTCTCCTAAATGGTCAGGTAACAGTCTCCGAAACTGTCAGGTGGCACCAGCTAACAACTTGACCATAAAAGAACAGCTGTTTGAAAAAGTACTCACCTTCTGCAAACAGTTTTCATAGCTAAAATGAGGACAAAGAGAAAGTACTGCCTCGCCAAAGGCAGTCTGTGTCTTCATGACATACTGCAGTGAGGGGAAGGGGGATGTCACATAAAAAATGCTAGTGGCAGCAAGTTCTGCTGAAAGTGACTGACTGCTTTAAGTAGTGGGAGCACTGTTAGCTTCAGGTAGCACAGCACCCAGTCTTTGCTGGATGAGGCCAAACACTAGCATAGACAGGTGCTCCCTCATGTGACACACATGCAAAAGCTACAGCATCTGGAAGGTGTTTCTCCATACATGTTGATTCTACACAGCTGTTCCTCTCCAGGCACTGCTTGCTACCACCTGGGAACACAATACAATAAAATTATTGATGTGCTGGAGCAGAGGCAAAGAAGGGCAACAAGGTTGGTGAAATGCTGTTAAAGTGTCAGCTGGACTGGAGCTATTCTGTCTAAAGAAAAGGAGTCTGAAGAAATATTTATTGCTGTCTACAGCTACCTGAAAGGAGGTTGTAGCAATGGACTATGGTTGTAGCAATGGTACTCACAAGTACCAAGCAATAGGACTAGAGGAAATGGCTTCAAGTCGTGCCAGGGAAGGTTTAGATTGGACATGAAAACTTCATCATTGAAAGGGTCATCAGGCATTGGAACAGGCTGCCCAGGGAGCTGGTTGAATCATCATCCATGATGATGGTATTTAGAAGTAATGTAGATCTGGAGCTTAGGGATATGGTTTAGTGGTGGGCTTGGTAAAGCCAGGTTAACAGTTGAATTTGATGATCTTAAAGGTCTTTTCCAACCTATATGATTCTAACCTCCTTTTCTAGCAATTATTTCACTTATTTTTCCCAGACCTGGGGTCATTTAACTAAGTACACACAGTACCTGAACGGAGTCATTTCTGCTGAGGCAGTAGCAAAAAACCCTCTGTCTATCCCAGTGTGGCCTGGCAGAGAAGTTGGAAGTCCCAGACAACACAGCCTGCAATTCTATCTTCCCTCTCACCTAGGACTGTGTCTTTTAGTTTTGAGGCATACTTTGTGTAGGCTTTCCAACAGCCACCAGAAAAATGTACCGCATTATCAGCCTTCCCAGAAGGTCATTTTTCTTGACCTTTTCAGCTAGGATGAGAAATGATGAGCTAGTTCTTTGTCTGGAATTCTCTCTCATGCGCTCTTGTAGTGGAGAGCATCAACAAATAGTAACATGTCAGAGGAAGGGGAAAGATACTGATAAACCCTTCAGAAATGTAGAAAAGTCTGACAGATATCTAAAAGTTGTGGGGTTTGTCCACTTCATCAATCTGTTGCACATTGTTTGACATTTGCCACCTTCTCCTAAAACCTCTGGTTATACCTGGAATCTCTTGACAGATGGACATGCTGCACAACTCTCTCAGTCATTTTCTCACCAGTACCTTTAACTAACTATTATCTGCTTTGCATTTCTTGCTTTTCATTACTGCTGCTGTATTTTAACATGTAGCCTATTGTCAGTAAATTAAGTCTATGTCTCTCAGAAGTTTTTACTTGCTGCACGTTATCTTGGGTCCCTTCCAACCCCTAACATCCTGTGATCCTGTGATCAGTTTGGAATGCAGTATTCTCCATTGGATGTATATGTCTCGGGGAAGTATTCAGGAAGCATTTCTGCATAGAGTTTTACATTTCTTCCCCCTAGGTTTCCCATAGCAGAGTCTAAGGCATTAGATTTTATAAAAATAATTAATTTAGTTAGCACAGTGGAAAAACAGCTTGAGATGGCTGTCTCCAGAGAGAGACTTTGGCAAAAGAAATGTCTAAGTAACTATATCCATACAAGTTCCCCTCATGAGATGCTTCAGTACAATAGTACTATTTGGGTCTGGGAGCTTCTTGTTCTTCATTAGATTATTTCTTTGTCTCCAGGCAGGTCTTTTTTCATTTTGAAGATGCAGCCTTTGGTGATGAGTACAGCTGCCTTATTTTTCACAGGCTGCACCAGTCTCAGGGCATCCTTTCACACAGTTTACACAGTTTATTAGGGTTGGAAGGAGCCTTCAAATGGCATCAGGTCCAACCCTCCTGCTCAAGCAGAATAACTAAGTCCAACATAAGTTCCTCACTTGTGGCCTCAGGCTTTGGTAAATTGAGATGTTCGTGTTAAGTTATGCGAAACAAGAAGTACAACAAATTACACACAATGATTCAGTCTCTTTAAAAATTACTTATTTTAGTTAGTCTACTAGGACTCCTCAACACACCTTAAGCAAAGTCACTCATGCTAAGCGAAGCAAAACCAGTCCTTATCTAACTTTCAGCAATCACACAATTAATCCTATTACTCTGTAAGTAAACTATCTTAATCTGCAACACAGGGACAAGCTATGCTAGCACTGGACACCAAGAACTTCATAGAGCAGCCAATACCTCTGGTTTTGTGCCCAGGCATCAGAACTAGTTGCTGGAGGACAACTGGGGACATAGAATGACATCCATTCTCCCACTGAAGCCACAAAACAGGCAGCTGGGCTTTACAAGTTGAAGTTTACTGTTGAGTGAAGTGAGGAGGGAAAGCCAGTATGTAGAGCAATGTTTTGGAAGATGTAGCACTGTCTACTACCACATCAAAGAGGCTTCACTGTCATGGAGGCTGTGTGATAGTATATTACAGCATCTGCAGTTAAAGTCTTGGTTAAAGATGTTGCAAATACAGTTGCCTGCTCTGTTCCAACTCTTAACAGGCATTTCCTGACAGCTTCTGGGGCAGAGTGAGTGATGCACGTCTGACCCTCCATGCTGGTGATGATGGAGTTATGGCTGCATGAGCTGACTTATCTCGCAATCATGGGTCAGGGGAATCACCTCTGCAGCAGACAAGACTGCAAGGTCCCCTGCATTCTGGGAGATGGCAAGCTTCCTCTTAAGTTGGAGCAAAAATCCACAAAACTAACATGATGACGTTTCATCCCCCATGGGAATCGAAAGGAATCAAAATAACACCTACCTCTATCAGTCCCACAGCCGCAGCGTTTCCTGCTATCCTGTGGCCATCCTTACAGTGGGTCTGTCGGCGATCCAGCCCAACTGTCAGCACCTTGTTGTTGTTGGAATGATGGACCTTGACTCCCACAGAAACATGATGAGTAACATCAGCTTCTCTGGCTCATCCACTCCATAGTCACATCTCTGTAGATTCCATAGTCAGATCCGTCTAGTCGCATCTCTGTCATAGACATTCCCATGAGTTCAGTGCCATTAAAAGGTCACACCCAGGGAAGATGTAAAACATCATCGCTTCACTGGCATACCCAGCTGTGCCACATGTTTTCTTAACTGTTTCTGCCATATCTTCCACTAGTCCTTACAGTTTACATCTCTTTGGGTTTGGTTTTTTTTCACAGATCACTTTTCCAATTTATTGTGTTTCTTTTGGAGTTTGAGCCTCTCTCAGAACTGCTCATAACTTGTTTTATAGTCTTCTTTTCCAAGTACCAGGCTAAAACACATCACAGAAACAACACTGATGTTCTTTCAGATTTCATCAAAGTCTTCAAGGAACACTTTTGGTTTTGACAGTGAACCCACAGCAATTCCTTATTCAAAAGTTGTTGTCCACCCACTGTTGTACTAGTCTATCCTTACTTCATTAAATACACTGATTTCAAATAGTTTCTTCCTGAGTAATCTACATTGACAGTTACTCAGACTCTCCTTAGAGGTTTAGTTTCAATTGTCCTTGTTCCAGAGATTTTCCAAGGTTTGAATTAAGCTAGGGTGTCTTTTTCATTCATCAGTTCCTTTGGCCTTCTTTTTTCAAGAAAGGATCCTACGGATGTCTTTTTCCAGCTTTCTGCTCTGTCATCTACTTTCCAGGAACTGTCACAGATAACTGACTCATTCAGGCACCTCTTCAGCATGTTTGCTGACAACCCAAAGATCAGGTCCATCAGACCTAACTCAACAGAAAACATCTGCTAGCTATACCCATTACTGTCTTTTCTTCAGGGAAGGTTGCTGTGAAGTCATGTAGACGTAACAGGCTGCCCAAGGAGGTGGTTGAATTATCATTCTTTGACATGTTTGAAAGTGGTGAAGATGGGGAGCTTAGGGACATGAAAATACAGTTAGGTTAATGGTTGAATTCAATGGTCTTGAAGGTCGTTTCCAACCTAAATGATTTTATGATTCTATGTCCTGGTTTAGTGGTGACCTTGATAGAATTAGGCTAATGGTTGGACTTGATGACCTTAGATGTTTTTTCCAAATTAAAAAGTTCCATATTCTACGTAGCTAACTGTGCTAGCCACATGCTCTTGGCAGCTATATGCTGGAAGGCACCTTCCCTTGCCCAAATAGTGGCTAATAGATACGTGTTTAGAGGACAAAACAAGGAGATACATATTAGATTCATAGTAATGGGAGAACAGCAGCCTTGTCTTACGGGCATCTGGACACCCTGAAGAGGACACGCAACTTGGTGGAGAGCAAGGAGGGAAGAATCTCTCTACCCTTAAAATGTAGGGCAAAGGGATAAGACAGGCATAACTGGTGGCATCTGGGAGTAACATTCAGCTACTAATTTTATTCCTAAAAGAAAGAGAAAGAGACAGGTAAAAACATTTAAAGAGACAGATAAAAGTGTTTAAAGTTTAACCTTAAAGCTTTTTAAACAAATTAAAATCTCCAAACCAAAGCAGAACATTGCAAGATTTGAATCCTGGACTGGAAAACGCTCTGCAATTATTTTGTTTATTGTTGAAATGAGACAAAAAGAAGTGCACATTGATACAGACTGCAATTCATTTCAGTCTCGATTTTTGAAGGTAGCTGGAGAGCCAAAAGGATTGATTGTTTGCACAGGTCCTGTACTGGAGCCTTGGAAAACTACCCTCTGGAGATACTGGTTATGGAAGTAATGGTGCAGAACACCGTCATGGAAGTTTAAGTCCACACAGACTGAGGTTTAGATCATTTTGGAAGATTCAGCCAGAGCTGTGTTTTGAAATAGGCATAAAAGCAGTTTCTGAAGAAGAAATGAATGTGACTTGGCCCTCTCTGTGCCTTGTCACCTGTAAATGTTAGGCACTGGTACCTCCAGTGCTCTTCATGCTGACAGCATCAAATGACAGGTAGGTTTTTGTTGCTTTCTTCAGACCTTGCCTAATAGGGAGAGGTTGTTGAAGTGATGAGTGAAAGAGTTGATGAGTCTAATTTTTGGTTGATAGTCAATGGAATTAACTAAGAAACTACTTGGTTTAGACTCCATTTTTTATCACTCAGGATATGGTCCGTTGGTACAGACACATACACTGAAAAAATAGATTCTTCCAAAGGTGTGGTTGGTATCTTCTGTCATAGCTGTTAAGACAACACTATCTTAAATTTTATTCCCTGGCAATATTTCTTCAAATGTGCAACATTGTGCAGCTTTTCCATTGACTTTCCACACCCTCCTGAAACATAAGCTCCTATTTCTACATCTCTTTTGTGCACTCTTTTCTGAAAAGCTTGTGCTAGACCCATATATTTGTGTGAGTATTGGGCAGGCCATGTTTGTTTTCTTTGTAGTATGACTCTTACTAATTGAAAATACAGGTGCTGGCAATTCACGGCCAATTCTCGTTGCCTCAGCTGCAAGTGGTCCACATGCTTTGCCAAAACCACATCTTCACCAGCGATGCAAATGATCTATATGTTGTTTTAATGATTGGGTTATTACCCCAACTGGAAAATGAGAGGAAGAATCTCTGTGTGTGTGCACATAAACCTGCCAGCCTCCATGGTGTTTTACGTGAAACTGAAGAGAAAAAACTATGTGTAAGCTGTTTGCCTTCCTGAGCATTTTAGTGAGACCAGCAAGGCTAGGGATGGGACATGAGTTAAGTTCACAAAAGAGCAGAGGAAAAGATGCTCTTTGATCTAGTGCTGAGGGCACTTCTTCAGTGTCTGAAGGTCCTAACTTTGTGACCTTTCTCTGTCACTTACAGCCTTTGACAACAACCAAAAACTCCCCTACCCCAGAAAGGTGTCTGATCCCTGCCCACAGCTTCCTCTAAGGGGCCTTGTTATATTTCATTAAATTTCTCCCTGCCCAGCTCTCCAGCCTGTCCAGGTCTTGCTGAATGGCAGCACAGTCTGCAGGGGTGTCGGTGACACCACCCAGCTTTGTGTCATCAGCAAACTTGCTGACAGTGCACTCTACTCCCTCATCCAAGTCATCAATGAATAGATTGAACAGGACTGGTCCCAGCACTGACCCCTGGGGCACTCCACTAGATACAGGCCTCCAACTAGACTCTGTCCCATTAACCACTACTCTCTGGCTTCTATCCTGCAGCCAGTTCATGATCCACCTCAGTACCCGATCATCTAGACCACGCTGCCTCCGTCTAGCTGCGAGGAGGCTGTGGCAGACTGTGTCAAATGCCTTACTCAAGT
>VXBP01009279.1:86084-125040 GCA_013400115.1 Rhinopomastus cyanomelas | reverse complement strand
TATTAATACAGCAAGCAATATCAGGCAAAGTGCAGTGCTGGGAGACCAGGAGAGTCTCCGCTCCACCAACTGGTCCCCTTTTCTCCTGAAAGCCAGTCTCTTTTTACTTCTTGTCTTCTGGGTTGCGTGGTACTGGAGAAGTTTTCTGCGTCAGCCTGTTGTTGGGTGATCTTGTCACGCGCAGCCTCATCTTCTTGCTGACCTGGGGACTTCTTGATTACACAGGGCAAAAAAGATGTTACAGCTTAGAATTCCATTGTTACCAGTCTGTTCTTATCAATCTATTATCAGTCTATGCTTATCAGTCTATGCCTTACTTCCTCCCTTATCCTGATGAACAAAGTTCGACTTATCACACTATGATCCTATGATCTTTCGAGGTCCCTTCTAGTCCGTAGTGATTCTATGATTCTATGAGCACTACACTCTGCCTTCTATCCTACAGCCAGTTCACAATCCACTCCAGTACCGGATAATCCAGACCACACTGCCTCAGCTTGGCTGCAAGGATGCTGTGGGAGACCATGTCAAATGCCTTACTGAAGTAAAGATAGACCACATCCATGCTCTGCCATCATCTATCCACCTGGTTATGCCCTCATAAAAGGCTATCAGGTTGGTAAAACATGACTTCCCCTTGATAAAGCCATGCTGACTGTCCCTAATAACTCTCTTGTCCTTGATGTGCCTGGAGACAGTGTCCAGGACAAATTGTGCCATCACCTTTCCTGGGATGGACGTGAGGCTGATCAGTGTATAGTTATCTGGGTCCTCCTTGTTACCATTTCTGAAGATTGGAGTGACATTTGCTATCCTCCAGTCCCCAGGCACCTCTCCTGATCCTGATGACTTAGCAAAGATGATAGAGGCTATATTAGCAATGACTTCCACCGTCTCCCTTAGCACTTGCAGCTACATCCATTATTATGGCCTAGCTTCCTGGACAGATTAGTTAACAGCTTACTGAAAGATGAGAGTACACATAGGTAGTGATTCTTTTGAGCATAGTTTTGAGTTTTTGTATAACAGTGCTAGAAAACAAAATGTTAAAAATTAAAAATATTTCACTATTGAGTTTGCTACTTGATCAGGCACAGTTATTGGCATTAACCTAAATGTTTCTTCACAGTGTCGTTACTTTTGTTATTGCCTTTATTTTTTAGGTGTGTTTCAACAGATCTGTTGCTAGCAGCATTCAAATTCCAAAGTTCTATTAACAATTTGAAACAGATCTTGCAGGAAATTAATGTACACTTGTAGCCTTGTAGTGTTTGGAAGGTAGGTTATTCTGTTCCAGTTTGAATAATTAGGAGATCGAGGCATCTGGATGTGACAAATTCATTAAACTTAGGTGAACAGTAATTCTTCATATTGACACAGAGACAAATTTCAAGATCTTCATGTGGCTGTCATTAAGACAAAAATCCACAACTGTGAATTTTATTTTTTCAATACTAAGGGGAAGGTTTCAGTTTGGCATTTCAGAGTTTCAGCCCTTCAGCCAAACTGTTACAGTCTGAAAAAGCAATGAATTGTGATACCATCCAGTTATTTTTGACTAGTTTGATTTGACAAGAGGGATGTTATGAGATGTGGGCTAGAACATAAAAAGTCATGCATTATATATACAGGCTGAAAAGTCTTTATATTCATAAATATTCCACTACAAAGCTATTTTAGATTTTTTACTCTTCTGGAATCAAAGCGTCCAGTGAACCATGAGTAGCTTGCCTAGAGAAAATACTAAGTGAACAACTATAGAAAACTATTACTACCTGGAGAAAAAAATGGGTGTTGTCTATTAACTCTAGCAAGTCCATCATAAGCTAATATGAAAACTCATAGATTAACTTCAGTTATGCAGCGTTGGAGTCTTGTTGGATGCTTCAATTGAGTCAGCAACACCACAGTGGCTGAAGGACTGTTGTTTCCCAAGCAAAAATGCAGTTGTCCTGTTCTATTGAATGCAGAGACTGCTGGAGCCTGGGCCTTGTATTGAAGGACAGCAGGAACAACCACTGTGCTTGATGAGAGCAGGTGAATAAACTGCTTAGTCTGGTGGCTGAGCTGAAAGAAGATGCTGACAAGCTGAGGAATATAAGAAGGAGCATGAGAGATAGAATGGTGGAGCCAGACTCTACTTTCCTTGAAACAGTCCCAGTAGTCTCATAGAGCTCAGGACACAAAGGGCTCCCTATCCTCTCTCCAGCTGGCTGATAGGATGGCTTACAGGATAGGGAACAATGGCAGCAAGTTCCTGCCATGTCACCCCAGCAGTTACTACACCTCCCCAGGTACCCTTGCAAAATAGACTTGTTGCTCTGTGGGGAGAATCAAATGCCAACAAGGATGAAGATCCACCTAGCTTAGAGGTGGCACTGAGGTGAAGTTAGACTATGACTTGTACAAAAACAAGTTTACTAAAGAAAAAAATGTTATGTCCTTGTTGTGGGGACTCACTTTTGAAGACATTAGAAGGTCCGATTTGGAGACTAGACCCACTTCTTAGAGAAGTCTGTTGCTTCACTGGGGCCAGAGTAAAAGATGATAAAAAAAACCCCTCCAAAATTAATTAAGCCCTGAAACTACTACCTGATACTAATCTTCAAGACCTGCCTGGATGAGTTCCTGTGTGACTTGGTTTAGGTGATCCTGCTGTTGCAGGCGGATTGGACTAGATGATCTTTCGAGGTCCTTTCCAATCTGTAGTGATTCTGTGATTCTGTGAAGTAGTACTCTCCTCTATCCAACTAATTGCAGAGTATAATGAAGGTTTAAATGGAAAGAGCCATTTTATGAATTCTTGGCTACAAGCCTAGTGTCTCCAACAGGACTTTGGGTTCTTTGACCACTGATTGGGCTGTAAGACACTAGGGATGCTAGTAACTGACGGGAACGACTTGCCTCAAAGAGGGAAGAGGATCCGGGGGACAAGAATTCACGGAGCTCATTGACAGACTTTAAACTAGTTTTGAAAGGGGATAGGGATGAAAACAGGCTTGACAGAGAGGACTCTAGGCACAGCATGCACTTGGTAGTTGTAGGGTTGTGTACTGGTAAGACAGTCTGCTGTCTCAGTGAGAGTGCGGGACGGTGACCCAGGCAGTATCAAAAACATTAGGCTTGTTGAGAAGTTAGAAATTGTGAAAGCAGCTGGTAATTATCAAGTAAGAAGTAGGGCTTCTCCCCACCAAAGCATGACAGAAACAGCTGAAGTGTATCTGTACTAGTGCATGCAGGATGGGCAATAAACAGGAGGAGCTAAAAGCCATTGTGCAACAGGATAAGTATGATACAGCTGCCATCATGGAAACACGGTGGGATGACTCCAACATCTGGAGTGCTGCAATCAGTGGCTGACAATTTTTCAGAAGGGGTAGATGAGTAAGAAGAGGTTCCCTGTATTAGGGAGACATATGAATGTGTACAACTTAATGAAGGTGATTATAGTCTTGAGTGACTATGGGTAAGAATCAGACTAAAGGCAAAGAATCACAAAATGACAGAAACATTTAGGTTGAAAAGGACTTATAAGATCATAAAGTTCAACGTTTAACCCTACTCTTATCTTTATCACTCCTAAAACATATGTGTATGAACCTCTTCTGTAAGACTTTAAAGCATACAGAGGGATGTTGACTCAGCCATTTCCCTGGGCAGCCTGATCCAATGCTTTACAACCTTCTCTGAGAAAAAAAATTTTCCTAATGTCCAGCCTAAACCTCTCTTGATGCAGCTTTAGGCTATTCCCTGTAGTTCTATAATTGTTTCCTTGTGAGAAGAGGCCAGCATCTGCCTCTCTATAATGCCCTTTCAGATACTTGTTGAGAGCAACACGGTCTCCCTTCAGTCTCCTCTTCTTCAGAGGCCCCGTTTCCTCAGCCTCTATTCATAATGCTTGTTCTCCAGGCCTTTCACCAGCCTAGTTGCTCTCTCCTGTGCCTCCTCCAGCACCTCAATATCCCTCCTGTACTGAAGTGCTCGAACCTTAACACAGTACTTGAGGTGGGGTCTAACCAATGCTAAATAAAGGGTAATGATTCCTTCCCTAGATCTGCTTACAACGCTATTTCTAATATAAGCCAGAATGCCTTTGGCTTTCTTGGCCACCTGGGCACACTGCTGGCTCATATTCAGCTGCTTGTTGATTAGCACTCCAAGGTTGCCTGACAGCTTTTTAGCCACTCTTCCTCCAGCCTGTGACATTGCATGGGGTTGTTGTGGTCCAAGTGACCAAGTGCAGGATCTGACATTTGGCCTTGTTGAAGCTCATACAATTTGCCTCAGTCCATCGACTGAGTTTGTCTAAGTCCCTTTGTAGAGCCTGTCTGCCCTCAGTCAGATAAACAATCCCACCCAACTTGGTGGTGTCTGCAAACTCATCGCATTCTGTCTCCTCATCAAGGTCAGTGCTGATATCATGCTGGGAATGGATTACAGACCACTCAACTAGGATAAAGAGACTGACAAATTTTTATAAGCAGTTGAGAAAGGTTTCACAATCACTACCATTGTTCTTATGGGAAACTTTTTCTTTCCAGATGCCTGCTGGAAATACAATACAGCAGAGACAGAAGAGTCCCTGGAGGTTCCTGGAGTGTGTGGAAGATAACTTCATAACATAACTGGTAAGGGAGCCAACTAAGGAACCTGGGGCAAAGAGCAGGGGAAATAAAGGTTGGAGGTCATCTAGGGCACAGCAATCATGAAATGATAGAGTTTTCAGTTCTTGGGGATGTAAAGGAGGGGGGTCAGTAAAACAGACATCTTGGATTTCCAGAGGGCAAACTTCAGCCTATGTAGGAACCTGATTGACAGTGTCACTTGGGAGGCAGACCTGAAGATTGTAGAAGTCCAGGAAAGATGGACATACTTCAAGGAGGGAGTTTTAAATGCGCAAAAGCAAACTGTCCTCATGTGCCTAAAATGAGTCAGTGGGGAAGGAGACAGGTCTATCTGAATAGGGAGTGTGTCTGGATATCAGGAACAAAAGGAGACTTCACAGCCTGTGAAAGTGGGGCAGGCCTCTCTAAGACTGTAGCAATGTAGTGAGGCTGTTCAGGGAGAAAATTAGGAGAGCCAAAGCCCTTCTAACCTTAAACCTAGCTACAGCTGTTAAGGACAATAAAACATGTTTCTATAAATATATAAATATCAAAAGGAGGATTAGAGAGTACCTCTATAATTTATTGGAATTTGGAAGAAACATGGTGACAAATAATAGGGAAAAAGCTGAGGTGCCTAATGCCTATTTTGCCTCAGTGTTTAGCATTAGTTGTTTCTTGGACGTCAGCACTGTGAGCTGGGAGACAGGGAGAGAAAGCAGAATGAGGTGCTCATAATTAAAGAGGAAGTGGTCAGTGATCTGCTGAGACACTTGGATGCACACAGGTCTATGGGGCCAGATGGGTTACACCCGAGGGTGCTGAAAGAATTGGTGAATGTGCTTGCCAAGTGACTTTCCATTATTTACCAAAAGTTCTGGCCATCTAGGGAGGTCCCAGTGGCCTGGAAGGTAGCAAATGTTACACCTATCTGCAAGAAGGGCGAAAAGAAGGATCAGTGGAACTATAGACCTGTTAGCCTGCCCTTGGTGCCAAGGACGGTTATGGAACACATCATCTTGATTGTCTGTCTATGCCGTATGAAGGACAACCAGGGTTTTATGAAAGGTAAGTCCTGCTTGGCAAACCTGATCTTTTCTGACAAGGTAACTCATCTAGTGGATGACAGAAAGGCTGTGGATGTTGTCTACTTGGACTTCCGTAAAGCCTTTGACACTGTTTCCCACAAAATCCTCATTAAAATATTAGCTGTTCATGGTTTGGATGAGCATACACTCTGCTGGATAAAACATTGGCTGGGTGGCCAGGCCCAAAGAGTGGTGGTAAACGGAATAAAATCCAGATGGTGGTTGGTCACAAGTGGTGTCCCTCAAGGCTCCATATTAAGAGTGCTTCTGTTTAACATCTTTATCAGTGATCTTGATCAGCAAATAGGGTGTGTCATTACTAAGTTTGCAGATGACACCAAGTTGGGTAGAAGTGGTGATCTGCTTGAGGGTAGGGAGGCTCTGCAGAGAGATCTAGGCAGGATGGATCAATGGATTGAGGTCAATGGCATGATCTTCACCAAGGACAAATGCAGGGTCCTATGCTTCAGCCACAACAAACCCATGCAACACTAGAGGCTTGGGAAAGTGTGGCTGGAATGTTGTCCAATAGAAAAGGGCCTGGAGGTGCTGGTCAACAAATACCTGAACATGAGCCAGCAGTGTGTCCAGGCAGCCAAGAAGGGCTTGGGGCAGGCTATCAGTCTCAAGATCTCTGAAAGCCTAAATCCACCATGAAGAAGGTATTCTCTGTCTCTCACAATGGATGCATCTTGTTAGGCACGTTCATCATAGAGACAATAACTTTGTTTAAACTGGCAAGGATGAAGTCAATATGGTCCACAGAAGGGCAGATACAACACAGAAGTAAGGAAGGGTCACTGCATTGTCTGCCATGTACCTTGACAAGTGGCTTTAGTGGAGAGTGATGAAAAGTCATTACATCAATGTACATGTTTTTATTTATATGTGATTAGGAGAGAGACACAACATCAAGAAATCTATTTCTTATATAAGAACACTCATGGAGGAAACTTATCTGAAGTGGCCAGTTCTGTTTCCCATGATTCCACTTTGCCTGAAAATAAATCCTTGCTAGGATTTGTGTCTGTACTTAAGACTCAAGTCTGATTGGTCATTAGCTGTCCTGCTTATGGTGTTTTGCCTTCAAATCTCTTTTACAACCTCCATAAGGTGTTTTGTGTGTGGGTTATGCTCTGTGAAGAAATTGCTGGTATCAAAACATACTGCTTTTGTTTCAAGAAGTATATCCTGTGTAATGTTCTCAACAATGTGAATTGCCATATTAATTGCCTTTAGTCTTAGAATAAAATGTCCTTAGATAGGATGTTGAAAAACTGTTGGACGAATTAAAAATAACAGAACTAAATGTGAAGATCAAGGCCATTTAGCTCCAAAAGAAACTATTCTAATGGCTTCAAGGCCTTGACACACACATCTAGTGTCACACTGGATGTCATGCTGTATCCCCTCTCTTGGCTTCCATTTGTCTCTGTAAAAAGCTGCAGGCCTCGTCATGTGTTGTATCTACCACTTTAAGTCTTAGATAGTTTAGGTTGCCTAAATTCTAACACAATTGAAACCTAACATTTAAACTTCATTCATCTTAGAGTACAATGTGACTCCAAAACATACAATATACACAGATAAACAGGAGCCACAACTGTACAGAAGCCTGTCTGTCCAAAATCCCATTAAAGTCACTAAGAATCTATTCACCAGTCAAGAAAACCACCCACACACTTTAAAGTAGGAACTTTAAAGTTGGCCTTTTAAGTTGGATTAGGTCTAGGTCTGGTCTTTTCCAATATGTGAATGGTTTTGCATATGTAAGCCTAACAACAGCTTTGGCCTGCCTATAGATTGGTTCACACACTGACTATATGATATGTAACAATATCATTTCCTAATCATGGCACAATGAATAATTTACTTAAGTAGGAATAACCTGACTACCAAATAATGCCCATGCTTACTTCAAAAGAAACCTAAAACCTAATTAAGGTGTATTTTTTAAACATTAATAATGAAGATCTAAAAGGCTATGAAGATTCTAATTTAGCAAATGAGCATTGCACTGGTCTAGGCAACACAATGAATCATTGTGAATCACCTGGTAGAAACTGCAACTCGGCTTCAAAGCAAAAATTAGTGGCTTGGGCCTCAGGGTGGAGTGAGCCATAAAATACTAACATCAGCTTTTGTATGTAGCAATCTCTTTATAGAAAGCTAACCGTGCCCAAATTCTTGTGTTACTAATTAGGAGACTCCTCTTGTAACTCACCTTCTTTTCCTACACGCACCTTTCAATGTACATGCAAATACAACAGGTAATACCAATACAGTATGTGAACACACTTTTTCTCTCTGCAGCAGCCTATCTTTTTTTTGCTTTTCTCTCTGCAGCAGCTTTCAGGCACTCAAAAGATGAGCTTTCCAAAAGCATTCTGTAATCATTTAACCAACTTTCTTTAGGATATTCCTCTCCTCCCTGCTCTGTTCAGTCCTCTCATAATTTTAAATTTTGAGTATTTATACTGGGTTCAACAGATTCCCCAAGTTCGATTCTGTGAGAAGTAAGCATTTGGTTGAAAGCTGCAGGACCCATCCACCTCTCCTGCACACTGCTCTGCTACATGCTCTGCAAAACAGATGCAGAACAAGTTTTCTTCTCCTGTATCTTTTTGGAGACCAAGTACTGAACACATGATATTGACCAGAAGCAACACAAGAGATTTTTTAATTGTTCTCCAAGTATCAAAGGTCCGAGCTTTTACCTACAACCAGGCCTTTTCCATACTAATGCTATGGATGATTTTAAACAATTTACACTCTCAGAACAAACATATTCAAGACTTCAGTATAGATGAGAATCAGACCAAGGATCTCTCAGTCTTGTATAGGTCAACTGTGGATATGTCCATGCACGTTGAGACTTAACTAAAGGAAATTAGTCTGAGAAGATACTTTCTTACTACTTAAGGAGAACTAATTAAGAAATGGAATCCAAAACAAAATAACTAAACAATCTTAAAAGACAGGGAAGCACAGCCCACACAGAAAAAGCAATCTAATTACTTCCATACTTTTACCAGAGGATAAAAAAGGACATCCGTTAAAAGGACATTCAGTTTCTCCAGAATAGCAGGTGTGTATTGGAGTTAAAAAGGCATTATTCATCAACTGCATCTGAGGAGAAAAACCTTGGGGAGGGTTGGGGAAGGTGTCTATAATACCACAACTCAGAAAAGTATGTACATTTCGGATCAGATTTTATGATTAAATAAACCACCTATCTGTTCAAAAGGTTCTGAATCTCTGCATCTGTTTGTATGAGAAGTTAGCTGTGTTTCTCTGTTTTACTAGAAGAGTCACATCAAATCTCTCAGTCTCAGGATGTCTTCCAAAAATGGAGGGGAAAATATTTACAGACCTGTTGCAGCTTCAGTATACTCTTAAAAAGTCCTTTTAGACAGTTTTAAAACTCAAAATGTTGATGATCAGTGCTTGTNATATAAAATCTCTAAAAACACTTCAGGATCCGATGGGTTAAAGATGTATTTAGAAGAGCAAGTCATCACTACAATCAATAAATTGGATGTTAGAGACAAAAAAAAACCAGATTCAGTGCCATGAACATTATAATAGTTTCATTTGTATCTGAAAATATAGGAGATACACACCACAGTACTCTTGAAATTTTTCAAGCTGATTTTAATAACAGTCATTATGTTAAAAAATGAAACTTCTTCTTGTGTCAGAAATTAACTGATAAGAAACAAAGAGAACTACTTGAGCACCTTTGTGCCCTTCTACAGCTGCTCTTCATAATTTCTTCTTTCAGCACCTTCCTTTTGTACAAAAGGTACCAGTATCTAATGAAAGAAGTTAGGCCTGAGAGTTTAAATACGCTATTCTATTCTTTTCAGGCATAAGTGCCAGCTATAAAGACAAACTATACCCACTGCTTCACTGTCAGCAGTCATTGTTATCCCAGATAGACTGTCCTAAAAACAAAAGCCATCCTGCATGTGCAGCTTCATCAAGTCAGGTCATATCAACCTCGCAGGATAGATGGTGCTCGAGTAATTTTATTATTCTATGTTTAAACATGTCCTCCTTAGATCTTTCAGTGTGTCCCACATTGTGATGCAGAATTGGCATACTGTGCTCAAATTCCTACTCCCAACCATCCCTAATTTCAGAACATCCCACACAGTCAGTATGTCTGCTTTCTAGAAAAATAACAGTGTTCATATTTGGCTTAATGTCACCTGTTTTGCATTGCTTGACTTTTCAGGGGTCATGAAATCAATCAAAATTAGTATTTGTAAGATCTATCATTGTTAACAGTTTAGTGTCCTGGATGCAAGACCTCACACGGGACTCCACCTCCAAAAGCTGAACAGAATTTTACAAGCCCATGAACACAGTTGCAGTGTGAAGGTTTCATTCTGAACTACCCCAGGCACACTACTGACTAGAAGACACACCAAGTACAATCATTTTCTCAGAGACAAGTGTAATAAACACCAAGTTATTAAAAAAGAAATGGCATTAATTTTATTATGAGGACAAAATCAATAAAGCAAAAGCACAGCGCTGGGTGCTTGACTCAGGTCAGAGGCACACCAATGGTTCTTTGTTAGCTCTCTATATAGTTAGCATTGCCTTAGTTTCATACATAGTCATTAGGTTCCTGAAATAATTAACATACATGATATAACTTCTATATATGGTCTTTTTAGGATCCTCTGGTGGTGTTGGTGTCCTTTATCCTTCTGTCCTTTGAACTTTTTGCTGTCCTGTATCCTCCATTCTTGAATCCTCTATCCTCAGCTTTGGTGTCTGGCACCTCTGGAGTCATCTTCAGTAGTCTCCTGCATTTTCCTAATCTTATCTGTTAGCTCCTTCTTAGAAGTTAAAGGTTAGCAAAACTGTATCTTGTATCCTGTTTTGGCAAAAAGCAAATTTTACAGTTACCACTGCTCGATATTTTTTACACAAGTAAAAATAGTCTTTTTGGTATACATGAAGAATTTGGTCCCAGATGCTGTCTTCCCACATCACAAGGTCACTCAAGATACGTAAGAGTTAGACTGTTATAACAAGACACAGAAATAGAAGATTTCCCTACATTTTTAAAGACAAATTGAGGTACCTCCATAGTGCATAAGTCTACATCAGGCTGTAGCTCTTAGATTACTTTTCATATTTAAAGTTTGACATTGGGCAGGTGCATACGTTGGATGGCAGTCTTTTGAAACAGTTGAGTGAGATAGTACTGTTCCTTCCCTTAAACCTTCTCCTTACAGCAACAACCAAAAAAATAGCTGATTTCACCCAAACCCCAAACCTTAAAAAAATCCTACCCTGCCCTTACAATTCAGCTCAATGTTGACTAGAAACCTGAAGCTGTTTCAAATAAAATTAAATATATTACAGTTCATGCCACAGTAGCAGGTTTAAAACATGGGTAAAACCCATTCAGTGTTCAGTATATGCACAATTAAAAATTTCATAATCACATACAAGAGGAAGGAAAAGGAAGTATGCCATTTTCAGTAGTTTGGCTTAGCAAATTCCTTAGATAATCAGATGGACTAATCATAAGAAATGGTATTTTCTGACAGGTCAAATGTCTTTTAGGGGCTTTAGGGCTGAGTTTGTGAGCAGCTAGATGGTCTCAAAACATTGTGACAGTATGCCCTGAAATAGCATTCAAGATGGCTTCGCTTGAAATGTTGTCTTGAGTAATGGATTTACACAGAAAAGTTTTAGTAGCAGCAAGGGAGGGCTACATGAGTGGCTTCTATGAGGAGCTGGTAGACGCTTGTTTGATGGAATCAGTGCCATCTAACTCCCAGATAAATCTGTCACTGGCCAAGGCCAAGCCCATCAGCAACAGTGGTAATGGCTCTGTGACAACATATTAAAAAAGAGAGTAAACTGCACAACAGCAGTCAGAATAGATGACTGAGAATGTTTGAGACAAATAACTTTTGAGACACCAAGGTCACAGTGCCAGAGCAGAGATTCCCATGCACTGATGGTAAAGAGCGTGGTGATGCAGGCTGTCCTGCAGCTCACGGAGGTTAATTGTGGAACAGATATCCACCTGCACCCCATGGAGGACCCCAAAGTGGATGTGTCTGGAGAACTCTTTGACTCCATGGAGACTCCACACTAAAGGAGCTCCTGACAAAACCTCTGACCCCAGCAAGACAGAATTCTACACTGAAGCACATTTCTGGCAGGACTTGTGACCCAATGGAGGACCTATCCTTAAGCAGTCTGCTCCTGAAGGTCTGCACATGTAGGAACAGACCTAAATTGGAGCAGTTCATAAAGAACTATAGCCCATGGGAGAGACCTATGTCAAAGAAATTGGTGAAAGACTGCCTCCTGTGTGAAAGATTCCATGCTGGAGTAGTGGAAGAGTGTGAGGAAGTGCTGGGGAGAGAGCAAAACCTGAAAATGAGAACTTAGCCAGTCAAAACATACATTCAATTGTGTCTAAAATAAGTTCCCACCAGAAGGAGCAAAGGCAAGAAGTTTGTATTGACACAAAAGAGATGGACTGAAGCAGTCTTAATTGTTCTTGGAAGAGTGAGAGACGCAATGCCTGCATCCCAATAATCAAAACCTAAATTGCCTACCAAAGTCTGTGCTCACTACTAAACCCAACGAGAATCTTTGTATACAGACTTCTTACAAACATGAACCATGTAACAGAGTATAAAAATTTAAGCCTTTTTGGGGACTCGGTTGAGAGGGAAAACACCAAACCTGACCCTGAATGAACAACAAAGGCATTGACTGGTCTTCTCCCTCCTCTCACATCCCAAAACTCTGTTGGTAAAAAATCTGCCTTAGTGTCTGTGTTTGTATCTAGTTCATAATTTTGTTTGCTCATATGTACCCTAAAGGCACAGACTGTTTTCTGCAAATTCATTTTATCCCAGACAATCTAAAAGAATCTCTAGAATGTTGTGTATGTTAATAACTTTATTTTGTAAACTCTGCTATTGGATTTATATTAACACTTTCACAATTTGCACCCCTATTAAGAAATAAACCCAGCCACCCTTAGCCCTTCAACTTTGAGGAAATCACAAAGGGGTTTATTCCTTACTAAATCCTTCCTGATCCCTCCCCCCACTTCCATACAACAGGAAGGCATAGAAGTGACTTGTGAAGGGACCACAGCCCCCATTCTCCATCCCCACACACTGCTTGGAGTCAAGGGATAGAGAAGCTGAAGCCAGGAAGATGGGAAGAGGTGTAGGGAGGGGAAGGTATTTCAAGATTTTGTTTTATTTGTCATTATCCTACTCTGATCTCATTTATGGTAAATTAATTTCCCTGAGCTGAGTTTGTTTTGCCCAAGATGGTAACTGATATTCCTGTCCTTATCTCAACCCACAAATCTTTTATCATATTTTTCTCCCTCTGTCCAGCTGAGATGTGGGAGTGATAGAAAGGTATGGTTGGTACCTGGTGTCCATCCAGGCTCAATCCATCATGGTAATATCATCACAAGGAAGTTTTGCAAAAGATAACAAGATCCTAGAAGATACATAGATCTTAGGAAAATCTGATGCCTGCTATATTATGTTCTGTTGGCTGATCCCCATGTAGGCTTCTACAAACGTGGCAGGTGATTGCATAGGTGAGGTGGATTTCTTTTCATTTTTCCCAATTATCTTTTGTTAAGTAAGGGTCTGGAGCTTGTTTTGGTTTGCTTCCTTTATTTGTTTGGTTTTCAGTCTGGAAAGAAGGACACTGGTCCAGTATTTGAATTGCACATTAAAAAAGACTTAATGCCTCTCCCCTCATACGTGATTAGCTACGAAAATATTACTGAATCAGAACAGAGATGGCTATAATCTCCTCTTCTACGTGATTACTTTCACAAAAGTGTATGTATCTTAGTACATACCACTTATCATCTAACTCAGTAGGATGAAGACCTGCAACCTTGTTCATCTAGTTTCCAAATGCTTTTCTACCTGAAGAAAATTGACTTATTCCATGAACAGCAAACTGTAGAAAACAAAAAGCATGTCTTCATATAAATATTATGTCTTGAGAAAACACCAAAACTAACTGTCGAACAGTTTTAGACACTAGTATATCTGTGTTAACACAGCAGCCTGTTTGACATATTTGGCTCTCCAGATGTTGGGAAGGTTTGCTCAGTTGAAGTTATTTTTGCTACCCTACCATGTCTGTGCTGTTGCCATTATCCCAGTCATTCAGCCAATAGCCCAGTATCATACCACACAAATATGTCCAAGGGGGACAGAAGGGGTCAGATCCTTAAATTCTACAAGGTACATCCCTCCTATTTATCTCCATTTATTCTGTCTGTTTTCATTGCGTACCCCCTATCTGTCCTTTGAATAATTAAGATAATAGTGAACCAAGGCAAATGAGAGTCCCATCATGTGTATTTATCAGATACAGTCTGAGAGACTTTCTGCCTCCTGATTGTTTCTTTCCCTACGAAGTAACTTCAATGTGTACTCTTGCCCTTGGGCAGATGAACCTGCCAGGTTGTGTGGAAAAAAATTGCCTCAACTTTATGTTTCAGAAAAATGTATCTGAGACACATCAAACACTTCTCAGAAACATTTCCATAGTATCTCCTTTTAACATGTTTTGTGGGCAAGCAAAATAATACTGAAGAACAGTGGGGATGCCAATAAATATGTTTGTTTTAAACATATGTTAAAATCTGGGCTCATGCTGAACACATGGAACAGTGAAAGTTTCATACAAGCCAAACCAATAAAAACCAAATTTAATCTATCTCACCAACATAATGCTTGTATTTCATGTCTTAACAGGCTGAGACATCTTGTTGGCACAGCTTTTGGAATCTGAAGCATCCACACATGGCCTCTGAGCGTTTGGTTCTGACAATTCCTGCTCAGCCATCATTGCTGATTTAAGGTTCAGAACTGTGGCCAAGTGGAACAGGGCTATTTTCTACTGAAAAGCAAACACATATCTGTGCAGTGAGAGCTTACATCCCTCCAAAATACAAAATGCAATTAAATTACTTCTCTTCTTTTTGTTCTGCTACAGTGCTGTATACATGCAGTGATTTTTCAGGCCTTGTAGCTGACTGTTTCTATAGGCTTGGCATTCAGTGCTTGCATTGTTTCTGGATGAACACGTGAAAACAGAAGTATCATGTTGTTTGAACCAAATTCTGGCCAGCCTCAATTTAAAACTGGGAAATGTACGTATACTTGACAGTTTCAAACTATCAGACACTACAAAATATTTACTTTGTTTAGTTAAGAGGCAAAAAACAAAGGCAGTGAGGATAACTCGAAGACTGGAATTATCATATCAATTGATGCTTTAAATTTATAACAATCCTATGTCTCTTCATCTGGTTCATGCTCTTGGAACCAGATGTGCACGACTTAGACTCAGTTTTCACACATATCATAAACTCCAGCCAAAGAGAAAAAGTAAAAATAAAACCCTGGCACCTGGGATTGCCTTGATCGAGGCACAGAGCCTTGCACTTGGCCTTGTTGAATTGCATGCAGTTTGCACAAACCCATTTCTTGAGCCTGTCAAGGTCCCTCTAGACAGCCTCCCTCCAGTGTGTTGATTTTACCACAAAGTTTGGTGTCATCAGCAAACTTACTGAGAGTACATTCAATTTCACTGTCCATGTTGCCAACAAAGATGTTAAATAGCACTGGTCCCAGTACCAACCCTTGAGGAACACATTTTGTCACACTTCTCCATCTGGACACTGAGCCATTGATCACAACTTTTTGGATGTGACTCCAATTAGTGGTCCATCCATCAAATCTATATTGTTCCACTTTAGATATCAGAATGTCATGCAGGACATTGCCAAATGCTTTGCACAGCTCCAGATAGATGATGTCTGTTGCTCTGCCTTTGTCCACTGAGGCTGTGACCTCATTGTAAAAGGCTTTAGATTGATCAGGCAGGACTTGCCCTTGGTAAAGTCGTGTTGGCTGCTACCAATCACCCTTTTATTATCCGCTTGCCTTAGCAAAGCCTTCAGGAGGATCTGCTCCATAGTCTTGCCAGGCACAGAGGTGAGCCTGACTGGCCTCCAGATCCCTGGTCTTCTTTTTTTCCATTTTTGGAAATGTGCATATAGTTTCATTTTTCAAATGGAAATTTTTTCCATTAGGTTAAGTTTCCCCATTTCCAATCAGTGGGAACTTCACCAGACATTTCAAAATGATGGACAGGAGCTTTGCAACTTCATCTGCCAGTTCCTTCAGGAGCTGTGGGTGAGCCTTATCCAGTCCCATGGACTTGTTCATCTTCAGCTTTTTTAGATGGTCTCAAACCTGCTTTTTGCCTGCAGTGGGGAGGATATTCCCTTTCCCAGTCCCTGCCCTTGGCCTCTGTAACACGGAGGGTGCGACCAAAGTCCTTGCCAGTGAAGACACAGGTGAAGTAGTGAGTACCTCGGCCTTCTCTGCATCTTGGGTGAACAGCTATTCCATTTCCTTCAGGAGTGGGCCTACATTTCCCCCAGTCTTTCTTCTATCATTGACTTACCTATCACAATTTTTTCTGCTGCCTTAACCTTTCTTGCCTGATCCAATTCTTTCTGTGCTTTTGCTTTCATAACCTGATCCCTTGCTTTTCTGACTAACTCTCTGTACTTCTCACGTCATCAGTCCTTGCTTCAGTTCTTTCTAAGCTTTGTTTTTATCCCTTCATGTGTCCAAGACTTTCTTGCTCATCCATGCAGGCCTCTTGGTACATCTGCCTACCTTTGTCTTCACTGGCACACATTAGTCTCAGCTTGCAGGAGGTGATCCTTGAAAAACGACCGACTTTCCTGGACTCCCTTCTCATTCATGGCTTTGTCCCAGGTCTTCAAAGAGACTAAAGTCTGCCCTTCTAAAATCAAGTCCCTTGAGCTTACTTTGCACTCTTCTCACTGCCCTGAGTATCTTGAAGTCTACAGTGTTATAGTTGCTGCAGCCTAGTTTCCCATTAAGTATTCCATCACTCACCAGCCTGTCTGTTAGTGAGAACAAGGTCTAACAAAGCTCTCTTTCTGGTTGGTTCCTCTATCATTTGGAGGAGGAAGTTGTTATCAATGCACTCCAGGAACTACCCGGAATGCTGGTGCTTTGCTGTGTTGTTCCTCTAGCAGATGTCAGAGTGATTAAAGTTATCCATGAAGACCACGGCTTTTCAGTGTGAAGTGGCTTTTATCTGTTTAAAGAGGGACTCAGTCATATATGGCAGAGGTGTGTGTTTTCAGTCAGGTCTCTTCCACAGCAACATCTTGAGATTTCATAGTATATTAGGAGAGGAAGAGGGAAAGGCACAAGCAACTATTAAGCTGCATTACACCTCGGAATAGAATATTTCTATTTTTCTTCATTGTATTAAAACAAACATTAAGGACAGTTATCTGTTGCCTGAAAGAGCAGAAACTAGGGTAATGGCTGCAATGTTTAATTTACTTCTTTGTGACTTTTCATGTTTTAATTATGCTTGAAACAAAGCATACAGCTTTCATGGTGGTTTCTGGACAATTATTCATAGCAGGATGCAAAAAAAGCAAACAGTTGAAAAGCACAGTGACAAGACATACAGATAGTACTGTTAAGAGATATTTTGCTCCAGAATACTGGTTGTGTGTTATATACAAACACACACAGAAAATTACCTGTTTCATAGAAAGATTATTGCTCTTGGCAAAAGTTTTAAAAATTGTTTTAAAATAGCTCAGTTGTTCTAAATCTGAAACAATTTTTCTTCCTTTTTATTAGCATTAAATACAATAAATAAATAAACTTCCACATGGAGAAAACAGAAATATAAATTCTATGGTGACTCTTTTGAGTCTTATTTTTAATCTTGATCCATGAAAATTAAGTAATTTTTTAAAAGCACTCTGCTGTGATTTCTTTCAAGATGTGGCTTACATTTCCTAAAAATAAGTTTTACTATATTAAATTCCCTTTTTTTTGCCTAGAATGCATGTGATACTATCTGTATTGCTGACATACAAACTTCAGTGCGTAGCCATACACAGCTTTTCCAGTCCTGCTTTTACCTGAAGCATCCTCTCGATCTTACTCTGAGAGCAAGACTGCTGTTAGTGGCCCAGTTTGAAGCCTGATCATCATCAGATATGTACTGATACACTGTTTGGAGAGTAGATTAAATAAATACAGTATTCAAAAGCTGAAGTCCTTTTTTTTAGTAAGAACTTTAAGCTTCCTCAAATAAAGTATGTAAAAAGTGGCTGTAGCACTAAGCACAAATAAAATACCTGTTTTCTGCCAGACTAACTGGAAGACTTGCATGTCCCATCAGACTAATTTTGGTCTGAGGAAGAGGAAAGGGAGAGAGGCATGCACTGTCTGCTGCTCTCAATGGAGTTCCCCCTCACACAGGTTGCTACATTAACCACTTCATTGTTTTATGTCAATCTTGTTAAAGCCTTTATTATTCATACAGGCAGAAATCCTGTCATTAAAATAGCATAATATTCATCTTGTGTGCATTTCATTTAGCCCCTTGCAAAACTTCTCTGGAGTTTTGAAGAAATATGGCTAATGAGACCAACGTGAAAAAGCAAAGGAAGAGTGCAGGGGTTTTCCTTTCTTTTTTACTTGCAAATAAACACAGAATAGGTAATTAACAACAATAAAAAGGCACATGTATTCACTAGCAAGGATGATATGCACAATTGCTTTGGCTTCTGTGTCAAGGCGAAGACAATGACTCCTTTAAGGCAAGTATGTGCAAGAACCAGGATACTGTATAACTAACGTACAGAGCCTAAGAAACATGACTGCATGGCTTCGCCCAGCTTTGCCTCACATTTTATGTCTAACCATCAAAGCTGTACATGATCCACACTCCTGCTCAATCTTTTTTAAGGCAGAGCAGCCATCCTACTCCTTGCAGTTATCGTAAATGAAAATGCAGCTGTATCCTGCACCATGAAATTTCATCTGCATTCAATACTCCTGATTCAGCTTCAGAGTTTTTTTGATGGCAAAGACAATACCCCATCCCCACAAAAAAAGTTACTTTCAAACCAAGTTTAAAAGTCACCTTTAAAGTATTCACTACAGTGTTCAAAAGTATGTGAAGACCTCTTACAACGGTCTAATTCTTCACAATTCTGAGTTGGCAGCTGCACACACAACAGCTCAAGATACAGCCTCAATGAGCCTTCAGAGTGCAAAATTTCAAGCTTTTCCTAGTGGGTTTTCAAAACTGATCAAAGTTGGCCTGACATCCATGAGCACAGTGCTTGACCAGAGAACCACTTCTGCAGAACACAACTGGGTGTTCTTGCAGGTTTTCTACTTAACATGAGTTTCAACAGATAAGCAAGACTTTTACTCATCAACAGTTTGCATAAGAAGCCATTTCCTCTGCTCAAAGTCTGGTGCATACTTCTCTCTGCTGCTTAGTCATCTCTGACTGAATGAGCTCCTTCATCCTCATCCCTTCTCCATCCCTAAAGTAGCAGAGAGAAGCATTGTGATACACACAGGGCTATCTAATGCATAGCACAGCCAAGTTTCCACTGCACCATTCACTCACAGACAAGGGCCTGATTCCTTTAACCTCCTCAGGCAAGGACAGTTGCTACAGGACAACTGCTTCTCTTTCAAACATGTAGCACTTTATTTTTTCTCACTTCCCAAATATAAAAGTATCAGGATTTCAGTATCACATCAGAGTTGTAATTTCAGATCTAAAGATGCTTTGCTTTTGCTGCACTCTGTTAGTAGACTTCTTATTCCTGTTTTTGCGATAAAGTGACAGTGAAAAGATGGAAAAAAGCCAAATTTAAAAAAACCCACAAATTCTCATAATCTTTTTGGACTAGGTGGTCAACATTAGTTGAATCTTTGTAAAGATACTGGAAGGTACAGCACTTGAGAAGAAAAGGTATAATTAGTTCTTAGAAACAGAAGTAACAAAGGGATGCTCTTATCTACGGTGTGGTATCAATTTACTGAATTGTCCTTTTACAAATACCACTTAGACAAAAACTTAGAGTACATTTGTCTATGGATACAGAAACATGTTTAAATACTCAAATTCATACTGGAAAGTATACATCACTACATGGGATGTCCCACTAAAGAACACTTTAATAAGTACGCTTTGAACATAAGAATTCAAAGACAGCTCTGTGTAAGAATGCACTTAAGACTGTAAACACAAAAAGAGGTACTTTCCTTCCCTCCTTTCTCTGCTTGAGAGATACATTACAGGGTGGAGAAACATCTAGAAATTACTCTACACTCTCGATCTTGAATGCAGTGCATTCTTTCATATAGTTCTAGGAAGAGTAGAAACTTCCCTCAAAAAAGACATCTAGCTAGCTGTCCTGAAATTTCTGTATTCATATTGCTCTTTGTGCAGTCAAATGACATTAGAATTTGCTGTAGGAACTATCACAGGACCACTGAGCATTTCAAGATGTGCTGGTGGCTGCAAGAGTACCTTGTGGATTGAATTCTTCTGAATGTGATTTAGTGGAGACCTGGCAGTGCTGGGTGAATGGCTAGACTTGATCTTAAAAGGTGTCTTCCAACAGAATGAATCTGTGAATCACATATGGTTGACAGTCAGCTAACAGATTTATCTGGATGGGAAAGAACCAACAACAAATCTGCCTAGCTCTTCCATGTGTTTTTGCAATATCACTTCCATTGTGAATTTTTTTTAAATATTTTTTAAAAATCTAACAAATGCTTGGTTTTAAAAGATTTTTGGAGAAGATTTAATAAATAAATCACAGAATCACAGAACATTAGGGATTAGAAGAGACCTTAAGAGATCATTCAGACCAATCCACCCACCAGAGCAGGATCACCTAGACCAAGTTGAATAGGAACATATCAAGGCGGGTTTTAAACGTCTCCAGAGAAGGACACTCCACAAACCCCATGGGAAGCCCTTTCTAGTGCTCTGTCAACCCAACTGTGAAGAAGTTCCTTCTCATATTCATATGGAACCTCCTATGTTCCACCTTACACCCATTGCCCCTTGTCCTATCATTAGATGACATTGAGAAAAGCCTGGCTCCATCCTCCTGACACCTATCCTTCACGTATTTATAAACATTAATGAGGCCACCTCTCAGTCTCCTTTTCTCCAAGATAAAGAAACCCAGCTGCCTCAGCCTCTCTTCATAAGGGAGATCTTACACTCTCTTCATCATCTCTGTGGCTCTGTGCTGGATGTTCTCCAGCAGCTCCATGTCCTTCTTGAACTGAGGGGCCCACAACTGGACACAATACTGTAGATGCAGTCTCACTAGGGCAGAGTAGAGGGGGGAAGTACCTCCCTCGTTCTGCTAACCATCCCCCTTCTGATCCACCCCAGGATGCTCTTGGCCCTCTTGGCCACAAGAGCATACTGCTGGCTCACAGTCATCCTGCTGCCTAACGGTACCCCCAAGTCCCTTTTTCCTACACTGCTCTCCAACAGGTCAGTCACCAACCTATACTGGTACCTGAGGTTGTTTTTGCCCAGATGCAAGGCTATATACTTACCCTTGTTAAATTTCATCAGATTGATCCCTGCCCAACTGTCCAGCCTGTCCAGGTCCTGCTGAATGGCAGGACAGTCTTCTGGGATGTTGGACACTCCTCTCAGCTTTGTGTCATCAGCAAACTTGCTGACAGTGTACCCTAATCCTTCATCCAAGTCATTAATGAATAGATTGAACAGGACTGGTCCCAGTACCTACCCTTGGCGGGACTCCACTACAAATATTCTCTGCCCTTTTGACCACTACTCTCTGTCCCACTGACCACTACTCTCTGCCTTCTATCCTGCAGCCAGTTCACTATCCACCTTGCTATCCAATCATCCAGTCAATACTGTCTTAATTTGGCTGCAAGGATGCTGTGGGAGACCCTGTCAAATGCCTTACTGAAGTCAAGATAGACCACATCCATTGCTCTGCCATAATCTATCCACATGGTTATACCCTCACAAAAGGCTATCAGGTTGGTCAAGCATGGCTTCCCCTTGGTAAAGCCATGCTGACTGACCCTAAACCGCCCTCCTGTCTTTGATGTGCCTACAGACAGCATCCAGGATACATTTTTCCACCACCTTTCCTGGGATGGAGGTGAGGCTGACCAGTCTATAGTTACCTGGGTCCTCTTTCTTACCGTTTTTGAAGATTGGGGTGACATTTGCTATTCTCCAGTCTCTAGGAACCTCTCCTGATTCCCGTGACTTAGAAAAGATGATGGATAGTGACTTAGCAATGACTTCCACTGTCTCTCTTAGCATGCTCAGGTGCATCCCATCTGGGCCCATGGATTTGTGCACATCCAGTTTGCTCAACTTATCCCTAACCTAGTCCTCATTAACCAAGGCAAGCTCCTCTCTTCTGTCAACTTCCTCAGCAGTCTGAGGCTTGATATCAGGACAGCCCCAAGAAGTACAGACAGAGGCAAAGAAGGTGTTCAGTATCTCTGCTTTCTCTGTATCCTCTGTGTTCAGGGCACACACCTCATTCTGCAAGGGGCCTACATTGCCTCTTTTAAATTTTAGCTGCAGTGTATCTGAAAAAGCCTTTTCTGTTGCCCTTGATCTCTCTTGCAAAGTTTAACTCCAAGGAGGCCTTGGCTTTCGTAGTTGCATTCATACATTCTCTTACCAGAGCCTTATAATCACCCGAAGTGGCCATCCTCTCCTTCTATTACCTATAGACTCTCTTCTTCCGTTTCAGTTTGCCCAGCAGCTCCCTGTTTAACCACACAAATCTTAATTGGTTACTCTTCAGGTTGCTTTGATTCATAGAAGCAAACTGAAATGGTGCCAAAAGAAAATAAATATAAACAGCTGCCTCCTACAGACCCGGTCTATACTGAAGTCTTTACCGTGAAGGCTGAGTCTTGATCTGAGCTCTTAGGCATACACCTATATTACAAATTTAGTTCACGTTTTAAACTAAACTTCCCGGTAAGTTTGCATATACAAATTAAAACATCAGTTATAGGATAGTAACAACTTTTCAGTCCTGTGGTGTTAAAGCCTGTAAAGAATTTAACCATCCCAGTTGGCTATCTCATCTATAACTTATACAAATCAAAGCTTTGTTTTTAAATAATAAAATCATGTTAGCACACAACCTTATCATAGTGTTATTATGCATGCCTGAATATTCTTAAGAATGCCCTCAGAGGTACTTGGAGAGCAGAATCATTCTGCAGAAGGACAGGTGAGTGAGTACAAAGGCCCATTGTGTATGCTAATGCAGAACAATGAAATCAAATACCATTGTCAGCAAAACCAGAATGTCTTCCGAGCAAAGTCTATTAAATATGTCAGACTGCAGGATATTTTCTGGAGTTGGCTATTATGCCAAGACATATTGAACATATCTCACTTAAAACCCTCTCCTGGCTGTAACATCACAGCTCCAGAGGAAAAAAATCTGGTGCCTCAATTCTTTGTATCAAATACATATATATCTTCTCTCACCAAGCTGCCACATCTCGTTTGCAAAGAAGATTACAGCAAGTTATAATTAGTACATGCTGTCCTGTTAACTGATTAAATGTACTAAAAAGGTTTTGGTGAGTTTAATGCCAACATAGTGTAACAATAGCTGAGTTCTGAATGCACGGTACACATATCAGTTTTGGTATGTGCCCTCCACCTTCTACACCTTAAATTCAGAGTTTAAACTTGTCACATGATAAGGGAGAAAGCACTGCCAAATCTAGTTCAGATCTAAACAGAAGTCAACTCTAATCCATTCCTGTTTATTTTTAGAGGCACTCTATTAGCTTCTAGGGACAAAAGTGACAACACAAACCATATAATGATCCAGCTCTTGGTTGACACAGCTCCTTACTCTCTTAAGCATTTGGAAGAGCTATGACCACATACACAAAAAAAGGTGAACAGCCAAGCTTTAGGTCACACAGGACGCTGGTATTTACATCTCCAAACAGTGAGTGGTTGTGCCCATTTCACACTTTCCCACTTGCATTTCTCATTGCTCTCCACTGCCCACAAATACTTAAGGTAGGAACAATTAAGCCTTCAGAATACCAACATAATTAATTGAACAAAAATGTAGCTTAGGAGAACCAATTAAAATGATGAAAATCTTTAATTTTATTTAAGTATAATTGTACGGACACGTGTATATACAAATACAGATCTTATGGGGCAGGGACGTGGCGGGGGCGGGTTTGTTTGGCTTTTGTTTACATTTTCTTTTAAATTCATATAATGTAAGCATTTCAAAAACAGCACTCAATGAATAAGTGCAAAGAAACTGCAAAGCAGGGCAGTACAAGCACAGGACCACACTGAGCTGGACTTTCATACCCAGATGCATACACAATGAGTGTCTTCAATGGGGTGTCAAGAGAAAGCATGGAAAGCAGATTTTGCAGACTCCTGGGTAACCTCCAACATGCCAGCATCTATTAAACTGTACAAACAATGGCAAGCCTACTGTAGGGATATTTGTCTCACATCTGAGAAGCTCAAGGGTGAATTAATGGGAAAAACTCAGTGATGCCAGATCAGAAACAGATCTGAACATTCACAGCTCCAAATTTAAAAAGGAGGAGGGTGGGAGAAGAAGAAGGGCAGAAAGAGGAAAGAGAAATGTAGAGGATTGTACATTAAAATGGTGCTTACAAAATCCAAGAGTAATGAAACGAGGGCAAGAGTTAACACTCTAAAGCTTCTGAAAGTGACTAAACCATTGCTCTCACAAGGCAATGGATTAAGGTTTTGGGGTAGAAATTAACAGAACAAATACAACCATGTTCCTTCCATAATTATATAGGAAAGGAAACAATCTACTCATCTACTCTCAGTACCTTCCAAATTTGTTTCTAGTTTTTTTGGAACCAACTACACAGATACACAGCACATGACACTGGCAAGATCCTTTCTGAAAAAAATATTCATAGAAGAAAACCCAGAAAGAAAACACAAGGGGGAAAAATAAAGAAAAAAGAAAGAAGCAAAATAATGGAAGAGCTGTTATATCCCCAAAGCCTTTGTAGAAACAAATGTAATAGAAAAGAAAAACTTAACTGAAACCACAGGACTACAACATCAGACGTTTAAACACTGCAGACAAAACACTGATCATCAAAAGTAATGTTATTTCAGGTCTTGACATTGTGAAGTCTTACAATAGATGAAATTTTCAAAGATGAGTCCTGTATGCTGCAGCATCATGGCTATTTGTCTCTCAGTTCTGAGCCATGACCACACTTGATGCTTCAAAGCTCTGTCTTGTAATCAACACGTGATTTTAATATCCTGAAAGTCTATTGTTCTCACTTACAAAAGACATAAGAATCAAATTAATACTTTATTATCAAACAGTATATACAACGGTGTTTGCTAATAATACAGAATTTAAAGAACATAACATGAAATTTTGCTCGATTTCCCTTGCTATCCAAGTAAGTACAGTACAAAACAATATTCTAAACTAGCATGAGATGTTACCTTGTCTATTAAAGGATACACAGTATCCACTAAACTGACTGATCCCTATTTTCCCTGCTTCACACTGCAACACCCTTTGCAGCCAGAAGTGTTGGTCATGGGGTAAGTAAGCCACCAAGGCTGCGGGGCAATCAGTTCCTCCCAGACTTGAGCTGGGGCAGATAAAAGGGAAGGGAGCCGATATCTCCTTAATTTGCACCAACATCTGCATTTAAAACACCGAGAGATCTGCTATGTCATGCAAAGGCTGTCAGCATTTATG
Source organism: Rhinopomastus cyanomelas (assembly GCA_013400115.1). NCBI lineage: Eukaryota > Metazoa > Chordata > Aves > Bucerotiformes > Rhinopomastidae > Rhinopomastus > Rhinopomastus cyanomelas. The sequence goes on along the minus strand of VXBP01009279.1, from coordinate 99,628 downwards.
TTCTTGGTATAACTGGGATTGTCTGATGCCAGCAAGTACCAAAATGACAGTCTCTGGTGCACTTTCAGCTGTGCCATGCCAGATAGCACAGAGACCTGTCTGGCAGCTGCATCACTTGTGTGGTTCCTAATCTAACCAGCAGAGCTTTGTGATCAAAGGTGACATTCACCAGGAGTAACACTAGTGAAAGTCCTTTACCTGTGGATAAACTTACATCTTGAATTCCAACATCAGAGACAAAGGCAAAAAATGAAGCCACTATTTCTGCAGTAAATGGGTGCTACCAGTATGCCTAGCTGCAACTGCTATGAATAATTTCACTATGGTTGTCTGTTATGCAATATTATCTGTACTCTGGTTAATAATCCATTTGATAAGGTGCATTTTGTTCACCTCATCCAAAGATTGTTAATTTGTACCTACAGGAAGTACTAGATGTTTACCAAGCACATCCAGATTAAAGAGAGAAAAATACCACAGAGCTTGCAAAGAGATTATGACTTCCCTCACTGTTTAGACTGCTTATCTTGATTGCATCACACTGAAGGAAATCTACATTCCTCCTGTAAGTCGAGGCCCTGCATTATGATCATGTGTGCAATTTCAGGCAAGCCCAGATCGTAGTTTAGCATGCAAAAACCTTCCGTTCACATCTTAAAATTATTTCCCCCTTCTTCAGAATACAGAATACTTTTGTTTTGCTTCAATGTATTCCATGCTTTGTTTCACATTTAACATACTTATCACAATTTTCATTAGAAAAGCTGTTTCAGTCTTGGTTTGGTATTTCCCTGATTATGCTTAGCAGTCCAAGTTTCATGGTAGCCTAGCCAAAAAATACCCCAAGGTTTGCACTTCCTGACAAATGACTTGTTAAATTTCTATGCTTAGCCAAGGCTCAGTTTCTTAAAAAGGGCACTCCTAATTCCATCAATAAGACAGTCCCATTTCCTAGTTGCATCAAGGATTACCACTTCTCTCATTTGTTTAAATAGGACAAGTATTTAAACACTCACTCTCAGCAGAAAATATATCTAAATAATGCATTTTCTATTCTAGTGGATTTAAAAAAAAAAAATTTTGTTAAATCTTTGGGAGCCCATCTAGTTTATCTCTGGCTGATAAACATGGTTTTTCTACTCTTCAAACTGTACTGGAAGGGAAAAAGATTAAAATTGATTTTGTATTCTACATTTATTCTCTTTCCCCCTGTCAAAAATGCTACTAAACTGCCCTGGCTTCTTCTACATATGGTTTGTTCCTATGTCCAAAGAACTCCAGGAAAGACAAATCAAGGACACAATGGAGATCCCGTGTCTTAAAATGTTTGCTCTGGTGGCTGCTGTCTTTTCTTAGCATGTAAGATTCTGCAGCACCCAGAGCAATATCCAAGGCTATCAGCTATTAAGTCAGTGCTGGGGAAGGTCACTTTACTTCAAAAGTGCCTCTGCATTTCAAGAAAAAAATTGTAGCACCACGGTGACTTTTTTGAAAATAAAATAATCCGGTGTGCATTATCCCCTTAAAACGAAATAACAGAGGCACTCACACCCCCAGTGAAGTTTCCTAAGTCTGACCTTGCCTGCTGTTTATTAACATTCCTAAATACTAACCTCTCACCAAAGACAGCATTTCTTCTTGTGAGTACAAATTTTACTGTCAAAGATGTTTCAATACAGTCTATAAGAAACATTGTCTTTCCCTTTCAGAAGCCTGTTAATTTAGTAACTCCTAGAGGAAATGGTGCAGTCTATCTGTATCTATTAATATTTCCCCTTCAGTCCCGACATGGTGATGTGATGCCTTGCATGATCATCGTACAGTCCTAAATGAGAAGGTATAAATATTGTATCAGAAAGAAAAACTCCCAGGCTTTCACTCATTTTCCTTATCCTTCACTGACTGCATCTGCCACTGTTATTCCTTGACCACACACAGATGACACAATGAGCTAATACAGGTGACTTCTTAAAAGAGAATGCAGAGGAAAATAAGAATCACTAGTGTCACTATTATAGTTTGGCATTTTCATTTGGAGTCCTTTTATTTATATGGAGTGTTTAAGAAAATCACAAGGTAGGGATGGGTGCTGAAGCTAGTTATCCCCTTCAAATTTTTGCTGAGTTTAGGCTAAAAGGGAGAAGAAAAGGGAAAAATAGCAATTTGACATCTGCAAAACCAATAAAGTCCCTTTCCTGGGATGAGCAGTTAGGTGGATCTTTGATGTTTGAAGACCCTGATTATTTTCTGCGACAGGTTGCTGAAGCATACTGTGCTATAATACCAAAAGCATTGCCAGGAAGAACAAAAGAGTTGCCAAAAGCTGGCTGGGTATCCTTGGTGTCTGTGCTGCGTTCTCACCACGGGATGGCTCGGCTGACTCATGTACAGTATCATCTGTTCAAACAGAAAGCATACATTCCAATCAGATTTTGCATCCTTAATAAACTCTCACTGAGCTGACAACTGCAAGTAGATCTGCTTTTATGAAACAGGGCAATGAACCTTGTGCTGTCATTGGCTTTCACAAGCACCTCATTATGTAACCAACTTGGGGCCAAGTCTTACAGTTCTTACTGGCAGAACTCCTACTGAAGACAAGAGGAGCAGAGAGTAAGTCTGATTTCAGCACATTAAGGAGGAAGGATTCCTCTTCTAGTAAAACTCTGTAGCTCTATCATTGGATGGCTCATTAAATGGCAATGTCAATAGGAGAAGGCAGCTAAATAAAAACACCTGATTTTCAAAAGAGCTTGAAGAAGAGTTGCACATCATCAGAATTATTTTTTGCAGTTAATTCTTTTACTGAGTTACAGAATTTGACTCCTGAATTTGAAGTAACAGCATGTAAACTCAATCATATATTAACACTTCCACTGGAAGCATAAAATTTCCACTGAATTGTACTGCTTCTGCATATATGCAGGGGACATAAGACTGGTTTCCCTTTGTTGAAACTGAACTTTAAAGGCTAACACATGACAACCTCAAAATACATACTAAATCTAGAAAATTTAATATGTAACAGGCTACATTTTATGCTACACAAAATAGAATTACATGTAAGCTGCTAAAATTGTATGAAGATATGAAGAAAAGAACCAGTTGGGAAAACATACATTAGTGGCAGAGGACAACACAGCAGCAAATATTACATTTAAATTACCTACTAAAGCTCTGTTTAATCTTTTAAAATATAATTTGGCTACTTTAACAGTAACCTACCTGAGGCTTGCTTTAGAAGTCTGTTCTAGGTTTGAATTTTTTTAACACTAAATGGATTAAATAAGCTAAATGTTCTTAGGAAGTGTGAAGTGGCCTCCAAAATTTTTAAGTTATTTCAAAATGCCCATATTTCCAGGAAAAGCAATAGTATCTCACCGAGTTATAAATTGCCCCATTCTATGAGAGATGTGAACATATGTTCCTGTCTTGCAGCTCCCATCTCAAAAAATTGCACAGCCAGGATTACTCTGGGTGAGACCTGTGTGGCATTTCCAATTACTGGCAGTAAGGGAAACAGAAGTCAGAACACTTCTGGGGTGGTCATACTGCTTTGGCATGGAACCTTATCATTTGTTAGTTACAATGGTTGTTCGTATGAGAAAATAATTTTAAATTTCATTTCTGAATTACACTCTTATACTTTGTTGATGCTCCAGTGAGAATATAGGACTTCACAAAATCATCTCCACAATTAAATCATACTCTTAAGAAGTTATGGGGACAAATTATCCCTGTTCTACCTGTCAACTCTACTTCCTGTCATAATAAGTGTCAGGTCTTCCCAATTTGGAAACAATTACTCCCTGATGACAAACTAGAACTACAAGGGCTAGTGATAGGCATTACCTTCTACTTCTTGAATCATTAACAGTACTGCAAGTAAGTCTGAATTTGCAACATGTAATGTCACAAGTTTTGTTCGAGTTACATCCCTTAATCAATTAAAACAGAGCAGATTTTGTGTTCTGCAGTAATAAATACTGATTCTCTTTGATTATCAGATACTGCTTTATTTTAAGTGCTAGAACCATATAATGAAAAGCACAATTCCTGAGTAAAATATGGAAAATGACTGCTAAATGACAGCAATGATTAGATAAATTTATTTTGCTAGACATTACATTTTTGAGATCAAACGGGTTTACATCATATGCTTTGGATATCATAGTTCCACATTAGAACAGCTACAGTTTTGTTTAGGGATTGTCCATTATTAAGGAGAAAAAGAAGAGGAGGACAGGAATAAGACCAATTATTTTGCACCACTTCTGAAACAATTGTGGTCCCTATATTTCTGTTTCCTACAAATTCCTGAACAAAAGTGAAATTAATGGTGCTCCAATTAGTGGTGCAAATATACACGTCAGGAGTGGGAACTTTCTGCTACCAAAACCTCTCATAGTCATTACTTCCTCTTACATGAAATGGTGTGTGTGTGGTTTTTTTTCTGATATAAGTTCTTTATCTATTTGTATATGTTTATTACTGTGGCTTGAATACAAAAATGCATGAGCAGAATGCAGGTACGTATGAAACAAACTTGTAACGCTGCTATTGAAAATACTTTTTCTACATATTCACCTAATGTTAATGTCATGAGCCATTCCACTGAAGTTGGTGGGATTACTCATACCCCTAGAATTAAACATGCTTCTATCTGCTATTAATCTCAGCAATACAAACAACGCACATGCAATTTCCACAGAGTTAATGCAACTTTGTCCTGGGCAGGTAAGAGGCTTTATCATAGAAAGCCTTATTCTTAGTCTTAAGGTAGTGCTTTGCAAAAAAAGAGAGAAAAGGCCCCCAGAACTTAAGTTTGCCTAGTAAAAACATGACAGCAGTGGTTCAGTTTTTCTGAAAGTCTTTCAAAACCATGTAGTAAATGAAGTGTGCCCACTGACAATTTCTACAGCTTTGGATCAAGTTAATAAATAAGAGCGTTTTGCCAGCATACTGCTTGTTTGGCTTGGATCAGGCAGTGACTTCAAAATGCTGGTGAAAATTTTACACTGGTACACACCATATATTATTAAACTACATCACACTCTCCCAATAAAAGGCAACATTTTTCCTCCCCTGCATCAAACAAGGATACTGGAAATACAACATAAGTGATATTAGCACTGCTGGCAATGTGCATAAAGCAGCGCAGCTATACCACACAAAGCATGCAAACAGAAGAGAAGTACTGATGCACCAGTGGAATACATGCATTTGTTAAAAGGGATTCTCTAAGCATACTAACCTGCTGGTTCTAACGAATTTTCTACTTTGTCGTTAACATCGAAAACACGATCATGAACACCTATTGTTTTCATACAGCTGTCTATAACAAAAATAGAGATAATAGCCAAACATGTTAGTGAACACCTTAAACTCCCCACTTTCCTTTTTTCCCTTCTTTTTTCTGTTTACTATATATAACTAAGTACATTTTAAGGTCTGTGGCAGTTGTCCAAATACCAGCGCAGTCTTCCATTTGTATGACAGTTTAAGAAACAAATTAGCAACTCCCATGTAATTGAAACAAAGCTTTATGGAAGTGATAAGAAAATGCAATTAAAATTTTAACAGAAATATTGCTGAACATAAAATATGCATAGGTTTTAACAGTAAAAAGAAAAAGATTTACTGGTCTTTATTAGACCACAAAGTAACACATGTGCCACAAAGCCACCCCGGAAATCTTAATCTGAAGAACTTACTTGCTGGTCGCACAAAGACCTTAAGCTTTAGGCAGGATCTCCTTCCATTGTCTGGGATCGCAGAAGCTGTGGCAGTGAATAAGGAAAGACAATGGAAAAGAGTGAAAATTAAAATAAATTTTTGTGCTAAAATAGTCTTCATCTTCTCTTCATCTGAAGAGCAGACACCCTTCAGCCTCTGCATGCAAGGACTTCAAATGCACAAACTAGCTTGATTAATGCAAAAGCAGTGGAAGAACTGCAGATTTTATTTTAATCCTTTTTTGATTAATTCACATGTAAGAAGTGAAACATATGGCCTTTTCAGTGTTCCATTGAATATAAAATCTCCTTTTTCTCAGGAGATAGTTTAATATGGTTACTGCTGCAATACAGGTGTCTGAAAAATGACCCTTCACAAAAATAAAGATCACTTAGAGAAAAGCTAGTCTTTAAATACTACGCCATAGGCTTCAGCAGCCCAAAAAAGGATGAAAAAGCAAAATTATATTGAAGGAGACAATTCTAAAAATAGAACTACCACAAAAGTAGAAATATACACTATTAAATTCTACAGCAATGTCAGCCTCCATATGTTACAAAACACCAACCTTTGTTGAAAAAATACTCTCACTTCAATCAAAATGTGATTCACCATGTTATACAACTAAAAAAGCTTATTCATTTTTCTGACTTCTCTCATAATTTATGATGCAATGTATGTAACTTATTTTCCAGAATTGACGCTGTGGAAATTCTATTTTTAGAATTAAGCTTCCTTCAAAATTATCACAGGGAAATATTTCTGGCTGTCATCACAGACTGGACTCCCTAATGTATTGTCTGGCAATCTGAACACACTGGTAACAGTTATCAATATCTGCATTTTTGAAATTGTTTGAAGTTGTCTGAAATTTTGTACATTGTACACTGGCCTGAAGCTGAAAATGCACACTGGCAACCAAGCTACTTTACCTGGGCATGCAGATTTCTTGCTCTTTTAAAAAACCCTCAGAAGTTGTAGCTGAAAAATATTGCCTGAGGTACTGCAAAACAACATTCATTTCAGTGCAGTTTCCTTCATCACTGAAAACCTTATGCATTAGGGCAGAATTAGCTGTCTTGATTAGATGTCTTGATTTGCAAATTTTGTTTGGCCTGGTAGGATGATAGTTTATTCTGTTTACCAGTGTTTTATCTATTTTTATTAATTCTGTCCAGATTTGTGACAAAAAAGAAAATTATTTATGCACAGACATATGAATGCATACTCTTTGTCAACAAACTAAGCTCACACTTGAAGAGTTCCTCAATTAAGTTGAAATAAGTTCCCTCAGTCTTTGATGATGTGTTTCCAAGACAAGTATCGGATTTTTCTTAAAACTTACCTAGAAGAACTAGCAAATTCACAAAAAAAGAGCAAGAGGCCAATACAGCTAATGCTGTTGTTTTACATTTATTGAGAAATGCTTAGAAGATTATTTTCCCCTTTTAATCAAAAGACAAAAGTGTCAAGAATCTATGTTCCCTCCTTCACCATGATGAACAGTGAAGTGTTAACAACTGGCTTTCCCATAGGCATTTACTAAATCAAAGTCAGAAAAGTTCCCCTCTACTGACAGTTTAAGCAGCTGGTATGGTATAAAGTAACTGGTATTGTATTTAAGACACAGTACTTTCACTTTGTGGTTATATTCAGGAAACTGTCTCTTTTCTGCGTCACTCACTGAATACATGCAACTGGCTAAATGGCTTTGCTCAGACAGGTGTATATTTCTCAAAAGATAAAATTCTTATAGACATTACCACTTTACTAGCATAAAGGTGGAAATAACATTTCCAACATTAGCCAAAGTAGAGGTCCTAAAGTAATTTTATCACTAACAGGTTTTCCTGCTCAGGAATTATTTTGCAAAAGTACCATGAAAGAAATATACTGAAAGGAAAGTTCTAGTTTTGATGCTTACATACTGTTGTTTATGTCAATAAACTAAGCACATTTTGCTTTCTGCTGCTTAATAGAATATTTTGTTAGTTGAACTAGCTAGGAGCTAGTCATATTCTATCTGGAAAACTAGAACATGAATGCTTCCTACGTGTAAAGTTTGTACGTCAACATAATGTTTGTACATATTTAAGAGCAAGTAACAGCCAGTGATTTGCCTTGCTATTTGGAAGAAAAATACTGAAATCTGTTCTCTGCTTGTATCTTTTTCCACCAGTCTTAACACAGGTTTGCAACTATAGACCATACCATGAATTGTAGCATGATCCCACAGCAGTTGCACTTAAATCATCATCCCAGGAACTGATGAGGTTTTGGCAATAAGTGGGAAAAAGCACATACTTTTCCAGTGACATTATGTACTGTCAGTGTTTACTACAAACCTCGAAAGACTCTTCTTTAATCAATGCTTTATTCCTTCAGAAGGAATAATAATGATTAAAAGAAAACAATGTGTCCTCACCTAACACAAGCTGTGGTTTACATGAGAAATTCTGGGATAATTTTGATCAAAAAAATCTCCTTTCGAACTGATTGCAACTGAAAAACCCCAAGTCTTGACTTCAAGATCTAGTGATAGGAAAGAGCAAACTGTTAACAGAAAGTTCGCTAGTTTTATGGTGTTTTACTTTGCAGAAAAGGTGGAGTTCTAATGCAGCAGAGTCTGGCAAACTCCCCCACATTTTCCTCTACACTTATAAGACGGCAACATTGCTGAACACTGGAAAGGTGAATGGGTTTTTTATCAGGTAGGGTCTATTAAAGTTGCCTCCCGTGTAAACTACTGCTTTTGTTGCTACATTCCACTGAAATTAACTATAGTATATAAAAAGGTGTCATTTGTCGGTGGTACAAAGGAGAATGAAATAATTCTTCTTTCTGGGCAAATCCATGTTAGCCCCTAAGGCTTTGGTATAAGGCTTTTCTAGTAGCCCATTTTAAAGGTAATATTAGCTATAAAATAAAGCACAGTCATAAGAGCAGAAGGCCTCAGATGCTAGTGTAACCCATCTCAAGCAACACTTCCCATTTCAAAAGCATAAATTACCAAGAGAAAAAAAAGGTAATTGAAACCTTGCTGCACAACAGAAGAAAACCTTTAGAAAAAAGATCCCTTTAGAAAAAAACCTTTAGAAAAAAGAGGTTGTATACTCTTTTTTCCCCCGTGAATTACATTAGAATAGAAAAAGGTGTGACAGGTTTAGTTTATGTTAGGAAGAGTCACAATGAGAAACAGAAGACTCTGCAGTATTTCTACTTACTATTGTCATTACATTGCCTTTGATACTTTACTCCTCCCCTACCTCACAGTTACCAGCAATTTCATTACAGTCTCCCGGGTCTCTCTTGTTTCTCTCATGTTTTAGACTTTATGGTTACACAAAAACTTAGGGTTAGAAAGAAGTGCACACTAAAATCCCTCAGAAATAACAGATATGAGAAAACCCAAATGATTAAAAAAATTGTTTTGATCTTTTTTTAAAAGGAAATTTCCATAATTTGTAACAAATTCAAGTAATGATCTCTGTATTGTTGTGATGAAAATTCCATTTCTATTAGTAGAATTTAAGAAAAATCCCAAACAATAAACTGCTGCACTCAGGACTACATCCAAGCTGCATCCAAAAAAGGCCCACAAAGACAAACTAAATAAGATAATTTCTCTTCTCTGAACCACTTCTGGTTGCCATTTTTATACCCTGTAAGGAAGAGAGAGAGTGTGAAGAAAATTACTCTCTCCTCATCTAGAGCCAAACAATAAATATTTCAGTATTTCCTAGCTATATTTAAATACTAAAATAAAAATAAAACTACTTCTCTCTTCATCCCTCTCATAAGTAATTATCTGCTGGAAAACATACGGTACATTTTTACTACATTAGACATAAACAACAAGTTTGGTTCCAGTAGAGTTATTCAGTAACTGCAGGAAGCCACAGAGAAAAGTGACATACACAGAAAGCAGCCTGAGATTTTTTTCCCCAGCAGTTTTCCAACTGAATTTACTATGTTAAATCCCAAAATCTCTGTAAATGAGACATCAAGAAGCAGCCTAATCAACCTATGGAGTAAGCTAATTAAAAAGTAACTGTCCACATAGACAGTGTCCACAGTTCTTCCATCATCCATTTAGTGGGTCTCCTTGTTGTAGAAGAAGATTAGCTTAGTCAGCCAGGATCTGAGCTTCATAAACTCATGCTGACTGGGACCGATCACATGATCATTCGTTAAGTGCTCTATGATGGCACTGATGATCACCTGCTCCATAAGCTGCCCCACCACCAAGGTCAGACTGACAGGCCTGTGTTTCCCAGGATCCTCCTTCTGGCCTTTTCTGCAGATAGGGAATCAGAATTGCTAATCTTCAGTTTGCTGCAACCTCTCTGTTTGGACAGGACTGTTGGTAAATGAGGAGAGTGGCTTGGTGAGCACTGCTGCCAACTCCCTCAATGCTTTTGGATTGATTCCATGTGGCCACATAGACTTGTACACATCTAAGTGTCTCAGTAGGTAACGGATCACTTCCTCTTGGATTATGGAAGTTGTACTTTTCTCTTTATTTCTGTCTTACAGTTCAAGGGGTTGGGCATGCAGGGAGCTGCTGGCATTGCTGGCAAAGACTGAGGTAAAGTAGGCATTTAGTAGCTTAGCCTTTTCCTTGTCCTTAGTCACCAGCTTTCCCACTGCATCCAGTAGACGATGGATACTTTCCTTAGCTCTTCTTTTGCTAGTAATCTATTTATAGAAACATATTTCATTCTTTGATGGTGCTGGCCAGATTACATTCCAGTTGAGTTCTGGTCTTTCTAATTTTTTCCCTACATAGCCTTGTAACAAACTTCTACTCCTCCTAAGTTGCCTGTTCCTCTTCATAGGCTTTCTTTTCTTCCTGAGTTGCAACCAAAGATCTCTATTTGCCAGGCCAGTCTTCTACCCTATCAGCTCATTTTACGGCATGTCGGGATGGTTTGTTCCTGTGCATCAAAGATTTCCTTCTTGAAGAATGTCCAGCCTTTATGGACTCCTTTGTCCTTCAGGAGTACCTCCCAAGGGACTTTCAACCAGTCTCCTAAGAAAGCTGTAATGAAGTACAGCAAATATCTGGCAAATACCTGATGCTCAGTTTCTAACCTAAGAGCAAGATATTAGGATGCCACATATAAAAAGTTTCTCAGCCATTCTATTTACTGATACTGACGTGCAATCAGTGGTTTCCTCTGCTTGCCTCCTCACTCATTTTTAATTTTCTAATTACAGCATTGCATCTTTTCCAAAAATGCAAATCCTGATACAGAAAATAAACCCCCAAACAATCTCAATCCTTATTTAGCACTACAAAAATATATTTCGTATTCAAGGCACAATCTGCTATAAGCCCCATTAGAAAGCAGAACTAAAACTGTTCCGTATACAAATAGCACTCAATTTGTCTCAGTCACTCACGGGGCACCTTTGCTTTAGAAGTGACGATCAGACGTAAAGGAGATCTGCAGACTATAATTCTCTTACTGTTTTTATTTCTGTTTTCTATTACCACTTAACTCTGAGTGTTGTCTGAAGGATTATAAGCAGTGTTCATGAAACACTGTGAATATAAGTCTGTCTGTTTTCTTTTAAAACTGCAGTTAATGGTTTCTTTTGCCTTCAGCTAGGATGTTCTGAGAATAGAGTGTCCTTGTAGAGAAGATCCGAGAAACCACACCAACATCTCACTTCAGTTCACTGCAAATATATGATTGCCACCACCCTCTATACGTTAAAGAAATTCTGGCACTGATAGGTGCCTCCCAAGCACTGAGGAGAAATACTGGTTCAGACTGGGAAGCCAACAATTTTTAACTTCTCCCCAACACACTAAAGACGCCACAAGCCTATAGCTGGAGTAAACACCTAACAGTTAATGCCCAGTCAGAAGGTTTACACATGTAACTTCTATAATTTCATCAAGAAACACTGCAATGAAAAAAACTGCAGCAAGCCCATACCCAGAACACTATGTGTTGTAAATCAGAAACTCATGTTTATACAGTCCCTCCACTCTCTGAGTCTTGTAAGTTACAAGTTTTCCTTCAGGAAAAATATTTATAGCTGCGGTTTGCCTCTAGACTTTTCAGGCCCAATACCACTGCCATTAGTCAAATCCAAATCACAAGTAACCTTATACAACCTGGAAAGAATAATTCCACCAACTGAAGAGTTTTAGCTTCCAATATCCTGTGTCAGCTACAGAGCTTCAGAAAGTTTTATTTTTAAGAACAGTCATTGCTTCTTTCTTTGTAAAGAAATAAGTACATGTGAGAGCATTAAAAATGCAGTTTTCCATTATGTTTGCCACAGGCACTATTTCTCAATTCATGCAAGTCGAAAGGAAAAATAGCCTATTAGTTGTTAGAAGAGCTGAGCCTTTCCCCTGTAGGTTTTCATGTGATTTACCACACTACATAAATGTATGCAAATTAGGCAGGTAAATTCAAAATTAGTTATTAATATTCTTCTCACAGTGTACAATGAAAAACCTTAAAAGTTGCATGAACAGTACAACTGAAAAAGTCTGCTAAAATTCAATGAATCAGTAAAACACTCCTTTGAGTGCATACATGAAGACTCAAATCTAAGGACAACAAAAAGATCTTCAAAATTATTAATCAAAAAAGTAGCTATCAGAAATTATTTACTGATATTTTTCTCCTTGTACTTTACAATAAAAAAATTTAAATAGTTTAGTCATATAAAAAGTCTTTGCATATCTGTTCTTTCCTTCCAACACATTAGAAAAGTTTTGACTCCTTTCTAAGAAAGGAGACAAAATATTGCATATTGAACACCTATATCTTACTCATTCTTCAGGCTTAACAGTTAAACACACTTCCTCAGTAAATCATTACTAAATTTATTCATATCTTTGATATTGCCAAGGCTTCCATCTCTCTCTATCTAGATATCACCAAGATGAGATCAGCAAAAATGATTACTGAGAAAATTAAAAGATTAAGAAATTTTAAGTCAGCAGTCAAGGAGAGAATCTCATCTGGAAAACCACCTGACCTATGACTGCCAACAAGCCTTGATATCTAAGAAAAATTACCTAACAATGAAACACATAAATATACAGCTAACACTGCCTATGGCTTAATGCAAGCAAAAGGATTGTGGACACTAATATTTCCAAATAAAGATATTAAATCCACAGTATTAAAAGCGCATCTAACATAAATGTATATTTTACTTCAGACCTGCATACTCAACAATGTTTGTCTGTGTTGCAGTTTGAGAACTGCTAGAACCTGTAGAAGTGCTTTCATGAGGAAGAAAAGTTGTGTTGTGTTCCGGACCTAAGAAGTAGTGCCCCAGACCAGAGAAGAAAAAGCCGCGGACACACCACGACCCTGGACCGAAGCAGCTCCCGCCGCCACGGCAGCGCGGTGCCGCAGCTGCTCACCGCCACACCGCGCCCGGACTGGAGAAGCAAGACTGGTGCAGAAATGCCATCACGATCCCCCCACCACGGACAGCCTTCAGCATTGGTGAGCTGGGTTACTCCTCTTCCCCCTGGAGCTGAGACAGGGGAGGGAGAGGATGTCTGGAAGACCCTCTCGGCCACGTGTGGAGTGTGGGGGGGTGCGGCCCTGCTGACGCCATGTGGTCAGTCTCCATGTTGGACCCCGCACGCGGCTGGGGCCCTGTGACTGGGCCGCCGCCATTTTGGAAGGAGTGATCAACAGCAGGAGATGCTGTCGTTTCTGCCGCTAAGAAAAGACTGGCAGCGCTTAGGTTTGGGGGAGGGCTCCTTCGTGCTTCGTTGAGGAAAGCAGGAGGACTGGAGAATCCTCAAACCTTGGATGTGA
>VXBP01009279.1:62024-80843 GCA_013400115.1 Rhinopomastus cyanomelas | reverse complement strand
AGGGAAGTGTTCTACTCCCTTCAGCATCTTCATGGCTCTGTGCTGGACTCTCTCCAGCAATTCTATGTCCTTCTTGAACTGAGGGGCCCAGAACTGACACAATACGCCAGGTGCGGTCTCACCAGGGCAAAGTAGAACCTCTCTCAATCTGCTAACCACATTCATTCTGATCCACCCCAGGATGCCGTTGGCCTTCTTGGCCACAACAGCACATTGTTGGCTCATGGCCATCCTGCTGTCTAACAGGACACCCACGTCCCTTNTTCATCAGGTGAACTTCCTGTTTGATCACATCTTGCACGGGGACTATTGAACCCTCAATCACTCCACAGTACAAGCCAGAAATGTTTCTCCAGTATTTGGAAGGATTTCCTTAACCTATTTTTCACCTTTATCACGACAAATTCTGGAACATATCAAGCTGACATTTTCTGTTTAGCCAAAATTGGTCCAGTATCAAGCAACAGCAGTTTTATTTAAACTTCTAGATCCCTGCTCCTATTCTTCACTTGTCTAGCTCACATTCAGTGCCACAGATCACACACACATTTTGAAATCGATAGTTAAAAAAAGCCAGCATACGTGAGAACCGCCACAGCCTCGTCAAGCAGAACTGCTTCCTTGTAAGGAATTTTACATGTCTTAACTATGCCAGAAAGGACAGTATACTGCCATAACAATGGCTGTGGGAAAGTCTAAAATGCCCATGGGATAACTAACCTTTTATTTTACTCTGCCATAAATTATATCCTTCTGTACAATTTTTTTTTTTTTGTAGATTAATGTACACCACAGGATGTTTAGCCGTATTTCCAACGACCATATCCAGATGAACTCAGATATAGATATATAAGTGTACACTTTCCCATAATTGACATTCAAAAGCCCTTGTGGTTTGGAAACCATTTAGTAAAAGCAATGAATACTGCATCAGACGGTTGAAACACACGAGTACCTCTGAGCTTTTCCTGAATGTTACAACAATTATTGTCTCAGAACAGAAGCATTTCTCCACTTCTCTTCCAAAAATGTCTCTGTTTCATGTGACAATCTTCCCAAACACACTGGGAAATTCTCATCTCCATATGCCACCTGCTGCTTCTGATCTAAGCAAGAACCTCCCCACTGCAAGCTTGCCCTTGTTGTTTATGTTAATCAGTTAAAGAACTTGCCTAACATATTGTAACAGTTTCTAATGGTGCTTTCTTTGCATACCTAGAATCACAAAGACGGAAAGCAACAATGAATAACAAATCACTTGCTTGAAATCTCCTTGCTGATGTGTACTTGATGTAAAAAGAGACTGACAACATCTCTGCCAAATTAACTTATCTCAGCCATTTAGTATCCACCACTGTGCCATTAAATGCCTCTCCCTCACCTCAGTGGAGGAGGGAGACCTCAAGCTTGGTCATACTAGAGCAATCCTCGTAATAAGCTCACAATCCCTATTCCACATTCTGCAGTTACAAAGATCTGCTTAGATTTGTATCTCAGTTCCTGGCTATATCAGCAAACATCTGTACTGGGTATAGTACTGGTCGCTATGCAAAGCTACATGACTATATATCAGGAACTTCTTTTCTCTCACATTTAAAAGAGAGTTCAGCATACTGAGTTTCTCCAAAGAAGTCCAGATATATGTCATTTACTTTAGCTGAGAAGACTCACTTGAGACATCCAACTGAACAAACAAAAAACCCCAGTCCAAGATCACAAAATCACAGAATATCAGGGTTTGGAAAGGACTTCGAAAGATCATCTTGTCCAATCTCCCTGCCACAGCTGGATCACCTAGACCAAGTCACATAGGAACATACCCAGGCGGGTCTTAAATGTCTCCAGAGAAGGAGACTCCACAACCCTCTGGGCAGCCCCTTCCGTCACCCTCACTGTGAAGAAGTTCCTTCTCCTATTTATGTGGAACCTCCTATGTTCCAGCTTACACTCATTTCCCCATGTCCTATCACTAGATGACGCTGAGAAGAGCCTGGCTCCATCCTTCTGGCACCCATCCTTCACATATTTATAGACATTAATGAGGTCACCTCTCTGTCTCCTCTTCTCAAAGCTCAAGAAATCCAGTTGCCTCAGCCTTTCCTCATAAGGGAAGTGTTCTACTCCCTTCAGCATCTTCATGGCTCTGTGCTGGACTCTCTCCAGCAATTCTATGTCCTTCTTGAACTGAGGGGCCCAGAACTGACACAATACGCCAGGTGCGGTCTCACCAGGGCAAAGTAGAACCTCTCTCAATCTGCTAACCACATTCATTCTGATCCACCCCAGGATGCCGTTGGCCTTCTTGGCCACAACAGCACATTGTTGGCTCATGGCCATCCTGCTGTCTAACAGGACACCCACGTCCCTTTCTCCTACACTGCTCTCGAACAGGTCAGTCCCCAGTCTATACTGCTACCTGCAGTTGTTCTTCCACAAATACCAGACTCTACATTGGCCCTTATTATATTTCATTACATTTCTCCCTGCTCAGCTCTCCAGCCTGTCCAGGTCCTGCTGAATGGTAGCACAGCTTGCTAGGGTGTTGGCAACACCACCCAGCTTTGTGTCATCAGCAGCCCTGCTGACAGTACTCTCTAATCCCTCATTCAAGTCATTAATGAATAGATTGATTAGTACTGGTCCACTGGTCCCAGTACTGACCCTTGGGGGCTGCACTAGATACAGTCCTCCAACTATACTCTGTTCCATTGACTACTACTCAGTGGCACCTGTCCTGCAGCCAGTTCATGATCCACCTGACTACATGATCATCTAGGCCACACTGCCTCATTTTGGCTGTGAAGGAGCTCTGGGAGACTATGTCAAATGCCTTACTGAAGTCAAGCTAGACCACATCCCCTGCTTTGCCATCATCTATCCACCTGGTTATGTCCTCATAAAAGGCTTCACTTTGGGGTGGGGAAAGCATCAGATATGTGTATTGTTTCATCTAATGGACAATTCTGTAAATATCTATGAATTATATGATATGATTGGCTGGAAATCCAAAAATCATCTAGTATGCTGCATTACAAGTTAACACCTGCTGCTCGCCTCTCCGGCTTTCACAGCTGCCTTAGGCACTGATCTACCTAGAACATGAGACACATGGGGTTCAGCACAACCCAGCAGGACTTTTAGGCTGGACAACAGTGAATCTCTGTGTGTCTCACAGCCTCATTTGGAGACCTTACAGCCAAAATCAATGACACAGAAAGATTCTTCCTATTCTGTGCTCCTAGTTAATTTTCAAGATCTCTGTAAACTCTCAGTTCACCTTTTAGGGGTCACTGAATAATTTGCTCTTTAGCAAGTACAAATGCATGTGGTACATTCCTGCATTTTTCTGTTTTCCTCTTGTGAAATATCCTTCAGGAAGTTGTTTTTTCAGTAGGATCAAGATGGCTTTCTTTTTTTCTTTAAAGCCTATAAGGCATCACAGTATCACAGTATCACAGTATTATCAAGGTTGGAAGAGACCTCATAGATCATCAAGTCCAACCTGTCACCACAGAGCTCAAGGCTAGACCATGGCACCAAGTGTCACGTCCAATCCTGCCTTCAACAGCTCCAGAGATGGCGACTCCACCACCTCCCTGGGCAGGCCATTCCAGTGGCCAATGACTCTCTCAGTGAAGAATTTTCTCCTCACCTCAAGCCTAAATTTCCCCTGGCGCAGCTTGAGGCTGCGTCCTCTTGTTCTGGTGCTGGCTGCCTGAGAGAAGAGAGCAACCTCCTCCTGGCCACAACCACCCCTCAGGTAGTTGGAGACAGCAATAAGGTCTCCCCTGAGCCTCCTCTTCTCAAGGCTAAACAATCCCAGCTCCCTCAGCCTTTCCTCATAGGGCTTGTGCTCAAGGCCCCTCACCAGCCTCGTTGCCCTTCTCTGGACACGCTCAAGCACCTCAATGTCCTTCCTAAACTGAGGGGCCCAGAACTGGACACAGTACTCAAGGTGCGGCCTAACCAGTGCAGAGTACAGGGGCAGAATGACCTCCCTGCTCCTGCTGGCCACACCATTCCTGATGCAGGCCAGGATGCCATTGGCCCTCTTGGCCACCTGGGCACACTGCTGGCTCATGTTCAGGCGGGTATCAATCAGCACCCCCAGGTCCCTTTCTGTTTGGCTGCTCTCCAGCCACTCCGACCCCAGCCTGTAGCTCTGCATGGGATTGTTGTGGCCAAAGTGCAGCACCCGGCACTTGGACTTATTGAACGCCATCCCGTTGGACTCTGCCCATCTGTCCAGGCGGTCAAGGTCCCGCTGCAGAGCCCTTCTGCCCTCCAACTCAGACACATCTGCCCCCAGCTTTGTATCATCTGCAAACTTGCTGATGACTGACTCAATGCCCTCATCCAGATCATCTATGAAAATGTTAAAGAGGATGGGGCCCAGCACTGATCCCTGAGGGACACCACTAGTGACCGGCCGCCAGCTGGATGTGGCACCATTCACCACCACCCTCTGGGCTCGGCCCTCCAGCCAGTTCCTAACCCAGCACAGAGTGTTGCCGTCCAAGCCGTGGGCTGACAGCTTAGCCAGCAGTTTGCTGTGGGGGACAGTGTCAAAGGCCTTGCTGAAGTCCAGATAGACCACATCCACAGGCCTCCCCACATCCACCAAGCGGGTCACCTGATCATAGAAGGAGAGCAGGTTGGAGAGGCAGGATCTGCCCTTCCTGAACCCATGTTGGCTGGACCTGAGCCCTTGGCCATCCCTCAGGTTCGCAGTTACTGCCCCCAAGATAACCTGTTCCATCAGTTTCCCTGGACAGCTGGCACTGGAACATCCTAATTATGAAACAAAGCAAGAAACTTTTACACATGTTTTGTGGACTTCAAATTTCTCATTCACAGAATCTGCTTGCTGAAATAGAGATCAGGGGAAAAATTCAGAAGACAGAACCAAGAGTAGCAGCAAGCAATTTTTCACAGTATCACAGTATTACCAAGGTCGGAAGAGACCTCATAGATCATCAAGTCCAACCTGTTACCACAGAGCTCAAGGCTAGACCATGGCACCAAGTGCCATGTCCAATCCTGCCTTGAACAGCTCCAGGGATGGCGACTCCCTGGGCAGGCCATTCCAGTGGCCAATGACTCTCTCAGTGCAGAACTTTCTCCTCACCTCAAGCCTAAATTTCCCCTGGCGCAGCTTGAGGCTGCGTCCTCTTGTTCTGGTGCTGGCTGCCTGAGAGAAGAGAGCAACCTCCTCCTGGCCACAACCACCCCTCAGGTAGTTGGAGACAGCAATAAGGTCTCCCCTGAGCCTCCTCTTCTCAAGGCTAAACAGCTGGCTAAAGCTCCAGCTCCCTCAGCCTCTCCTCATAGGGCTTGTGCTCAAGGCCTCTCACCAGCCTCGTTGCCCTTCTCTGGACACGCTCAAGCACCTCAATGTCCTTCCTAAATTGAGGGGCCCAGAACTGGACACAGTACTCAAGGTGTGGCCTAACCAGTGCAGAGTACAGGGGCAGAATGACCTCCCTGCTCCTGCTGGCCACACCATTCCTGATGCAGGCCAGGATGCCATTGGCCCTCTTGGCCACCTGGGCACACTGCTGGCTCATGTTCACTTCTGCCTTTAAAAATAAGATCAAATTTTAAAAAATTGACCCTGTATTTGAAACATGTTTTCCTTTGAGAAAACATCTTGAGCTCCTCAGAAGGAGAACTAATGGAGGCAGGAAGGGAGAAGTTTATGTTTTTATTTAGATTTATTCCGAAAAACCATGCACTTTGAAACAAAGATGCAGAAAATACTGTCAGAAGTACTACCCATGCTAGTTGCTTTCTGCTGAGCTTCAGTGACCATTTTCAGATCCTTTCAATCTGTGGTGAAAAGATCATTACCACGCTACTCCCAGGAAGTCAGTCCTACAAGCAAGCTCCTTTGTAATGAACATGGAACAGATGGAACTAAATCTATCTACTCCACAGGAACAAAATCACTGATAACCAAGCTCTCTTGCTATTAAAGTATCTACATAGCTTATTTTTAGCACAGGTTTTCTGTGCACTGCTGTGAGGTTTTGACTTTATAGAAAAAGGCACATCATAAAAGCAACTGTTCTTACTCTTAAACTAAAAGCAGCCCAAGAACTGCAGAAGATGAATGCAGAGTTTAACCTGCATGGCTCCTTAGAGATATGTAAATATTCAATTACTGCTTTTTATAAGCTAGATAAAGGATTTTTTCTGAGGAGTAAAAATAGCCTGATGTTGCAAAGGCTGCAGATCAATGTCTGTGAAGTATACACAAGCTAATAGGCTATTCACTACTCAACCTAAAAAGGTTGAATTAATGTTTTTCAAGAAGGAACACAGATTATATTTGTACATATGCAACTGTGTATCAAAATGACACTTCTGCAAAGAAATCTTTGAAAAATTGTTTTTTTTTTTTTTGTAAGAATGAAAATCCTCTGAAATTAGATCTCAGCCACAAATACATAGATAACTTAATGCATCTATTGCATCTTGTAGGACCAGTTTTCCTAAGATTTTAACCAAAACTACATCAACATCACATCAATTCACTCCACAAACTGAAAATATGCATCAGAGAGTCAAGGAATCTCATAAAATCATAGAATGTGTTGGTCTGGAAGTGACCTTTAAAGGTCATCTAGTCCAATCCCCCAGCAGTGAACATAGATATCTTTTAAGTAGATCAGCTTGCTCTGAGACCCACCAAGCCTGACCTTCAATGCCTTCAGGGATGGAGCTTCCATCATC
The DNA here is from genome assembly GCA_013400115.1 of Rhinopomastus cyanomelas. Lineage (NCBI taxonomy): Eukaryota > Metazoa > Chordata > Aves > Bucerotiformes > Rhinopomastidae > Rhinopomastus > Rhinopomastus cyanomelas. Next base: position 74,108 of record VXBP01009279.1, on the reverse strand, counting down.
TCCGTGGGCAACCTATTTCAGTGTTTCACCACCTTCATTGTAAACAACGTTTTTGTAACATCTAGTCTACCCTGCCCTAGTTTAAAACTATTGTTTGTTGTCCTGTCACTACAGGACAGTCCCTCATCAGCCTTATCCTAGGCCACCTTCACGTACTACTGGAAGGCCACTACAACCCTAACTCTTCTAGCCTCTTTCAGAGGTGTTTCAGCCTTTTTTTTTTTTGGTGATCCTCCTCTGGACCTATTCCAACAGTCTATGTTCTTCTGCTGTTGAGAGGTTCATAGCTGGAAGCAGTACTCCAAGTGAGATCTCTCAAGAGTGAAGTAGAGGGGCAGAATCAACTCTCTCAATCTGCTGGTCATGATTCTTCTGATGCAGCCCAGGATGCAAGTCCACATTGGTAGCTCTAGTGCAGCTCTTTACCCACCAACACCTTGAAGTATGTCTCTAAAGGGCTGCTCTCCAGCATATCATCCCCCAGTCTGTATTGACAAGATTGCCTCTCATTATCAGGGTGCAAGATCTTACACTTGACCTTGCCGAACACCATGAGGTTCAATGGGCCCAATTCTCCAGCTCATCCAGGTCATGCCAGATGACATCCTGCCCCTCTGGCACGTTGACCACACCACTCAAGTTGGTGTCATCTACAAATTTGCTGATCTCCCTTGTCTGTGTCATTGATGAAGATACTGAAGAGCACTGGTCCCAGCACAGACCACTGAGGGACACCACTTGTCACGTGTCTCCACCTGGACTTGAGCACTTGGCTACAACTCTGCGTATGTGACCTCTCAACCTGATTCCCCTTTTTAGATATGGAGGAAAACGTCACCAAGGATGAGACAAGGGTTTGACTCACAATAATCCCATGTAATGCTATAGGCTTAGGGAAGAGTGGCTGGAGAATTGCTTCATGGAAAAGAACTTGGGGGTATTGATTGATAGCTGGCTGAACATGAAGCTAGGAGTGTGGACAGGTGGACAAGAAGGACAAATGCATCCTGGCCTGCTTCAGAAATAGCGGAACTACAGAAGTGATAACCCCCCTGTGCACTGCACTAGCGAGGCCTCATCTCAAATATTGTGTTCAGTTGTGGGGACCTAAAAACAAGGACACTGAGATGCTGGAGCATGTCCAAAGAAGACCAGAAAGGCTACTGAAGGGCCTGGAGGGCAGGTTTTCAGAGGAGTGGCAGAGGGAACTGAGATTGTTTAGTCTAGCAAAAAGGAAGTTCATGGAAGACCTTATTGCTCTTTACAAATACTTTAAAGGAGGTTGTAGAGAGATGGGGTTGGTTTCTTCTCCCAAGTCACTAGCAATAGGATGAGAGGAAATGGCCTTGAGTTGTGCCAGGGGAGGTTTAGTTTGGACATTAGGAAAAATTTCTTCACTGAAAGAGTGGTCAGGTAATGGCACAGGCTATCCTGGATATGGTGCGAGTCCTCGGAGGTGTTTAAAAAATGAGTAATTGTGGCCCAAGGTGACATGATTTAGTCGGCATAGTACCACTATTTTAACAGTGGGACTTGATGATCTTGAAAGTCTCTTCAAACTTAATGATTCTATTGTTTTATAAACAGTACCTCAAACTAATAGATTTACTTACTGATTCAGCTCATTTTCAACAGTTTAGCAGGTACATGTAGAATATCATTTACTTCTTTTACTGTCAGCATGATAATGAATGTTTGTTCGTAGCCACACATGCACACATATGCACATATATGATTTATATCAACTCATCACAAAACACCTTAACATAGAAATAATCTGCCTCCTTTACTCTCTGCTTAGTACATTAATTTCTTTACCGTCTGGACACTTTTTCAGAAGTAACTGAATAAGCTTTGATTGTGACTAACTCAAGTCTTCAGGAAAATCTGCCCCTGTCAGCAAAGGTGCAGCTTGCCTGAAACCATAACCTTTATTGGCAGAAAGGAACTGGTCTTGAAACAGATCATGAAGCAGATGTTTTACACCAAATCAAAGTCTAGGCATACGCTCGCTACTGTAAATGAAAGTCTTCTCCTCTCTTGTTCTATCATTTAAATTCCCTGCAGTGTGAAGCAGGAACTTGCTAACAACTAGCAACTGTTCTATGCAGCACAGTGGGGAAAGCAAGTGCTACTGATGCATCCAGGGCTGGGAAACTCCTTTACGCAGTCTGCTTTTCAGCCCAAGCCACAGCAGGGACATGTGGGCCCCACCTCCAACGCACGAGGTCTATGTTTGTACAGAGAAGTTTTCACTCACTCCAATTACAAAAATTGTGTGCAGTTGCTTGAAGGAGGTGATTCATATGGCCAGATCCACAGATCATGATCATCAGTGGTTCATGACAAAGGTGGAACTTTGTAATGATTTTTCTTTAAAATTGTCCCACCTGAGACACGATTGCTGAAAAAACATCCACTTCTGGGTTCACAAATAAATTCCCATTTAATGTACACACACAATGTCTATTTACTTCTCACATCTAAATAAAAAACATCAGCGGGTAATTTATGTCTAGAAAAAAAGAAAAAGCTGCTTCTTCATGAAATGGCACAGAAACAAAAACTTACTGCTAGTTTAAGTGATTTTTTTCCCTCCTCCTGTCATAGAATGCTATTATACTAGATCTTTTTTCAGCCTAGCTGAAGAGATAGGGCAATATTGTGGGACTTTTTGTTGCTGTTTTATTTATGTGGCTTTCATTGCTAACTTCTCTGTACAATGTGCGTGTGTTTCTCATTTCACTTCATAAGGGTGGAGTGCAGATCTACACGTACATATTAGCACACATAATACCACATTCTGTTCACAAGTGTACTGTGGGATGGCATGTCTTCTCTTGAATGTCCTACTTTACACACACAACCACCAAAAGCACAGTGTTCCCCAACCTCATAGCTGATACAGTTCCAAGAATTATGTTTTCCTTTTCTGTTTACAATTTAGAAGCGGCACCAGATTGCCCTCTTGGTTTGTCTTAAAACTATTTTTCACTTGAAGTCTTTTCTAGTTCACTGAAATTAAAGAACCCTAAGTAGAAACAGTTCTTCTCAGCCAGGTTAGCGTATTAAGAGATATACTCCCTAGACAGTTTTTAATAAGGGCTTTTCCCAAGGTAACTCTTTATGTACTTTTTAAAGACGCATGTAATATCTTTTTGGATTTCCAAAGTATTCCACATTTTGGTTAGACATGATTCTATTACTTCTGATGACTACAAGCAACCACTGTGGGCAAGATGACAATGGTTCAAGCCATTCATAAGTGGCACAAGTCAAGTGCACTGCTCTCTCAGAACACCACTTGCAGCAAACACTGACAATCACACAGAACTAGATGTCATAAAACTGCAAGACTACTGGAAAACACAGTTGCTCCTTTAATCAAGAAGGCAGAGACAGCATGGCACGGCACATGGTTTGGAGCACTCCAGTGAAAATAAACACTTTATAGTTGGCATCTCAAGGCTTTTGGTAGCAAACTTTTTGAAAACTGGACACATTTCCTAAAAAAAGATACAGTATGTCTGTAGAGAGTGGCTCCTTCTGCTATTTACTTAAAACATATTTCAGTGGGAATGTGCTTCTAATGCACATTCATTAATTACCAGGAAGATGGGAAGGAGAACTTTTCACAGCAGGGAAACAGACAACAGTCACATGTCTACCCTGAAAACTACAATGAGCCATTCCCTATGTAAATAGGGCTGAAGTTATCTTTAAACTCGTTTTCAATTTGCAAGGCATGTCATGTGTGCTGGTAATAGCATGGTTATGACACATTAAGGACAAGAAAGAACAACTGACCAGCTAAGCCCATGGACAAGAATTATGTTCTAGTGAAAATACAATAGCATGCCCAGAAAGCAATTACTTGCATTTTAGAATATAAACATCTTATCTTTCAGTGGAGTTAAAAATATGCATATTTTTGTTTTACAAAATTAGCGTTTGAATAATTGCAATAGCTAAAAGCCTTTAACACAGTAAGATTATTATTTATCTAAGACATAACCGAATTGTGACTTTTAAATATTACTTCATATATGTAAGTATATATGTATACATAGATACATACATATACATAAACACACATACACATATATATATAACGCATATGTAACAGCACACAATCCATACACACAGAGCTCCTAAATAAACACCTGACAAATTTAGGAAAAAAGGTGAGTCTGTAAAGAAGAGAAGATCATTATAAATATATGGTCACTTTTGAAAAAACAGTACCTCTAAGCCAACACTCAGCCTAAGAAAAAAGGATTACAAATCCTGCAAATTTCATGCATACTTATATTAAGCCATGGATAAGAAAAAGTTCTTGAATTCAATGTGGTCTACCAGCTGCCCTATATGAATTTTGAGGAAAGAGGGTCATATAAACTCCATGTCACAGAAGCTCCAAAACCTCCATGAAACAGAATCATCCCTGAGAAAATCTTTAAAGTTTGATGTTGAACAGAAACCTTCCATATTACAGCTTAAGTATTAGTCATAGTAAGATTCTCAGGGGAATAACACTACCTCTACTAATTTTACCAGGGCCTATTCTTGTGAAATATTTCACTGAAAGTAATTGCAACCTAATGATGCTTCAGAGGAGTTGCTATGCAAGAGAATAAAATAATAGGAAGAAATCCTATATTGGAGACAGCACTTTTTTTTTTTAACAGGATCTTTAAACAGCCAATGGTAACTGTCTGAGCCACCAATCAATTAATTCTCTCACCTCTCAGTAATTAGATTTTTCTCCTTCAACTCTTGTTTGCTTCCCTTGCAGCAAACACCTGCTTTTTCACTTGTTTCAGTTTTCTTCATTTCACACAAAAATGGGAAGAAAAAAGAGAACTAGCCTTAATGGATCAAAATACAGTACATCTATTCATTAATTTATTTTAATATGATAAGCTCAAAAGGTAGACTGCTAGGAAATTGATTTTGTTTGTCCAAAAAAAAAAGTAAATGTGAAGCTCATGTTTACAGCATGGTTTGCATTGCTGTTAAAGCCTGTAATTCTAATTTTTACCTCTTTCTTAAAGCCCTCATAATTTCTTCACACTTGTACTGAGTTCACGATCCACTCTTATAATTACTTCCAAGTATTTAAAAGAACTACTTGCAGATACACAAAAGAGTAAGTGGTCAACAGTACTACATTTTCCTGGAAATCCAAATAAGGCATATGAAGCCATCTTGAGGAAAAAAGGGAAAAATTAAAAAAAAAAAAAGCTTGAAGAAAATATGAAAATATGCTAAAACAGCAGTTAGACAGGCATGTCATTCTGCTGGAAGCCTCTATTTGCCAAAAAATTACAAAACGTGGGCCTTCAAGATGACTTTATGATTGGCACTATGACTGAACTGTCAGGGCTTTTGCAGAATTTTTTTCACAGATCACAGAACATTAGGGATTGGAAGGGATCTAGAAAGATCATCTAGTCCAATCCCCTCTGCCACAACAGGATCACCTAGACCAAGCTGCATAGGAACATACCCAGGCAGGTTTTTAAGCATCTCCAGAGAAAAAGACTCCACAATCACCCTGGGCAGCCCATTCCAGTGCTCTGTCACCCTCACCCTCACTGTGAAGAAGTTCTTTCTCCTATTGATTTGGAACCTCCTATGTTCCAGCTTACACTCATTGCCCCCTGTCCTATCACTAGATGATAGAGAAGAGCCTGGCTCCATCCTCCTGAGACTAACCTTTCACATATTTGTCAACATTAGTGAGGTAACCCCTCAGTCTCCTCAAAGCTCAACAGACCCAGCTGCCTCAGCCTCTCCTCATCAGGGAGATGTTCTGCTCCCTTCATCATTTTCATGGCTCTGTGCTGGACTCTCTCCAGCAGTTCTATGTCTTTCTTGAACTGAGGAGCTCAGAATTGGACACAATGGTCCAGATGTGGTCTCACCAGGGCAAAGTAGAGGGGAAAGAGAACCTCTCTTGATCTGCTAATCACCCTTGTTCTGATCCAACCCAGGATGAACCTTATTCTGCCTTTTTATTAACTTGTTTATGCTTGTAAAACTAATTACATAATATTCTGTCTCTACTGTATAATTTTATCAAGGACTTGAGAAATCATGGTGGCATTAATTGTCCATGCTGAAGTGGAATATAGAATATAGACTAAAATGCAGCTTTCCTCAAATGAAGTGCTGAAACCATTGATCTTCATCTAAATGTCTATAATAACTGTTCTGTTCCCTGTGGCAGCTGAAAGAAAAAAAATGTGTTCCATGTGCTTGTTAATAAAAACTGGAGAAACATTTGTGATTAATATAGATTACTAATTCCACTTTTAATGTCTAAACATGACAATGACTGATTCACACGGTTTTGCTAGTGCTGCTGCTGAGTATTCAAGAGGGACTGTGATCACAAAATGCTGGTGTATGTTTCTAAGCAACGCTGTCACAGGTGCAGCCTTACAAATGAGGAAATCAGTTTCTGGCAGTAATTTCTAACCACACTGGCCAATCATTCTGCTTGAGCAGGAGGGAAAGGGACAGCAAAAAAAACTGCCTAACACTCTTCTACTATAGTTGAAAGTGGCACACTTAGAACAGATGCAGGAGCCAGTTACAACAATCTGTGTAGCTGTGAGGTTCCTTCTGCTGTCTAGCTAGCATCATTTTTTAGTGCTACAACAGGAGACTGTTAAACTTCATCCAGTTGAATTTTGAAAATCACTACTGCATCAAAGCAGGTGGGCTGGAATGTGGGCGCTTTGCAGCATACCACCGAACAGCTGTCAAGGATATGGATCCATTTTTCAGTAGTCGTCTTGTGATCACATGGATTACTCAGTGAGATGCAGGTAAGAGATACAGCACTACCAACAATTAAAAACATTTAAAATGTATTTCAAGGCATCAGCTAAATACATCTTTGCCTTGTTTTAACAGACTTAAAATGTATTCTTGTAATTTCAGTGACATTGTAATTTGCCTGTTTATATTCAAGTGCTAATAATTTTTAAAGTTTTGTGAAATATGAGAGATTCTACGAAAACAGAAGAGAGTTTGCTAAACAACAACCAGTGTCTGCAATGCCTCACACTTGAGTATCTTCTGTGAAACCCCAAACTATTAAAGATAAGTAGTCTACATGCAGGTTTTAATGACATAGGAAGATGACTCAGTATTCCTAAAAACACGGTTGTCAAAAATATGTAAGCTATCCAAGTTTGTATCTTCACAATATTCTCACCTAGAACTATGTTAAGCCATTCTAGTGTATCATTCCCTGATCACACTTTGAATGCCACTATGACTGAATCATCAGGGCTCTTAACATTGCTTAATAGTCTGTCTTTCTGATTATCCTTCAAATAATTAGACCATTTCAACCCCAGAAGATCGGCAGCAGCAATGTTATTCTCCATATCCATCATCAGAAGACTGGGTACTTTTGCATATAGAGATATGGGACAAGTGAAATTCTGATACACCAAGCCATTCTTAATTCCCTAAAGCAGTACTGTATATAGCTGGCTATACCACTTGATACTGGAAATATTAAATACCCATGAAGTAAAAGGGAAGCTGAGGAGATTTTAGAGACAGTAAAAATCTCGTTTGGCCAATAATGTAGATCTGAAGAAGAGCAACTGCTTTCCAGAGGGAAAGTGGAAACAAGTCTGAAAAGATTTTTCTGTATTTTCTCAGGATAAAACACTTCTACGTATTTTTTAATATTCTGAGAAAAATATTATTCTATGTAATTTATATTGATTTGCCAAGAATCTTGAGATAGCAGTAGTAACTGAATGTGCTGTTATGAGCCCAGGGTCTTGGACACCTTGTCTGAAGAGTATGCATTTCTGGGGAATAAGAATAATTCAGAATTTTCAAACATCTCCTATTTTACAGTCTCTTCTGATACCACAGGGTTAGGCGGCTTAGAAACAAATTTGTTTCTTTTAAATCCAAAAATCTATGAAAATATTAAGTTTAATGTTGAATATTTACCTAGGAAACAAGATCACCAGCCACTTGCTCAGATTTTTTATTAGGGGGGGCTGGTGTTGGTCTATTGGTTGCAGGCATGTATATATTCTCAGTTTGTATAATGGTAAACAGCATCAGCAGAGAAACTGCTGCCTTGGTGAGTTAGTCTGAGGAACAAGGAGACTAATATGATGATGAAATGAAGGCAATGAAATACAACATTGTTATTTGAAATGTCACTGCTGTGTTATATCTACTTCTGTTGGCACCTGCTCCATGTTATAAAATGCATATTTCCAATAGAACAGTTCATTAAATGGGTTTCAGATTGCTCAGAAATCAAATTAGAACAATGTTACAGAGTCGTAAGTTCTCAGATAATTATTAATAATACTCTCCACTTCTATGAGTTCTTTCATCCAAAGAATCTACATGCTTCACTTTATTAATCTCATAACACCCCAGTGAAGTAACACTACAGAGAGCCTCATCCACCACTCAAGTGCAGGCACCTCCAAGATGTTAATGTGGTTGTAGAACATAAAAACTGAGTTAATTTATGGAATTAAGTCCATTAGGATTTAAAGAGCTGTGTGTACTTCACCAGAAGACTGAAATTTAAAAATGTATTTTTAATAAAGCTGCAAAGGGATTTTACAAGAATCACAAAAGTTAAAAAAACCAGTTACCCACAGCCACCAGTATGGCACACTTAGTCACCATTTCTCATAAGGCAGGTATTTCACATATGGTCTTAACAACTTCCTAATGCTCCTTAGGGGTCTTTTATCCAAGGTCTAACCAATCTATCATTTTGATCCTTTCGATTTGATGGTGCTGTATCAACATGCAATACATGCTCTATTTTCATACAAAAACAAACTGGCCTTTGTCCAGCATACTAGATAGGGGGAAAAAAGGAAAGAAAATCCTGTCCCTCATCCTTTCTATCTGTGAGAACTCCCTTATAACATTCAAAATCAGTACTTCAGTAGAAAGCAACAGAAGTCACTGGTCTTCCAGCAGGGCTGAAAGTCTTACACAATATGCTTGCAAGACAGCTTTTGAAGTTGCAGATATACAGTATGTCCTCTCTTATTATATATTTCTGCTGCTATTAAGATCTTAATAGCACCTGAAATTTTGAAGCACTTTAAATAATCTTTTTTCAGTTTATCTGAACGGCATTAATTTCCTTTAAAAATCTCAAATAGAGACTGGAGCTTCTGTGGGTTTTCCACTTTCTTACATGGATTTCTGCTGAGTACCAAATTATTCAACAGCTTTAACACTCCCTCTAAGGATTCCAATTTCAAAATATATTAGGTGGTGATTATTCTAGCTTTCTTTTTAGCAGAAACAGCATTTAATTCTTCTGATGTCTTCTACTAGAAACCAGTCCTTTAATGTACACAATAGGATAAGCACGAATTCCCTTTTAAAGGTCACCTTCCTTGTCTGTCTTATGTTATCACACAAAAATATTTTTCAAGTACACATATATCAAACCCTTTCAATGGCTTTGATTTCATTCAGAATGTTTGAATGATTCTGGTAAACCAGCCATCAAAGCAAGACTCATAGAATAGTGTCATGTCTGAGCTCACTGCTGTCAAAGTAGCTAGTATCAGTGTTTATGCTGCTCAGATCTTGACTGAAAGATTAATAGGGGACCTCTTTTGTTTTCCCTAAAGAAAATTTCAATTAACACAATAAAAATGCTTATCATTCCCTCAGCATCTTTTAATAATGCTCTTTGGTTAATCTTCACTTTTTAGCTTTTGAAGCAAGCCAGAATGTCCAGAAAGAGATTTCCCAAAGGGATCTTCTGACATGGAAAATCTAGCTAGCAAAAACCTTCAAGCTCTTGCTGAGAACAGGAGACCAGTATGAAGACTGTGAGGAAGAGCAAACCTACCTGGTATTTCTATAAAAATGGTATAAGCATGTATTAAACAACAAATTCACACTGATCAAACAACTAAATAAACCAGCTCATACAAAATATTGAAGAATAAGTGATAAAAACAGCACATATTTCTTAAGGGTAGAAGATGTCAAATACGAAATTCTTTGACTAAATGACTGGACTAAATGCTTAGAGAAAAGCATATGCCAAAACCTTGTATTACTACAACCTCTACATCAATCATACACCGCTTTCAAGAAAAGTGTAATGTGGTCTAGCACACTGCAGTTGACACAGGAGCTTGGTCTGGAAACTGCAGTCAGAATTCTGCAGTAATCTGTATCAGTCTTGTTCTAGTACTGTCTTAATGTTTTTATTGCAATATCTCTGTTGTATACTTGCTAAGTTGCTACTAAGTTCACTCCAATTTAATTCACTAATAAGACAGTAATTAAGTTAAAGTAAGGAAAATGATACCCTTGTTTTGAGTTCTATAATTGCATAACATTTTACGTTTTAGGAAACCCCCTCCCCCTTTCTTGCCTTTGTGTTTCTCTCATCTTGCCTAGTACTGGATCTTAATCTGCATACTCAAACCTTCTGAAGGACATAAAGATCACAAAAATACCACTAAGTAGTTACTTTCTGATTTTAATATGTTTTATTTGCTTCTGTTTTAGTAGTAGTACTATCATGTCTGCTTTCAGGCTATGATACACTAACTTGAGGTCGGCACTTGCTAAAAATTAAGTGAAAACTAAGACTTCAGGTCACGATCTATTATTCCCTTTCCCCAGCCCCGCTACTATGCACTGCCTAACTAAATAACATTTTCCTCTTTCAAAAGTAAACTGAACCAGTACTTCTTGAATGGATGTCTGCAATGTTGAATCTGCTTCTTCAGTGCAAATTTGATGTAACAAATACAGATTTGTTTCCTTTGTATTTTACTAGAGTGAACATGAAAGAAGGACAATCCAAGTTCATCTGAACTATATATAAAAGCACAGCTATAACAAAGTAGCATTGTCAAAACCAGTAAGCCAGAGACAGACAGAGATATTATTCTCAAAGTATTGGGGTATTTTTCTGAAAAAAATAGAAGAAAAAGGCAGTCACATCCTTAAAAGATAAGCTGAAAATTTTCAAAACAGCACCAGACACTAATTAAGTTAAATATCTAACCACTTATTTAATATGTGTCTTTCCAGAAGTGTAGATTATACAACCCTTGAACAGAATATACCAGACTGATGCTACAGAGCCAGCCTTCCATCTCTCCTGAAGAGAAGGTAAATGTAAATGTTTCAGATCTGCTAAGTAAAGAAAACCTTCCCTAGTTAACATGCAGCCACAAAAAAGACAGTCTGGACTACAGCCTGCTTACAATCTGAACAACCTTATCAGCGTAGGGCAACGAGGATGATGAGGGAGGGGGAGCACCTCCCTTATGAGGAGAAGATGAGGGAGCTGGGTCTCTTTAGCTTAGAGAAGAGGAGACTGAGGGGTGATCTCATTAATGTCTATAAATATTTGAGGGGTGGGTGTCAGGAGAATGGAGCCAGGCTCTTCTCAATGTCATCTAGTGACAGAACAAGGGGCAATGGTTGTATGTTGGAACATAGGAGGTTCCACATAAATATGAGAAGGAACTTCTTCACAGTGAGGGTGACAGAGCACTGGAACAGGCTGCTCAGGGTGGTTGTGGAGTCTCCTTCACTGGAGATGTTTAAAACCCACCTGGATGTGTTCCTGTGCAACTTGATCTAGGTGATGCTGCTGTGTAGGGGGGGTTGGACTAGATGATCTTTCGAGGTCCCTTCCAATCCCTAATGATTCTGTGATCCTGTGATTCTGTGATTTCTTCAGCACAGGCTAAGTGAAAAACACTCCAGGGCAGACAATTCTCCCCTGAGAAAGTTTGCCTGTAACTGTTAATTTAGTGTTCAGTGTTTCCATGCAACTGCTGTAATGCTTACATTGTTCATGTCCTCAGAAGAGTAAACAAATGAAGGAAAAAAACACTATAAAACTACAGAAAAGTAAAAAAAGTATTATTGAACCTCTGAAACATGCCTACTAAAATTTTAATCTCTGTGCATAACAGGACAATAAGTTACTAGTAAATGAATATTCTGCTGCTAATTTTTTGCTCTTGTATCTTTCATTTAAAAAGATTCCATCTAAATGTAATTATCATAAATCTC
>VXBP01009279.1:23431-61987 GCA_013400115.1 Rhinopomastus cyanomelas | reverse complement strand
CTTTGTGTTTTAAAGTACTTTAGAGTAATTGTTTTGAAGGGAGCCCTTGACAGTCAAATTCTACAGTTAAATATATGTTACAAAAGACGTATAATGATTTTTACTTAAATATCGAATTTAACCTCCAATGAGAAAACACAGGCATAAGCAACCTAGGTGTATATGTCTTCCTTGAAAGTTCAATAAATTTTGAACCTTCGAACATGGAAGCTATTAGCTAAACAGACCAAACTGAGATTTGTAATCCATTTTCCCTTGGCCTTCAAGTTTCCTTTTCAGCTTTATTAAACATTTATCATTCTTTGTTTAAATTGAGTAAAACTTTTTTTTTTTGTCGGTTTTGATTGTTTTACTTTTTAATGCTTGCAGCTACTGAGCTACAATTTATTGTGACCATGGTGAAGATGGCATTGCTTAGTCTAAATTTTCTGATTGTTTTACTGATGGTGCTCAGGACTGAATAAAAAATGAAACCAAACATACAAAGCCACAATAAAAAAATCCTAAGTTCCCAAGGAAGCACACACTGGAGTTTTGAGTGACACAAAGTTCCTTTGTGGGTAGTACTAAGTCAACACAATACAGATTTATCCTAGAGCATTATCCACTAACTCTGAGAATTTTACATAATTTCTCATGGCCATATATAAACAAAACAGCTTAAAGTAACATTTAATTTTATTTAATTTCATTACATTATTCTTATAGATGAAATAAGATCTTTATTGGAGGATTGAAAAAATGAGACAGTTAACAACTGCACAGTGCGGTTAGGAAATCAGTTTGCCTAAATCACTGATTTTTAACCTCCTAACGCTTTTCCTACCTTAGCCCTAGATGTCATCCTGCATCTCTTCTGCCCAGGTGCAGCCCCAATACAGGCTTACATGGAGGAGAGTGTGGAACTCAGGGAGGGTAGTTCCCATTGCTTCTAGTAATGGGTATGATGGTGTGAGTCCATACACATTTCCCTGCTGAACACCTGCTCCCATGGCACCCCACATGGCCCATGCTAACTGAAAAAACCTTGTCCAAGAAAAGGTTGCAGGAGGGAAGGAAGGAAGAAGAAAGGAGCCAGTTGACGTGATGCTAGGAATATTTACCCTAAGAAATTACAACTTTAAATATCACTGGACTACTGACATCAGCAGCTATCCCACTTTAAAACTACACAGGCCTCACTTGCCTTGGCTGACAAATATTACAGAGACTAAAGGATTTAGCATGAGAAAGTAAGAAAATAAAGGCATTTCACATGTTAGAGATTATTGTTCCATATATATGGATATATTATTGTTCCATATATATTATTCCATATATATGTTCCATCTCTTTGTGCCATCTCCTCCTCCACCTCAGAGTGTTAGAATAAATTTAATGGTGCATTTTGCTTTGAAAGTCAGCCACAGTTCTGTAGCCACATGCTATTTCATGTGAGAAAAAGGGTTGTGACTGTCTCATTTTCACTAGTTAGATTTCTAGCTAATGTATCTGGGGATAGTTAAGCCTGTATTCATTGTAAGACATCTGCTTTAAATTCTATTTGTCCCTCAGTACTTCCACAGAGCATAGTTGAAAGAATTAGCTATGTTTCTTGCACTTCCTGTGTAACAGTGGTAATTCTCTATATACTCACAGATGTAGAAATATTCCCGGCCTGGCCTGAACTCAAATCCTAGTGAGAAGGGCGTGAACAGCTGGAACTTTTCTGAGAACTTCAATGGTCCATTTGGGGAATGTGGCCGATTGCACTCCCACCTCTTGAATCCTTTGGAGGTGTGATCACAGGAGCTGTAGCCATCAAAGTTCACCATATACAGAACATAGCGTTCGGTCTTATCTTCTGTCACTGAATCTTCATAATGAGGGCAGTACACATCCAGGTAGTCATTAATGCAGACATCAATGTGGTAGTCACCCTGCTGGAAACTGAAATCATAGGAAGAGTTCAGACTTAAGAACAATTCATTATGACCTTCTTGCAGGATAATGTTCTCATAAAACAGACATCAGTAACGGCACTTCATCTCACTCCAGCCATACACATTTGCTCTCAAAAATAACTATTAGAAAGCACCAGAGCTATCAGAGACTACTTACGGAGGACTATAATCACATCACCTTCTGGGTAACTGTTTTGCTCTCTTCTTTTCCCAAATGAATCTGTACATAACACACATCAAGTTACAGGCTATTTTTGCCATGGCTTACTGAATAAACAAAGTGCCTGCTCTATTTTTTTGTGGTTGGTTTAGTTTTATTTTAAACTGTAAAAAGAAGCGAGAGGAAGCAAAAGCTGATTAGCCCTCCTGAATCAGTATCTACATAAACATCTACATATGAATGCAAATAAATAACCAGAGTGTATGCACTCCTCTGAATCAGGCTGTAATCACCCCTGTGCTATAAGAACACCAAGTACTTATAGTTAATATAAGAGCACAAACAGTATTTCTCTTTCCTCATAATTAGCAGCAGTTTGTCAAGATGCAAATAAAAGCGTTTTTTAAAGATACTTGAAAAGCAATGCATGTCCTTTGCTAGAATTATGCAGTGGATACACCACTCTGTTCAGATAAAAGGATCCTGGAGATATGAATTATCAACACTCAGTCTAATGTGACAGTTTTGAATTGGTGCCAGCTGACAAATGCAGCACAAGGCACCAGACCAGATGCACTTTATTATTACTATTATTACTACTGATTCCTTAGAGATGTGAGATTCTTGTTCTGCTGGGAGGGAGCAGGATGTCCTTTTTTCTCCTCTCTACATTTCACTTATATTACTTCTCTTATGCCTATTATAGTATATGAAAGAAATGATATTAACAAATTCAGTGCCTCCATAGGCATTATACAATCATAGATCTAATGATCCCATAAACAAGGTCTATACATCTATTATAGGTAAAATAGCCAAGGAAACCAAGTGCTGACCTACTCAGCTTCAGGCCAGCTGGGCTACTTGTGGCCTCTAACTTATCAATTTGTCAAGTGAACCACACAGCAACAAAAAGACCATGGCAGTTTCAACTCCTAGTGCTTCTTTTTCTCTGAAGGGTGTATTTTAACCACCTGATGGGCTTGAAATCTGCCATCTGGATCCTTCTATCTAATTTCAGAGAAAAAACAGTGATCTGCTGGCCCTCCAAGCACAAATTCAGAGCAAACTACACATTTTTATATTTCTACAATAATTTAACTCCTACACATTGCTTTTTTTTGGGGGGGAAAACACAACATGCATTAAAGCAGGATAAAATCTATATAATTTCAGCTAGTGCATAGCCTCCTAGTTTGATTCCATAATATGGAAAATCATCCCTGAACCACAGCTCTTCCAAAAAACCATAAATTTTTCTAGTTAAAAAAAAGATTTTGTACTCCTGCCACCTGAACAGATAACTAGTTTTGCTCATTTGCAGAAGTGTAGTGTTTTCAAATTGCCTTATGTTCTCTGTATCACAGGTGCTACTTAATGAAAAGTAAATGAAAAGTGTATGTTGTAAGTTTTGTAAGTAAGAAAGCCATATTCTGGCAATGATAACTCTATTTTATTTCTTTACTTTTCAATTACAGTTTTAGTAAAAGAAAATTAAAATTTATTTATACATATGTGTGTGCTTGTGTGTGTGTACTTTTTTTTTTAGCTGTGCAGGTGACAGACAATGTAGTTTTCTCCAGGGATTCTCAAGGTTACTTCTTGTAACAGTGCTGTCACAATAATGCCCAATTATGGTTTTCTGATATAAACTGTATGTTTTCAGGTTCAGTGGTCTCTACAGACCTATAGAGTCTAGTCCTATATAATGCAGATAACCTTATACAAACTGCTTCTTCACATTCTCTTTAAGGCAATGGAGAGAAAGAGGAACTTCTTGGGTCCAATTTATGTGGCCTGGTTAGGCCCAAGGTACACTGGAATGAGACAACAGCAGTGAAATTGTTCCACAGGAAAAGACTCTCCGTATTCCAAAAGCAGTACTGAAAAAATGTTACTAGTCAGCTAACAAGATGAAAGTAGTTTCTCACTCCCTCTCTCATATCTTAAAGAAGTTATTAACCAAACCCTCAGAACTTGTACTGAAGAGATGTAAAACTAATTTTATCTATCCAAAAGAGACTACAACATCTCCAGCATGCCTCTGGGACTGAGCTGAGGCCATTCTCATTTCTCCAGGTACAAGGCAGGCAGCATGTTGTATTTAGCTTCATAAAGAGAAATACAAAGACCTCTAACCTGAACAGAAAGGCAAGGGATGGCCACAAGTAACTCACAAACAAAACAGTAAGCTCAGAAACAAATTCTGCAGACTTTTAAAGCACATCCAACAGGAAAGCACTTAGCCTGAAAGCCTGTAGTGTAATGGCAAGTATTAGAGTGAAACACAGTTCCCCTACAAATGGAAATGTTTATCAGCATTTAGCCACCTACATATGATGTGTACAGAGAAAACCAAATCTATTACCAGATATATTTTTAGAGATAAGAGGAATAGCAGTTCTCCTGTTGGCAGTATTTAAAGTTTCGTAAGTTTGTCCCTTGCTGCAGATGCATTCAGAAGAGAAAGTTTGATTTCCTATGCTTGCTAGTGATGCTACTGATGTACTTTTCTCAGTTAGGTCCTTCCTATTCTGAAAGATCCTCATTTAGGTACTCATAATTTTCATATAATTCCCACTACAAGGAAGAAACCAGTTCTATCTCATTTTTGCAAAACAGAGCAGAAGCCAAGCTTCTCCAAAAACTCTGACAGAACCTACAGACCTTGTTGCAAATAATGCCATGTAATAATTTCATCTTCCTCCATACACTTTGCCTTACACACAGCAAAAACAACGTCACAGAATCATTAGGGATTAGAATGGACCTTGAAAGATCATCTAGTCCAATCCCCCTGACACAGCAGGATCACCTAAACCAAATCGCACAGGAACACATCCAGGTGGGCCTTGAACATCTCCAGTGAAGGAGACTACACAGCTACCCTGGGCAGCCTGTTCCAGTGCTTCGTCACCCTCACTGGGAAGAAGTTTCTTCTCAGGTTGACGTGGAACCTTCTATGTTCCAGATTATAACCATTGCACCTCATCCTATCACTAGANNNNACTTACCCTTGTTATACCTAATTAAATTTTTCTCTGCCCAGCTCTCCAGCCTATCCAGATCTAACTGAATGGCAGCACAATCTGCTGGGGTGTCAGCAACACCACCCAGCTTTGTGTCATCAGCAAACTTGCTGACAGTGCATACTAATCCCTCATCCAAGTCATCAATGAACAGATTGAACAGGACTGGTCCCAGCATTGACCCCGGGGCATTCCACTAGATACAAGTCTCCAACCAGACTCTGTCCCATTGACCACTATTCTCTGACTTCTATCCTGTAGCCAGTTCACGATCCACCGCATTATACGATCATCTAGACCACACTGCCTCAGTTTGGCTGTGGGGATACTGTGGGAGACTGTGTCAAGTGCCTTACTCAAGTCAAGATAGATCACATCCACTGCTCTGCCCTCATCCATCCACCTGGTTATGCCCTCATCAAAGGCTATCAGTTTGGTCAAGCATGACTTTCCTTTTGTAAAGCCATGCTGACTGCCCCTAATGACCCTCCTGTCCTTGATGTGCCTGGAGACAGCCTCTAGTACAAATTGTTCCATCATCTTTCCTGGGATGGAGGTGAGGCTGAGCGGTATATAGTTACCTGGGCCCTCCTTCTTTCCTTTTTTGAAGTTTGGGGTAACATTTGCTATCCTCCAGTCCCTAGGCACCCCTCCTGATCCCCAGGACCTAGCAAAGATGATGGAGAGTGGCTTAGCAATGACTTCTGCCGTCTCCCGTAGAACATGCGGGTGCATCCCATCTAAGCCCATGGATTTGTTTACATCCAGTTTGCTCAACTTATCCCTAACCCAGTCCTGATCAACCTCAGTCAAATAGTTTCTATCCCTAAATGCTTCAGTAAACAACAAACACCAGCTTGCTACACAAAACTTGCATACTGTTTCCAGCAAAGACAGTCATGTGAATGTTTCTGTGCCCAAGTGTCACTGATTAAATATCCAGGTAATCAAGATGCGGCAAAAGAACTTAATGGCAAATTCAGCCACAAAAACATAAGACTAGCAAAACATTTTAAAAGTAATTAATGTCTTCTATTAATATAAGTGAAAGTACACAAGCTGTGTGCATACTTCACAACTAACTTCTGAAGTCTATTTAGCTCATGTTGAATTTACTAACTTTGCTAGTCACTGAAACAAGTGATGATCTATTTAAACAGACATTGTTTACTGGTTCTTTCTTCTTTCTTTCTTGAAATACATACTGTACAAACTCAGTTTAAGAACAGCACAAATAACACTAATTGTTCATTATAATTTAGGTAGACAAAAACTGCAATAGCTTCTTTTTATTACATAAAAATCTTTGTTCTGTTCCCACACAGACCTTATTAGCTATCTTTGTAAAATTGAAATCTCTACTTCAAGATAGGCATATCAGAAAATTTTCTGTTTACTGTATCAACCTTTCTTTATTTTGAGTCTGTTCTATCAAACACATGCAGCAAGGCTTCATTGTAAATCAGAAAGACTTCAAATAACTTCTAATAATGAATTTTGGTCTTCAGTCTGGCATCAGAAGGATCATATGAAGATGGCCCCAATTTAGCTTCCTAGAACCTGCACATTCTATAACAGCAATGCTCAGAGTACATTGGTACCACTGAATGCCTTACACAAGTTGCCTAAAATGTACTGAATCAATTTATTCTTGGTGTAAATACAAACTATAAAAACATCATTATTCTTCAGAAACAGTACAGCAAAAAGGCTTCTGTAAGCAGCATGCACGCATACCTTCGTAACGGCTGGCCACTCAGATCCAATTTTTACTTTGAGGGCCACTAAGCCAGTTTTAACTAAATTTAATGGAGACAGATTTCTCAGAGAGAAGTTCACTTCTACAAGTACCATGGAAAAACCACCATGTGAAGAGATAAGTATTCCAAAGATTCCACTAGATTACGTATTAGACAATACAAACATCTCTTACAAATGCTCTAGACACAGGAAAAGCTTCAATTGGAAAAATACAAAAATACATTTAAAATTAAATTTATTTCTGTTAGCTAATTATAAAAAATAATTGATTGAGTTACTAGTAACAGTGAGATTAGTATGGAGTAGGTATTTCTAGATGCAATAATAGACAAACCCCAAGCATTTTCTAGAAAATGTTAAGATCCTTTAAAAAGCCATTTTAATGGTCCTTATGATGTGATACTGTCCTTTATTTACCATTCCACACTACTTAGCTTGCTCATAGCTTTTGCTGCTGTTAAGTCAGCAAGTGTCATTATATTAGATCATCCAATGTTCTACTCACATTTTCTCACTGGAACACAGCAAGGTAACCTGTGCCTCATTATTCTTTTAGACAGTCCAAACCCCTTTAACTAACTTAAAGCTGTTATGAGATGTGGTTGTTCGAACAACCACTTCCATCTTATGATTGTTAATTATCTGAGAGGTTGTGGGCTTAAGCATACCATTTCACTGGAGATAATTTTAAAGATGCTATTTTTGTGCTATACAAAAATAGCAACTTCAGCGCTATTCTGTTCTTTTTATAGGCTTTGTAATGACACTTAATAAAACTCTATTTCCATAATTCTTCTGACCTCAATGATCTTGATGCACAAACAATGAAGTAATCAAAGAGCTATTTTAATTTTAGTTCTATGCAAACCAAAATAAAATTCAAGATTTTCCAGATGTGAGTGGGCTTGCTAACAGTATGAAGCAGAGACATTTTAGATCTGTAGCAGGATATTGCAAGCTAAACAACCAAACCAACCAACCCTGTAATATAAATGAACTTTCAGTGCTTAGGCTACCGTTTCACAAGACAAGTTCAAAACACCCTAAGAAAATACTCTTTAGGAAGCAAAACACTGACAATAAAAGACAAACAACTAGTCAAGGAGGTTGTTGAAAACAACAGTATTCAAAACTTATGCCTAGAAAACACTACAAGTGAAGTACACAATGCAGAAAGAAACTTATTCTCTTGTCATTAAGTCATCTATTCAATTATCATTTATTGGAGTAATTAAACACTGGAAAAGGATGCCAGACTAATTGTTAGATTATGATAATTACACAGCTTTGCTATGTTAGAGCTGATCAAAATAATATGTGGTCATATGTACTCAGTTAAAGCTTCTCTGCAATTGTCAGACTTCCAACAAAAACTTATTACCATAACGAGGCCATTATTACATGTTTATTATCAATCAGGTAGAGGAATATTATTTGTAAGCGTCACTTTACTCTTCCACTCACTCTGTGGGGAAAAGCTTCCCAAAAGTCTGCACCCAGATCTCCGTTTTTGTCTGGCTCCCTTCCATCCCAATTACAAAGCTGAGCAGAATCAAGCTCCTGATCTTGAAATAGTTCATCACACACCTCAAATTACAGGTGTACAATTGGCAGCAAAAACCTATCACATTTCTTGAAAGAGCTGAGCGATCTTCCTGCGTTTTACTTCGCACACATCTGTCATAGATACAACTTCCTAATTCATGAGTGTCATGTAGCTCTCCTCTAGGAGACTTTACCAAAACTCCAAATAAATGAAAACCAGAAAGAACAGAGTTTAAGTTGGACTTCACAAGAAAAAGCATCAGTTTAATTGTCTTGTCTTCCTTAAGAATGTGCCTCCATTTTGGATCCCCCACGTGACTGGGGCTGAGCGACGGATCGCTGCCATTTTGGAGAGACTGGTCAACGGGAAGAGAAGCTGTGTGTCATTTTCTGCCGCTGAGGAAGACTGGGGGTGCTTTAAGTTTGGGNTTTTCTTTGTCTGTATACAGCTATTTAGGTTAATAAACTTTTATCCAGTATCCTAAGCTATTCATTGTCTGGCAAATTTGTCCGAGATGTCATCGAGACCTTACTTGCTAAAACTGGTGGAGAATCCCCAACCCGCTACAACCTGATCTCTCTGAATTTATCTTTTGCTTAAATTTCTGAAGCTAAACACTCACAGTATACTGGAGGCTCCAGTGATACAACCATGCTGTGGATGACAAAGGTGATAAAGTGGTACAACATAGAACAGCTTGGTTTTGAAGGGACCTCACAGATCATCTAGTTCCAACACTCAAGCAGGGACACCTCTCACTAGACCAGATTGCCCAGAGACACATCCAACCGAGCCATGAACAGCTCCAGGGAGGGGGTATTCACAATCTCCATGTGCAACCTGTTCTAGTGCCTCACCACCACCTTTACAGGGAGGAAGTTCTTCCTAACTCCCAATGTAAATCTACCCACTTTCATCTCAGAACCATTGCCCCTTGTCCTATCATTGGAGTCCCTTGCAAAAAGTCCCTCTCCAGCCTTCCTGAAGGTCTCCTGCAGGTACTGAAAGGCTTTTATAATGTTCCCCCTAGACCTTTCTCTTCTCCAGGCTGAACAGCCACAACTCCCTTAGGCTGTCCCCTCACATGAAGCCCTGCAGCTTTCCGATCATCCTCATGGCCCTCATCTGGACTTCCTCCAACAGTTCCATGTCCTCCTTGTACTATGGGCTCCAGAACTGGACACAGTACTCCAGCTGACATCTCACAAGAGTGAGTTTTTTCATTAAAAAAACCAGAAAAGCTTATCAGATCTGTGCTGTGACTAACACGCCCTTTACTGCAGACATATTTGTCAGAAAAGCACCTGTTTATGGAGTTTAAGTTCTTAAATCCCAAATAAAATAATAATAAAAAACTTAGGAGGAATATCACTAAGGAGTCCAAACTGGTCTTTAACATGTGTTGACCACATTTTTCACTGAGAAGACAATCTTATCAGCCTTGATGGAATGTGATTCTGTGACTGGTATTTGCTAACCCTGCCTGAGGCATGCCCCAGCATCTGTTAATGCATGTGGGAAAACAACGCCCTATCTGCCGAAAGGTTTTGCTTCTCATACTCACAAAGCAAAGGACACTTGCCCAATGAGCATGCTGTACTGCATTCTGAATAACAGAGATATGTTTCCATGAGGAATTGCACATAATGAAAGGCCTCTTCACAAATAGATTTTCCCAGTAATATATTCATGAGTGATGGTTAATTCATGTAAACTGAGGTCTCCATCTCTTCCATATCCCTTGGAAAAAATTTTCACCAGTAAATAAATGGGCAGCATATGACATATATGGGCAGTATTTTTGACAAAAGCGCATATCTCTTGCACATGCACCTACATCTGCTGTTGCATTAGAAATTATTTTCTGCTACATTAAGATACAGTTCTTTATTTATTAAGCTCTCAATCTGTCAACAAATTTAATTTAAAATGTTTTGTGACCAAATTAGGATTCAGACACCCTAATAGATGTAACTGATGAAACCTACCTTTTAATTTTCCAGTATGTAAGTATATAAAATGAAGCTACTACTTAAGATGTGTTATTTTTATGTTTAACCAATTGTATATGTTTTAATAAACTACGGTCATAATCCACATCCTCCAACTAGAAGACATATATCAAGATATAATATAAAAGAACCTCATCAAAATTAAAAGAAAAAAACCCCAATCAAAGCCATAAAAACAGACTCAGAAATTAAAAAGAAAAATTCCTGAAACAAACCATGACATGCTATTAACATTAATAACCTACAAATTCAAACACATTCTCAAAGGCTATTTGAACTTGTTCACATAAAACAGAAGTGAGAATACCTAACAATTGCATAAATACATTTGCAGACAATTCGCTATTAGGAAAGTGGACTTAAAGCAATTAAACTCTTTCTTTCTACACTATTGCCTTGTGTACATTTAAGAGATCTGTATTGAAAATATTTCCTTTCCTGATATGAAATGGAATTTTACAGTTCTATGGAGAAATTTAGCAATTTAACCTTGCATCTGTTACCCTTCCATATTAGTCTCTCTCATGCTAGGAAAACTAGCAAAAGAAGGACAATCAGATTTGTAATTATCGACTGCAGCAGCACTAAGTAGCACAGAATTCATTATTTTTTTTTCATTCCTATGATTTCTACTTAAAGACTTAGAGCAGACTACAAGATTTTTCATAATTTAAAAAATCCTGACACACACAGTTGGTCAACGATAGGAGCGAAAATGTTTCTTCGCCTATAAATATTTACCTTAAGCTTTGTGCATTATATGCACAAGAAACGTCCTGATCCAAACTGGTTTCTCAGTTTCCAAATGTGATCTGAAAACCTCTGCACTACAAACTTCCAAATACTCTGTAAAACACCTAAGGCATTCCAAAGATTACAGTCAGATGAGCAACAATTATTTTTTTCAAATGAATGAGATCAATTAAAGATGAAATTCAATGTAGCTTTTATTTTGTTTCCCTTCTGCCACTTTTCAAATTCTGAAGCTCCCATAACATGGCCACTATTATGGGGGTTTGGAATTCTTAATTCTTCAGTGACCAAACAAGTTTTTTGATATGTATAAATAAAGTTTTAACAGATAAAAGGTGTAAAATATTTGAATAGGAAAACAATAATGGGGAAAAAAATTGCATAGATCTCAGACAAATCAGAGATTTCAGAAAGGTAAAACTGAAGCTATTATCATAATTTGTCTATTTGATTTTTCCCACAAATGTTTCCAAATTAATCTTAATAGAATTCAAATCTTCAATCTCTAATGAAATAATTTTATTCACAAATGAAGGATAATCTCGTCTGCATAAAACACAGTAACTCTTTAGAAAAATACAGACACTAAGGTTTAAGATAAGAAGCAGAGAATATTGTAAACAATT
Organism: Rhinopomastus cyanomelas; assembly: GCA_013400115.1. Lineage (NCBI taxonomy): Eukaryota > Metazoa > Chordata > Aves > Bucerotiformes > Rhinopomastidae > Rhinopomastus > Rhinopomastus cyanomelas. The sequence goes on along the minus strand of VXBP01009279.1, from coordinate 50,157 downwards.
GAAGTATATGTTTATTCCACTGCTCTCTCTTATTTCTACCTATAAAGGCACCAGAAGGCAGGTACGGGAAGGGACTGTACAGGTCTGCAAGAACCAGCATTGTCTACTGGGAAGCTTCGCACTCTTTCTTAAAACTTCAAATTAATTAGTGGAATATTTCTTCCTTTTATTCTTACTCTTAAGTACCAGTTTAGCAATAAAAAACCTTACAGTCTAAAACTCAAGACTGAGGTCTTTGTAGTTTAGGCACATAGTTGGGGCACCATCACATAAACAGAGGCTAAAAAGACAGCACAAACAATTTACACCAACTGTGTGGACAATATTCGTGTTACAGAGCATCAAGAAAAGCAACATGAGAGCCATCATCCTGGGGCTGATGTTACCCTATCAACCTCAACAAAATACTCTCAATCAATACTGACCAACGAAGATGTCTGGACTTCAATAGAAATGTACATAGCCATGTCTCCGAAGCATATTCTCACAAAGGACACTTTTTTCTGCATAGCCACAAGTTCAAGCTCTTTGTGCTTAACAAGGAATGATGATTTTTTTAATTCATTAGTTGGTCTGATCATTTTTCTGAACCCCTGGAAAGTTCTGGAATTATAGCATGTGAACCCTGAATTATACAGCTTGGTTGCCAGCTGCATTTCTGAGCCTGACATTGGACAATTTCTACCAGACATAGAGTTTGTACCATGAATTTCATCGCTAAGATGTACTGTTTAGAAAAAATGACAAGAAATTATATAGCTGATTACAAGGATCGATTACAAGTCTAACCAAACGCAGCGATTCTCAAATGTTTATCCATTCAACATTCTCATCTTTGCTGCCTGTTAACCATCAAAGGAACTCAGCCCCTCAGAAAATACTCCTTTTTTTGGAGACACATTTACTTGTTGGAGAAGTAAATATTGCTTTCCATTGTTCTCATTCATAATTTTAAGCAAAATAAACGTTTATTTAAAATAATGTATCAAAATATCTTCTTAAATTCATCTCAACTGCTCTACAAGGAGGCTGCCACACACAAAAGCATAAACAAATGATGGCAGCCTAGTCTTGTACTGTCTGCAACACAAATGTAGCTAAGGACTGACTGAAACAGACTACATATCTCAACATCTGTGCTTTCATTTTGTATGTTCTGACTTTTCACAAAAATAATACAACTGAAAAGTCTTTAATTTTTCTTCAAAAATAGTTTAGACTTACATTGCTCGGCTTGTTTTGTGCTTTTAGAAATGAACACTTGATGGTCAGATGGTTGTTTCTTTACAAACACGCTTCTGCTGCTCAAGCTTACTATTTACAGTTACCTATGCCCAAATACATGTTGCAATGGTTGTTACAGTGAAGCAAATGTAATCAAACTTGGTTTATGCCTGGCTTTTTCTACCACATGATAGAAGCATCTGTAAAGACCTCAATTTCCTTCCTTCAGATGACTACTAGACTATGCCTTCCAAGCTTCCAGGAGCAATTTAAGGCTTTGGTATTTTCCAAACTTGCAGAAAACATGCTGCAGGTAATTTGCTTTGTTTCCCTAACTTCATCAATTAAATGAAATAAACTCTTAAATTATTTTCTGTATTACATATGTTAAATGAAATAAAAATCATTATTTGAAATATGACCAAGTTTCAACTTGTTAATATAGTAAAGTATAGTAATGAGTCTATCTACATTAAACTTCCCACATCAAAGAAATAAGGCAGCTTGAACCTTCCTAATGCCTTTATAAGAGCTAACAGTTTCTGTGACTGCAGAAAGAAAGAAATGGCAGAAAATGACTGCCTTTTGCTAAGCAATTAGACCGGTTTTACTGAGTTGCCAAATCAAGCTGTTTAACTGTGGTTTTCCATTTCATACCTTAGTTTGCCTTGTATGTGAATTGATTCTGTTAATGATCACACTTCTACAGCTTTTTAGTGCATTTTCCCCCTTACACCTTACTCAACTGCATGTTTTAACTCAAGCATTTAAATTCATTTAAATGTATGTTAAGACCTCTGTCATACCACAGAATGGTTTAAAAAACAGTGCATGAATATCCATTAAAATCACAGTTATGACTCACACAAAAAATACATCCTGACATAGTAGCTCCAAAGTCCCCAAAACATTACATATATGTGACTTTTAAGGTTGTCTCTTGTAATAAGCAGCTCTATTCAAGACAGCAATTAACTGATGCTTTAGCATTAAGCATGTCTGAAGCCAAAGGATTTAGGTAAATGGTTAATGCTTTCCTGAACTGAGGCCTAAATGTGCAGAAAGCACTCTACAAAGCAGTGAATCTGCATGGACTACATAATGGTGTAAAATCCTTCATTATTAAGCTGATGTCAGAGGAAAACTACCTCAGCCAAAGAAGAATGTATCAGCATTTTATGATATGAAACAGAATAATGGGTAACTTCAAACTGAGAATCATTTAATACCAGTATTATTACAGTAATTCCTCTTACAACTTTCATTTAATTATTCTGTCTCTGGGAAATTGAACTACCAGTAACTTAGTGATCAATTCTTGACTTTTAATGCAGGAAAATGGTTAAAAAGCTTTTACATTAATGAGTGGGCACTTACTATAGCACAAAAGAAAAAATTCTTGCCAGGATTAATGTTTAAAATATGGTTCTTTAGTCTACCAGAAGGTCATGACATCACCACTACTATTCTCTCACTAAGTAGGATAAAAAACAACTTGAGACTTCATCAATATGCTACCATTGATCTTATGTATAATCTACACATAGGTAGCCATATATAGTTTCTACATGTTCCAATATTAAACCTTAATTCCCTTCACCACTGTAATTTTCTTGCTTTTGTGTGCTGAGATGAAGGTCTTGATTAACCACCTAGACAGCAAAAGACTTAAATTGGCTCCACTGGTTAGCATCAAGTTACGTATGTGTTTGCAGCACTCACACTATTCAAATGTGTGTGCTTGTAGTACAAGTACTGAACATGTACTTTCTCATTAATGCATTACAAATGATTAAACCAGCATTAAGGCTAACTGAAACCTGTAACACAGCGATAATTTTTCACTGCAGCACAGTAAAGAAGACTACTTCTTAGTATGTTTGTGTTTATGGCTAAACATTGTTTCGCTAATTTCTGTGCCTTGAAAATTAGATCTTCTGATGAATGTTGTTATTGAAATTTTTCAAAGGAAATAAAATGCAAGAGTCTCCATACTGCTGTCTATTGCTACAAAATCAGAGGATCGGGAATGAATAAGGGGATGATTATGTTAACATGACAGCTTGCAATTTACTTTGATTTACACAAGATATGTAGACAAAAACATCCACAAGAGCTACTGATCACGTTTTACCTTCTGCTGCAAAAGTGGAAAACCAGGGAGAAACTAGCTGGTTTCAATATATAAAAATACATAGGATGAATAAGGCAATAACAGGTCTACTATTACAATGAGTTAATTTAGATACTGAGTAGCACACTTGGGTAGATAAATTCCAGCTAAGCAGAACAGCATTCCCTAACTGCAAAGATAATAAGGGAAAACCAGAATTAATGACTGACTCAGGCTGCTGCTGTCATTTACAAGTACAAAGGTTCACCATGTGACAAGCCCAAGGTGTATCTTTGATTGCATAACTGACTGTTCGAATAGATGTGTTTATATATGAAAAGAAATGTCAGTGATAAAAACCATAATTAGACATATATGAGGCATACGAAAATAATGTTCCAAATTTCACACATTAGAATTTATTGCTAACTCTAAGTAAGTTTTATTTTTTAAAAGATTTAGATAATACCTGCCAGTGTCACTATAATATAAATAAGTATGCATGCAACCAATCACTTCCATGGAAGAAAAACAGTCTTAATGACAACAAGTAGAGCAAAACAGGTATTACTGAAATAGTTGATATAATTCATGAGTGCACAAGGCCATCTGATGCTTAGGGCCACAGGAGACATCAGCAGAAACCTAACCTAGCTAATTGTGTGCCTTGATTGTGATGGTTCTGATTAGAAGAAAAATCAGCTCTAAGAAGCCCTTAGGCAAAAACGCCAACCCAGAACTTCTGTTTGTTTGATTGATTGATTGATTGATGATTATGCACTGCAGAATGAATGCCAGATGATATAATTAAAAACTCTTCCAAATATTATAGGAGTTCCTACAGGAACAAAGCAAATAATTTCCTTCATAATTGGCTTGAACATTCTTCTTCTGTCATTTTGAGATTGCATTCATATACACTAAAAAATGCTTACCTCCAGTTTTTCTGGGATATTGAGAACTAGTCACACTGTGACTCAGAAATAAGAACTGTGACATTTCAGGAGTCCTTGCATCAGTAAAAGGCTATCTAATGTTAAATTAAATTACTAAGGGCTGGAATTAGTTTGATTTTTTTTTTCCAGTGGTGTTTTGACTAATTTTATCTAAGTATGTCCATCCACAATAAAGCATCAATTTTCCTGCCTGTAATTAACTATATAATCTCTCCCAGTTTTTTTGTCATCACTAGCAAAACTTCAAGCTAGGTATATTCAAAACAGATTCCACAGTAAGTTTCTCAATACCGCTCTCTTCTGTACTCCGAGACTTTTGGTTTCCAACTACAGTAACGTCATTGTACCATTAGCTGCTTGCTGCTGTAAAAAATGTGACTTTTCATTTGAATGCAGAATAATATGTACTTACAATTACACTCCCAGGCTATTAATTTTAAGCAGCACATCTTGCCACTGTTTTTGTACCGTGGCAGATTAGGTGATTTAGCATTTAACATTGAAAAAAATGTCCACATTAATAAAACTAAATGCCTTGACACAAAAAGGTGTAACTGTCTCAATATAAAAAGAAATTAAAACCAAGAGTCACTAAGTTGCCTTGACACCTGAAGGTAATTATATGTATGGGAATCCTGACAGGAGTGATTTCTTCTGTGACCATTTGGAACTATTTGTCTTTCAGAAAGTTCACTAAAAGAATGTGTCAAACTGTCTACTAGAAGGACAACCAAAATATGTGATAACCATAACCATATTTTAGCCTCTGACCCTTGAAAGTGGGCACATTTTTTACATTCTTCTTGTCAGGATCAGCAAAAACCAGCTAGTTGTGCATATCTTCACTCACATTACTAATAGGTCTTGTCAAGGGAGATGTATAAGACCCTTACATTCTCAGTCAAGCATGTTGCCAGAAATCATTTAACCAAAGAAAGAATGATTAAATCTGTGAAAGAGATTACTGCAGACTGAGTTTATAGATCCTCTGTGTGTCAGGACATCATGTCTTTGCCAAACAGAAATCCTCTTGAAACAATAACCATGCCCTGCTTTCAGAATGGTAGGTAAGTACTGGAACAGAAAATATCTTCTCCTGACTGAAACTTTCCTCTTTCAAACAAATGTTGACCTACAAAAGATCAGCTATTTCTCTTCAACATTGTAGTGAGTGTCAGAGTATTCTAGAAACTTTTTCATATGGCTTAGTATGACTTACTTATCTCACCAAGAATGCTAATGAAGTGTAAAACCAACATTTTGGTTCAGTTAACACTGGCATCCAAGCTTCCATAATAGATGACCACACTGGCTCACTGATTCAGAACCTCTGTTTTTGAGTGTTCAGGGTATAGATTTCAGCTGCATCACTTTATCTTGCTAGTAGAATTTTCAGTCCATTTGTAATGCATATATAAGCACATACCTCCCATACCTTACCTTAGTAAATAGATGTGTATTACTTAACTACTGTTCTGGCATCAAATTCAGTAAGGCATTCAATAACACTTTAGAACCAATAGATAAATCAATTTTTGATTGCATTGTTTTATTTTCACGTATTAACTGTTGATGCCTGCTGGTTTACCTTGATGTGATGCATAGCAGTAATCAGTGGCACTGTTCTAAGCTCCTACACAGACTGTCCGCTATCATGATCCAGGTCAGTTCAGCATCTTGCTCCCCTGTCTACCATGTGGTTCCCGGTCTCCAGAGAGATACTGGTGGATCTCTTCTGCAGAAATGTTTATAGCTTCTACTCCACTCTGGGTTAAAGGCTTTGCATACACTTCAAAAGTGGTGTAAAGTAGTAGAACTACACGGCAATGCTACTACAGAAGAAGCAGTGGTTCTCAGAACTGCTGTGAAGGGTTTGAATAAGCAGGGATAAAGTTGCACTATATTCAAGGTTTCGATTGCATGCTGCTACTGTTACAAGTCTGCTACTGGGAAAAGACACATCCAAGACCTTTCAGCACCCATTAAAACAGTAGAAAAATTAAACATACTCTTGGAACAAGCAGTAAGAATCTCACTATAAACAAATGTTCCTATGAGCTTAATGAAACCACTGATGACCCACAAGCAGTCTCATACAACAATCAATATAGAAAAGATGCCTTTGTCACTGACTTACTATAATTTAGGGAAATAATTTATGGTTTTGTGCTGTAAAAGCCCCCTGTCAGAAAGCTCTAGACTTGTATCACTTATAAATGTTCTGCAGAGATGGTCTGGATCAGACTGGATCAGATCAGCATTATATCCAGTATCTAAAAAAATGCTCTCATTTTTGTTTCCAGCCTACTCTGAATCACTTTTCAGTCCAGCAACATTTTCAGTGACTCCATTTATGTGGAGTCCTACTCTTTCATTGTTTGCAGCTAGGGGCTGTGAGACAGCATGCCCTAATCTTAGGATGGACATAACAGTCCTACAATCTTTTTTCTTTGGGTCTAAGACTTAAGACAACTCAAGTCTCTGTTACTTTCTATCCAGATGGCATTCTCCAGAGCTCTGCCCACAGACAGCAGGAAGCATGACTCAAGACTCTGATCCTCTACCTTAGCAACTGACAAAGAGCAACGAAGCTTTTTCCTAAACCTACAGGCTTCTTATCAGGAACCCGAATGCACCTCCCAGCTACTCAGCACATAGGTAGGTTTTACTCTGAGATCCATTCTTATGAGCACAGAGTATCACAGTGCCATGATGAGATCCTTAGCATCCTGTTAGCCCATTTTCTCCTGCAAAATATCGCATTTCTGCATGACTTTAAAACAAAGGAGATCGCAAAGGCATTTTGAGACACTAGAAGAGTGGGATTTCTTAAATACATAAAGTTAGACCTTACTATGTCTATCCATGTTATTTTCTTAATATTACTCATTCTTATCCATTATGTCATTCAATGAGAACATGAGTAGATGCAGAGAGTAGTGGATTAGGGACCTGAACAATGTGGTCCAGTGCTCATGTAGTAACATTTCCTGTACAGCTGTCCTACCTCAGGATTTCCTTGGCCAAAGCAGCAGTAATTCACTATTGTGGGAAAATAATAATTGATGACCAAGTCATTTATGTACTATGAGGCCACATAAATAACTAATTATGAAGATGAGAGGAGCAGTACATCCAACTTTCAGTTTTATTTGATTTTACTGAAGTTACAACACTTCAGTTTTGTTTCTGCAATGAATTTCAAGGAACAAGACCAGCAGGAGTTTGGTTTCTGGCACCTGAACTTCAATCAAGTCTCTTCACACAGCCAGAAGACATAAAGGCTTATGAAAGACCATTTCTCACTGAACCATGACTACAGGAATCAGCTGGAAGGAATTACCTGTAGAATGAATAACCATGTAAGCATAACAGCTCTGCAAATATCTTTTGAGTTTGGGACACGGGAAAAGCTTAAGTCTTATGTAGTTAACACTTTTTTTTCAATTAAATCTTTTTAATTGCCATTTTAATGCAGTCACCAAGGCAGAGGGACCCTGATGGTTTGGGACTTGGGACATTTTGTTGAGGAGGTGAAACCATGGCTACCCAAAAGCATAAAGAAAATGACAAGAGGTGGAGGCTGCCTCTGTGTTAGTAGGTAATAATAATACATAAAAGGAACAGTAAGAAGCTGGAACATAAGATTTACAAAGGACTGGAATGTGCTGTGGCAGAGATAACTGAGTACCGGCAATGGCTCCATGGTTATAGTAAGGTCAAAGCAACCTCCTGCTCTTTATCCATGCATGCTTCTGCACTGTTTCACTGCAGCAGCAATACCTGGGTTGATCACTCCAGCTGCCTTCGTGCTTTGTGGTCACGTATCCTGCCCCTTCAGCAGACAGTAGTGTTGGTTAGTCTGCCCACCTGCTGCTCCCACTGGCACCCCCAGCGCAACAGCTGGGACCCAGCGGGTAGGATAGTGGGCTGGATGATTTTCAAGTGAATCCTTACTTCAGATGGCATCAGGAGTCCAGGATATGCTTTCTAAATGCACATCCCTGGAGATACATGGCACTTGGCAGTTCTGCCTACTAACCTGGCTGTCAGAGTCTCTCTCAATTTTAAGCTGTTTTAAAAATTATAACTTTTTTTTTTTTTTTTATGAACTGCACAGTGTTTCATTTAGGGATTTCATGTCCCTGCTCCAAAACTGCAAAATCTCAAAGGTACACAAGTGATGAAATGGTCAGTTTGCAGAAAATAAGGTAATATCATCTTTACAATTTAATTCCTAGTGCATTTAACACAGCTGAGAATTAAATAAAATCGGACTACATTTCAGATAGCAAGTTTCATCAGGCAGTGAAGAGAAAAAAGAAAATAATTTTGTGTCTTTTTAATGAGGCAGAGCAAAGCCCATTGCTGAGAAAAGTTCCACTAGATAAGGAAGCTCCAAGGTGGGCGATCACTGACAGAGAAGGACAATACTGGAATTTGCACCCAATGGATACATTTATAGCATCAGCTGTCAAAGCTCAATGAGTGCACCTGTGTACTTTACAAGAAAAGCAAACAAAGGACAAAGCAGAGAGGAACAGTAACTGTGCTGCATCCCAACTTCACACGTGTAACTCTAGAAGTAATTCTAACTTCTTTTTCTGATTAATTTAATAGTCTATCCTTCCTGGTTGCCACCTAGGAGAAATCAGGGAACAGAACTGGACAGCAAAAGTATGAAATTATCACAAGAGCATGCATTGCCCAATTTTTAAACACTTGCAATACACAGTGACTCCTTCTAGATGCCTTTTTCTACTTATTTATTAAGTTTGTAAGAACATAATACTACTTCATTCATGCTTTGAACTTCATCTCAGCAACAAAAGAAATACCTTTTGCTGTGTTTTACAAGAGCCTGAGCTCTGGAAAGATCAGCCTGCCAAGTCAATGCCTATATAAAGCACTACATTAAGTAATCAATTACAGCTATGCATAGCTTTTTCTGCCAATCAGACAAGATAGGGACTCCCATTTAACTTTCTGCCCATTACAGTGTAAAAGGATTGATTTATAAAGAACTAAGAGTGTACCTTAGTTTATGATCCTGATTGAGCAAAGGGGTTGGACTCGATGACCCTTGGAAGTCCTTTCCAACCCCTAGTGATCTACAGATCTGAGTATCTGTTTTCTGACTTAGCATCTGCTTTCTACATATTAATGAAATAATTAAAAAAAAGTGGATGAATGAAGGACAAAGTGCCACAAAGAAAGAGGTTGTGGACTCCACATGTTTTTAGCTCTGTTTTCTACCATTGTCAACTGACTATTTCTGCTGATAAGAAAGCGCAAACTATCCGTAAGTGCAAAATAGGTATGCATAAATTGATTTTGTAACATCGCATGGATGTATTGCATGAATAATGACATTCAGTTGCAGCCTATCATACAGAAAGTCAACCAGACTTCACAGAGTAACATATAATAATTACTTAATAATGTAACTTAAAATATTGCATCTAAATTTAAATATGTAACACACTGAACTATTAATATTAAGTACCACCAATATTGTATACCATATATTTTATAATACAGTAATAAACATAAATATTAAATATTAAAACAGTAAATCTATTTTAAAATAACATCTAATCTTGATATGACTTTCCTTTGCATCTAAAAAAAATCGTATCCAAATTTACTGTGAATTATTCCCCTTACTATTAACTCTTACTATTAACTCAAGTTCTTCTTCAGCTTGTTCATTGCTGTGAAATCTTGTGCATTTAATTTCCAGTTATCTAGATCATTCACAGCTATTTCTAAACTCAGACAAGGTCATTACTCAAGATATGAGAATATTTTCTCATAAGCAATATTATGTCATTCTTAGGCTATGCATACTGGACAACAATTTATTCTCAGTTAAGGAGGTAGTCCTTTTACATACTCACAGATACTATCTTCCTCTGATTAACCATTCAAACTCTTCTTAGACTCATAGAATCATTAGAAATTGGAAGAGACCTTGAAAGATCATCTAGTCCAATCTCCCTGACACAGCAGGATTACCTAGACCAAGTCACACAGGAACACATCCAGGTGGGTCTTAAACATCTCCAATGAAGCAGACTCTACAAGCTCCCTGGGCTGCCTGTTCCAGGGCTCATCACCCTCAATGTGAAGACGTTCCTTCTAATACTTACATGGAACCTCCTATGTTCAGTGTACTCAGCAACTACTGTCATCTCTGAATTACCTAATTCAGAGAGGCAAGCAAATACTAAAGGTAATAGCCTGGGTGATGTACCACAGAATGATTTACTTTAATATATTCTGATCCACCCCAGGATGCTGTTGGCCCTCTTGGCCACAAGAGCACACTGCTGGCTCATAGTCTTCCTGCTGTCCACCAGGACACCTAAGTCTGTTTCTTCTAAACTAGTCTCCAGCCTATACTGGTACCTGGGGTTGTTCTTGCCCACATGCAAGACTCTACACTTACCCTTGTTATACGTCATTAAATTTTTCTCTGCCCAGCTCTCCAGCCTGCTTGGCTGTGATGGCAGCACAGTCTGCAGGGGTGTCTGCGACACCACCCAGCTTTGTGTCATCAGCAAACTTGCTGACAGTGCAGGTCAATCCCTCATCCAAGTCATCAATGAATAGATTGAACAAGACCAGTCCCAGCATTCACCCCTGGACTCTGTCCCATTGACCACTACTGTCTGGCTTCTACCCTGTAGCCAGTTCACGACCCACCTCACTACCCGAAAATCTAGACCACACTGCCTCAGTTTGGCTGCGAGGATAAGAGATACATTATTATTGTTAGATACATTATTTTCTGAAATTATTATTATGTTTTCAGGATATCCATCTATCTCTAGATGCAGCTGCAATACCTTCCTTTGTGAACACTGTTCACCTCTTCCAAATGCCTCTACATGCAACATTCATCCAAAACCAAGGAACGCTCATTCTCATTTAACACTAGAGATTCCTTATATGTATGCAAGTACTCTACAATTGATGGTACTCTGATTCAGTGTAAGGAAAAATCCTCTGTGGTTACAGGTATAAATGCACCACATAGCAGAAACATCACTTAAAATTTGCAATACAATGACGTTGACCCATAGTAACTTGCATGCTTATGCTGCGCTGTCAATCTATACATTCATAGAATGCATAAGAATCACAGTTCTTCCTGTGGGTTATTAAGTTGCCATAAACTACAGGGACTAGAGGTAAAGGGAATCTTAGTTGTGACTTTAAACAGCAAAGAAAACCTCAGTGCATTTTCAGTACAAAGCAAAACACTGAAAAATGGAAATTGGGCATAATGACAGTCTCTATGCCTGTAACCACAATACAGATGCTGAAAGCACTGGTCTTCAGAAGCTTGTATTCTTTGTTCACTTTTAAACACCGTCACTCCACACTCTCCACATTAGACACAAAAGTACTGGTTGGCTGCCACAACCAGGAAAGTTTGCCAAGATGTTAGCAATAGGAATGCATCAGGTGAAAGAACAGCACCTCCAAGGACACTGGGACCTATGAATCTCTGTGACTATATCCTCCTGGCCTGTCACAGTGGAGTTAATTAGAAACAGCTGTAGTACAGAGATCAAGCAAAGGCAGTAGTAGCAGCTTATCTGCACAAGAAAGGTACAACTCATGTAGAAGGTAAAGAAGGTAGAATAACGAACAGGCAAAGATTAGTCTCATTAATCTGATTAGTTATTTGAGTTCTGTGCACTTCTGAATAAACCTACGTAAGTAATGCAAATTCAAGGCTGATAAAAAGCCTGCATTGTAACACAGGCAAGCTGTCTTACTGGTATCTGTACAGTGAGAACAAGTCTCCAATGACATGCAAAATGCTATTCAATTGTTCAAATATCATGCCATAGACTGTTCCATGTGCTCCACTGAAAAGCTAACTATGTAGCCTTCACCTTCACTTTCACTGAGAACCTTAAGCTAAAAATGCCAAAACGTTTAATCGTAGCTATGGTTATAGGTTATGGCAAGCAAATAAATCTTTTAACATCTCCAAAATGAGATGCACTTTGGGAAAAGTCTTTCTAGCACAGAGAACTAGAATTTTTATTTCTCTCTATACCAAAGCACAGATCTTTCAGTCTATTCAAGATCATATGCTAAAATTTGGGGCTAAATGACTGAATATTATGTATCAAACAACTTAAAAAAAAGGAATGGTAAAACAAGTTTATGGCTGGAAGACAATGTGGCAGTAGTACACAGGCAAAAATACAATCGACAACTTTGTGTTCCTACAACTGAGTCCTTGTACGTCATTAAATTAATATGGTACAGTACAGCTGTAGAGTTTTAGACTCTACATGCAGAGTGATTCTGGTCTTGGACACATGAAAAGATGTCAGAGAAAACTAGGGGTGGGGGAGGCATTTTTTAATATGTGAGGCACACGATTACAGAAAACCAGGATGCAGAAGGAGCGTGAAGAATTGAAGAAGCAAACCACAGGATCAAACTAGGAAGGTGTAAATAATTTTTGCTGGCATGTTCTGAAGCATTCTCTACTTAATTTTAATTTGTGCATTGTTGGTCCTTGGACCCAAACTCATATTCCCCAAGCAAATAGTTGCATCAGGGTTAGCCACAAGGTTTGACAGGCAGGAAGACCTCAAATCATCAAGGCTACATTTGTTGAAACAAATTTATTAGAAGTAATAATTTCCTCAAGGGTTTTTGTGAAAAGATCACTCCCAAACTTCCAGAGGAATGTCTGTTTTCACCTGTTTGCCGAGTACAGTGCTCCTCCCTCTTAATCCCAGTGCTCTTCAGATCAGTCCCAGTTAGAGAGTCATCTGTTTCAAAGCTTAAGAAGTCTCAACCCCAAAAAGTTCTGTCTCTTACTCAGTCCATTTGTACTTAGTTCTCACACTGCTCTATTTTTTCCTTTTGGTCCCAAATTCTTCAGCTCAATAACTTGGAAATTTAGATATGTTTGTATTACTGCATCAGTAAGGAACAATTTACAGTCATAGCTCTTGAAAAATTGATTATTAGATTTTGACATACATGCACTTTCAGATAAGGACTTTTTTTTTCTGAAGAAAAGATTCAGCACTTAAGAACCATATACACACCTGAATGAAATAACAGCTGGAACTACCCACATTAGTGCTTGGTAAAGCTGGAAAGGTAAAAACTCAAGACTGAAAGTTTTTACCCACTTTAGTTACTCATAATTCCAAGTACGAATGTAACAGAATTCTGTGGTACAACCTGCAACAATGCAAAACTGCGGAGTAGTTAAACAAAATACAAAGATTATGGTTTTCAGGTTTTCATTTTCATCCAAAAACATGCCATCAGCAGTTTACTAGGTAAAATTTCACCACCTTATTCAAATTTGGAGTATATGGCCCTAAAATCCCTGAAAGAAAGTTGAGAAGGGTATTACTATTTGGATACTCCTTTAGCATTCTATTACACACAAGGTACATTCTGGACAAAATCTAACAGCCAATGCTGAAATGGTGTAACACTTACTTTTTCCAGATTGCTGTTGCTGAACTGAAAAGTCTACATCATATACCACTACAGAAATACTTAAGCCACCAAGGTATCTAAATGAGACACTTGCTCTCACACAGGCTACTTAAAGCATAGAAATGCAAAAGAACAGATATTTCAGGGGATTGTTTTTCAGGTGTCTTCTTTCAGCAAAAAAAGTGTTGCTTGTGAGAGGAAGATTTCTTTCACACCACCAGGACTGCTATCAGTCAAAACTATGTGTTGGCACAACCACAGAAAACTACGCATTCTCAATGTTTTTTAACAGTCATTAGAAAATAGGTATATATAATAGTTTTCAAAACATGCAGGTGCAAGACACATTCCTGATCAAAAGGGGAATCATGAATGTGTCATATGCTCAATGACACAGAATTTTAACTGGCAGAAAAAAAAATCTAGCTGTAGCCATGATGCCTAAACCTTTCCAAATCCAAATTATGGCTGTGCCTAGAGTGTAGGCTGAGCTTAGCTTTGTAACTGAGTTTAACAAGCCCTCAATTACACACAGATATTTAGGGAAGCAAAACTGATACGTTGCAGAGGGGTTTCTGGACATTTTAAGTAATACCCACTGAAAATACATGAGAAGGATTTCAAACTAAGAAAAAATGTACTGCCAAAAGCCATGACAGATATATAATGCCGCAATTTAAATACTACACATTATGTGCTATCTAATAACCCACTTGTGCCACATTACACAGCTGTTTTTGTTACACAGCAGTGCAAAATACAGACCATTTTCTCCTTCCCTCTTCCTGATTCCAAAGTGATAAAGAACAACAGTAAACAAGCAGTTTTACGGACACCACCTCTACAAGGAACATGAGTTTTATCCTAAGCTTAAGGCATAAAGATGAGCTAAGTAATCTTGAGAGTGAAAGAAATGTTAATTGCTTTTTGAAACTCATTAAAAGAGTACCTAACTGCCATTGGGTTATCCAGAATAATTAGCTGCAACAAACACTGGTATGATTTTAGTGTGTAGGTCATCCTATGGGATTAGTCACAAAGTTTTTGTAAATTTCAGAAAATATCCACACGGATGTCATGGAGTGGGGGTTGGGGTAGGGCTATGTAATCGATGCAGCTGGAACCTACAGTTAAGAATTTCTATGGCTCCTTGAACCAGTACATTTTATGGAGAAAGTAATGAAAGTCAGATAGTAAAAAAATATACAGTATCAAAGTTGCAGACTTCTAGACACCTTGTAAAACAGTGATAATGCAAGAGGAAAATAGTAAATGCATTACAAGAGTCATCAGCCTTACTAAATAGGGCAGGGTCACCCAGGCTTACCTTTGGAACCCATAAAAGTCCCTAAGTATCTAACTATTTCTGGGAAAAAAAAGTCTGAGTTTTTCTTCTCTTCTGTTCTCAACAGATTGCCTAAATCTTCATCAGGTACCATTTAAAATTGAAATACAGTCCTTTTAAGAACACATGGTTTGTTTCTTCTTGACATGACAGAATACTACATATTTTCTTACAAGGAAGTAGTACTAAGAAATATTAAACACTAAATGGAAGTATCACAAAATGGGTTATTCTAAATCTAAGTATCAATCATGACATCAAGTCACACAGTAGCTCCAAATCTTGAAGAAAATAACAAATTAAGATCAAGAGCTTTCATTTCTAAATTTCTACTTTACTGCACACTACAAAAACATCTATCACCTTGCCGGGGGAAAGACTGGACCTTTACAAGAAGGTAATCATCCTCCTCACTAGGCATATTTTTAGTTCATTGAGCCTGAAACAGAACTGACAAGTGCTGTTTGGTCATTTTATTGTGAATAATGGTTTTCTAGTGTTGCTTAGGTTGGTAACTTCACAAATCATAAGTAAGAAAGGCTACTTTTAAGACTAAAGAAATAATGAATAACAAATCTGTAACTACAGGGTACATATAAAGCAAATACATTGTAATGGGTAATAAAAATAGCATTTTGTCATGAGTATGTGGCTAATTAGAATTTGATTTACACATTTAAATACCTTAACTGAGCAAAACCCATACCTCCAAGAATCTAGGCTTGTTTCACCTTTAGGAACTAATGTACTGACCTTAGCAACTGAAAAACAAGTAAGAGTAAGAGGTGTCCCTTCTGTCACTTTGAGCAACCAATGATTTATGTCCAAGTGAGGCGCTTTTTGCTGAAGTTGCTGCTGCAGAACTGGCTAGGTAATCCCTGTCATCAAACAAGGCGTTACCAGGGAGCTTCAAAAAGTAGAACATGACACAGTAATAGATTTTGAGACTTTCTTTCCCCATCCCTTCCTTTCTCTGTTTACTTTTTGCCTTTTCCAGATCTTTTTTTCTTGAGATACAAACCTATATTCCATAGTAGCATACTTAAGAAATTCAACCTTAAACACAACGGATGATCACCTAAGTCATAAAATTTGTAAAAAGATTTGTATTCATTAAAAACTTAGGAAAACAAAATAAGCTAGACAGACAGACTTCAGAAATAACAGTGTAAATATTAACAACTCCCAAGTCCCACTCCTGTAACATACAACAGAGTATCACGTCTGTCTCATAAAGCACAGATCATTACAATACACAGAAGAAAAGTCAAATACCCATCTCACTTCACTTCCAGAAAACAACTGATGAAACCTCAGCTAAATGAAGTGTCCACTGTTGCTTTACTACCTCACCTCAGCCCCTCAGGGCCCCTCAGATATGAGTTACAGCCTCCTGGGCTACTGCCTGAATAGGAATGTTCACTATTCTCAGTATTTCAGTAGTGTTGAAAATACAGCCTGAAGACACATTGGGATTTCTCCCTCCTTGCTTTCTCTAAACAAAACTATTCTCATGTGTTTGCAGGCACCCCCAAACACTATTCCCTCATGTTGTCATCTGGTATGAAAATATATGTAGAGTTCTATATGCTCATATCCCACAAACAACTATATACATGAAAACAACTACATACATTAAAACGACTATATGCATTAAAACCAAAAGGTCAAAAAAGAGCAAACTAATTGCTGTATTTCTGCAGAGCGGCAAAAACCTGTGGGTTGTGACCAATATCAATAATAATAGATAAGAAGAAATCCTCTTACAAATATGAAGTACGGGGCATATCTGATTAATTGTTTAGTTAAGGTGCACAACAGAAAGAGTAATTCATTAAACTAAACATTACATTTATCAAATTATGGTAGTAACTGTACTAATTGAAGCTCCTGGCTTCCTTGAGGAAAGCCACTTCAGTATATAGTCAAGTGTGTGTTCTCAAGACTATCTGGTACATTTGCAAAATTTCACCTGTTCACATGTCAGCAGGCAGATGAAGACAAAGCCCCCAAACTGCTGAAACTTACCATGCTTATTGCTTCTCCTTGTACAGCTACCATTTCTCCATATCCACCACCAAACAACCCCATGCTCAAGTCAGCTAATTAGCAGTTTGTCAGATCAGTTGTGCAGTGCTTTGCTTTGAACAGGGCACGGTGTGTCAGGACGATGGCACTGGGCTGTCCTCGGTGTCATGTTGTGATAGGACGAGGGGCAATGGTTGTAAGCTGGAACATAAGAGGTTCCACATCAACCTGAGAAGGAACTTCTTCACGGTGAGGGTGACGGAACACTGGAACAGGCTGCCCAGGGGGGTTGTGGAGTCTCCTTCTCTGGAGATGTTCAAGACCCGACTGGACGGGTTCCTGTGTGACTTGGTTTAGGTGATCCTGCTGTTGCAGGCGGATTGGACTAGATGATCTTTCGAGGTCCCTTCCGATCCGTAATGATTCTATGATTCTATGAATCCCTTTAGGGACTAGTCATGACATCATTTGGGCAGTGGAGCCTATTACAGCAGAAAATGAAGCTGGTGTTTACCAGCATTGGAAAAGGGCCCTCCAATGTCACGCTTAAGATGACAGAATGTCAGCTTCAACCATCTGACAGGCTTTGGTCTCTCTCTTTGTAACCTCTTTCTTTATGGCTATCCTTTTTTGTATACATATATAATACTAACAGAAAAACAAATTGAAAAGAGCACTGAGGCAAAGTGTATTTCACGCACTGGTGCCAATGTTTCGTATCTCATGAACCCTGGCAAAACAATTCGTGGAGCTAATTAGTTTACAGTGTTTAGGCAGCTTGTTTCTCATCTTTAATCTTCTTCCTGTAATACTGCAAATAAAGCCATATTATCTTCTGATTTTTTCCTTATACAATTTAACAATATAATCTTTTTTTTCCCCAGGGACTGCTTCATTTAGACATCAAACTAACCTATCCTCCTTCACTTTTTTTCTTCTCCGGAAGAAACAATGCAAACAGCAGTGATTAATCTGGTTTTCAATTATATTCAGATTAGGCTACATTATTTTATTATTTTCTCTTATATAGTTCACTTAATTTCTCATTTTTGGCTATACCTCAGAAAGCAACTATGTTTGCCTTTATTTAAAATGACTGCTCTTCTCTCTCATGGGTCTTAGTAATTGTGTGTTCCTAGCTTATGTTCTTTTTCAATTTGACTTTAAAAATATTGAAAAAGCTAATAATAACCAGTTAAAAATGAACCAAGAAAACCTTTGTATACTAAACAGGTTCATGTTTTTACTTTCATCAATGATTGGCTTGAATTAGAAAAAAACCCATATAGTTAATCCAGCCAATAGCCCCTATTAAGGAGCCAGTGATGTTCACACTGTCCTTATCTGCCAGATTCCCAGTAATTCTTAACTAGCACAGAGAAGTGACACTTTCATGAGCCAGAGCTCTGTCCTGTTGTCTTAAGAGATTTCTCCATTCTCCCTCACTGCCCCGGCTCCTCTGCAAGCTTCAAAGGCTGCTGAATTGAAGATACCTGAAATCTCTCAGAGATTTGGGATTTGGCAGTGTCTGAATGCCTGAAAGATTAGTAAATTAGTGAAAAATATTAATGCTATATTAACTTCCAATCTACATCCTAAACTACTAGATTAAAACTACACAAGCTGATTTTTGCCTTAAAAATTGTCTTTTTAAAAACACATGCAATCATAGAGCTGTCTGATCTTAAATACATGCAGGCTATTTTATTAAATAAGACTGATACCAGCAAACAGGCCAAGAGCAATTCAAGATAAGAAATGGTAAAGCTATACAGGCACATAAATCTGTACCTCTTATTGACAGCAAGATTTTTCATGCTTCTTAATTTTCACCCCTTTTTATAATTTATTTAGGTTTTGATTAACATAATGAGGGTTGGAGAAGGACAAAAATGTTCAAATCTTCCTTTCTCTCCTTTAAAGCAAAAAGCATGTATTTTTTTCAACTTATGTCTATTACTCAGCAATACATGACCTGTTATTACAATTAATATAACCCTTTAACATATCCAAACACTCTCTAGAAAGTTTTTCTTAGTTCATAAGGAGTTTTCATCTTAGAAAAAGTACTTGTAGTTCATATGAGCTGGTGGTAAAAATTCTGATGTTTGTGATACTTAATGTACTAATCACATCAGCTAAGACTGGATAAGATCAGTTTGGCAAAATGGGTCATTTTTTTTCTTGTGGTCAGCAGTAAAATTCATTCTGCAGCAACAGTCAAGTCTCATAAGGCTCATCTTCACAGGTAAGTCGTTTAGCCTGGGTTTTTTTCTGGTATTTTTGAACCTATTACTGTTATTGACAAAAGATTATGATGTGTAGTACCAAATGTATTATTCCAGTGGATGTAATATTCTAACACAGTATTCTTGTAAGACAAGTTTTGATTTTTTTTCTTTGAGTAAATAGCTACCTGATTTAACATGGCTGCAAAGCATCTATGCTTATATGCTCATCCTTCTCTGCATTGCAAAGGCCACAAAGAAGACTTCCACTAAATGGACACATAATAGAAATCCATCAAACAGTGTTCATACCTACTTGTTCCTCAATCTGTACGCTTTGCATTCAATCAAAACCACCACTCAGTCAGCATCTGGCTCACTTTCATGTTTGCTTGTTAGTTTGTTAGTCTTTTTTTAATTACCAGCCAAAGCTCGGCCAGACTCCATACGTCCCATGTTCCACTACAATTTTATAATTTTTTTTCTCCCTAACTTCTGGTTGGTGTTTTTTTTCATTTTTTTTAAATATAACGAGCTATAAATTACTCATCTGGCATCCAGGGTTAGTGGAGAGGCGTTTTCATGGGAGATCTAACGAGGCTTTCACATTCGGAATAATATGATCTCGTAAAAGCCCAGGAACATCCGAGGATGAAGTGACGTACACAAGAATACCCAGGAATGAACACTTTATTAAACAAAGCCACTAACTTATATAGACTTCACATAACCCACCTCACAGGCAGTGCTATTGGTCAGACGACACACTTCCTTGTTCTTTACTGGAACAAGCTAGCTGTCCATACACCTGCAGACAGCAGGCAGTCCAGCCCTGCACCTTGTGCAGCCTCAAAATCCTTCCCCTGCTGCGTTTCACTGTTAACAAAGTCCTCCAGCATAAGGACTGGATTGCTCACACACTCATGTTCCCCTACATTTAAAAACCACAAAAAGTGCTTTTAACCTGATGATTTCTTGTTCTGACTACACCTGCTATTACAGTTTAAATCACAGCGCATGCTATACCTGAATCTTTCCCAGGCCAGCAAAAGCCACTGTTAACACCACTTCACTTGACTGATGGTGGTATTCTTCAAGACTGCCTTAGTAAAAATTGACAACAGAGACCCACAAATCCAGATTAAGCCCAGAAATTTTATAGTGACAACTGTTTTAGGAATATAAGTGATAACCACCCACAGCTATTGTATCTACAGTATAGGTTGGGGACTAACCTGTTGGTAAACAGTGCAGGAGAAAGGGACGTGGGGGTCCTGGTGGACAGCAGGATGACTATGAGCCAGCAATGTGACCTTGTAGCCAAGACAGCCAACAGCATCCTGGGGCGGATCAGAAGTGAGGTGGTTGGCAGATCAAGAGAGGTTCTTCTCCCTCTCTACTCTGCACTAGTGAGACCACATCTGGAGAACTGTGTCCAGTTCTGGGACCTTCAGTTCAAGAAGGAAACAGAGCTGCTGGAGAGACTCCAGTGCAGAGCAACAAATATGATGAATGAAGCAGAACCTCTCCTATGAGGAGAGGATGAAGGAGCTGGGTCTCTTTAGCTTGGAGAAGAGGAGACTGAGGGGTGACCTCATTAATGTCTATAAATATGTGAAGGGTGGGTGTCCAGAGGATGGAGCCAGGCTCTTCTCGGTGTCATCTGATGATAGGACAAGGGGCAAGGGATGCGAGCTGGAAAACAGGAGGTTCCATATAAACATCACAAGGAACTTTTCACAGTGAGGGTGACGGAGCACTGGAACAGGCTGCCCAGGGTGGTTGTGAAGTCTCCTTCTCTGGAGACTTTTAAAACCTGCTGGANTGAGCCAGCAATGTGACCTTGTAGCCAAGACAGCCAACAGCATCCTGGGGCGGATCAGAAGTGAGGTGGTTGGCAGATCAAGAGAGGTTCTTCTCCCTCTCTACTCTGCACTAGTGAGACCACATCTGGAGAACTGTGTCCAGTTCTGGGACCTTCAGTTCAAGAAGGAAACAGAGCTGCTGGAGAGACTCCAGTGCAGAGCAACAAATATGATGAATGAAGCAGAACCTCTCCTATGAGGAGAGGATGAAGGAGCTGGGTCTCTTTAGCTTGGAGAAGAGGAGACTGAGGGGTGACCTCATTAATGTCTATAAATATGTGAAGGGTGGGTGTCCAGAGGATGGAGCCAGGCTCTTCTCGGTGTCATCTGATGATAGGACAAGGGGCAAGGGATGCGAGCTGGAAAACAGGAGGTTCCATATAAACATCACAAGGAACTTTTCACAGTGAGGGTGACGGAGCACTGGAACAGGCTGCCCAGGGTGGTTGTGAAGTCTCCTTCTCTGGAGACTTTTAAAACCTGCTGGATATGTTCCTGTGCAATTTGGTCTAGGTGATCCTGCTGTGTCAGGGGGATTGGACTAGGTGAACTTTCAAGGTCCCTTCCAATCCCTAATGATTCTGATACTCTTATACAGCACACAAAGTTAGGAAATATAACATAACTGAATCACACAATTACCAATAGGAATTATCTAAGACTTGATTACATTTTTTCCCTAACCAATCTTTTAGAAGGCTGTGTTACCAATGTTGTGTTATAGATGCTCTCACAAAAGAATTCTCACTTGCTTTCCACACTCAGACATACACAGATTTCTGCCTAAAAGGGAAAATAATACAACCTCCTCAAGCCTTTCACTGGAGAAAACATTGCCTAAGTTGCCCTTGACCTCTCTTGCAAGGTTTAATTCCAAGGAGGCCTTGGCTTTTCTAGTTGCATCCCTACATTCTCTCACCAAGGCCTTATAATCACCCCAAGTGGCCATCTCCTCCTTCAATGATCTATAGACTTTCTTCTTCCTCTTGAGTATGCCCAGCAGCTCCCCGTTTAACCACACAGGTTTTCTGGCTCCCTTCCTTGATTTCCTTCCTGTTGGAACGCTCTTGTCTTGGGCTTCAAAGAAGCGATCTCTGAATGTTAACCAGCTACCCTGGGCCCCTTTACCTGCCAGTAACCTGTACCATGAGATTTCCCCTAGCAATTGCTTGAAAAGGACAAAGTTAGCCCTCCTGAAGTCCAGGGTTGTTTTGGTGCCTTTCTTCTCCAAACTGACTAAGTTGTTTAGTTGCCTGCAGATTCATAAGAGGTTTTGTTAAACCCTCCCTTTGGGTCTGATGCTTCAGCTAAATGTCCTTCGTTTAAATATATTCAGGGTCTCTTAGTGATGACCCTGGTAGGATGCATGGGAATACAGACAAATATCCACACTACACTACTACTATGACTCTATATATATGCATATCAAATAGGTATTTATTTAGGTCTTATATTTAAAAGAGAAAAGGTGATCCTTACACATCCATCATCATCACTAGCAAGAAATAACTGAGTGAATGAAAATTTAGCCATAGAAGCACTTACATGTTTTTAATGTCCTTTCACTGGCTGTGAAATAAATTTTAAAACTTCGTTAACGTTCATAAACAACAAAAAATAACCCAACATTTCTCTGGTCCTGAGTATGTTCATAAAACTAAAAGTTGGTAGAGCAGTTGTATTTAATTTAACTGCAACACCAAAGAGAACGTGCGTCTCTTTCGTAATGCAGCTGCATTTCTTACACACAAATTTATACAATTATTAAACAATTTATACAATCACACAAAGAAGCAACAAGATAGAGAACAAGATCATAAAAGCTTAGGCACCGCATGCACAATGATGGGTGAAAAGGGCCAGCTGGCTGGCTTACTCTTATGAAATTTATGAATCTGTGTTGTCTTTCTAGAATGTAACTACTTCAACAGCCCTGAAAAAGAAAAAAATATCTCCATTCTTCAAGAGTGGTATAGAATTTTGTATGTGGTAAATTAATAAATTACCTAACCGCTTGTTAACTGCATTCATCCACCATTCTTCATCACAAGTACTCCTACACATCACAAGCATCATGTTATTGTGTGAAGAAGGAAGATTACATGACCATGATAATAATTATGTTCCAACAATAATGACCAAAAAAAGGTAGTTAAATACTCTTATTTGAAGCATTCAGTGTGCAGAGAATCATAATTAAACTTTACGTAATACCACAATCTCTCCTCAACTACTTAGGTATCATCATAATTGCAGGTCCAAAACAGGAATCTCTTTGCTTTGCTTAATGATTCCCTCAATGTGCCCTTCTGAGACAAAGCTCTGATCTCCCAGCACAGTTGTGAACAAAATTAAGGGAATTTAAATGAAAGCAAGAACAAGACGAGTCCAAATGTCTTGCCCTAAGCAGATAAGAGAGTTAACCTTAAAAAGCTGTTCATAGAACTACTAAAAATGAAGACAACCATGTGCCTAGGAGCAAAGACATCATACAGCCAGAGACAAAGAAAGGAAAACACATTTAGCTTGTATTCACATTCACAGTAAAATGCTCTTTAGAATAAGCTCCTGAAGACTAATAAAAGCTTTGTTTTCTCCCCCTTTCTTCTCCTTCAAAATCAACCTTATTTACAAAATTCTTATCTGGTAAGATAACCCGTTCTGCTGTTGAGCCCTTTAAGTTAAGTAATTTGACCCCAGCTCTCACACCTCTATCTGTCTACTAAATCTTCTCTTGTCCTTGATAAACTAATACACTATGTCAATCACAGATGAGACTAGAAATCGTTGGACAAATAAAGTCATAAACATGACTACCCAAAACCTCCCAAAAAGCTCCACCCTATATTTGCAATTGCATAATTTTCTCTGATTTCAACCACTGCTTCAACTTTTCATAGACTCATTAAAAAGCTTATGATGCACAGCAGTTCACCCAAAAGCCCAAATCTGCTTTGCACCAATAGAGTTAAGCACCTAATGGCAACCTCTAAAATAAGCATCTATCTGGCAAAAGAGCTTTCTGCCATAAAAGGAGTTATTGATCTATAAACATTATTACATTCACTTTTATATATTTGAGGAAATATAATCACACTACTGCACCAGAATAATCATAGAATTATGGTGATATCACAAGAAATTAATGTACAAAGACCTTCAGAATACAAGTGCATTAATATTTTGGAGATGGTTTTTCTGGTTTGCTTTACAGCACACCAGAAACTAAAAGAGTAAAAATTAACGCGTTCTATTCTGTAGCAAGAATGTACACTGGTGAGTCAAAACCCTGCAGTCATGCTCACTTGAGCCAACAGAATAGAAAGCGTGAGTTCCTGCAATGTCAGCCAAGTTTTCTTGAA
The DNA here is from genome assembly GCA_013400115.1 of Rhinopomastus cyanomelas. Lineage (NCBI taxonomy): Eukaryota > Metazoa > Chordata > Aves > Bucerotiformes > Rhinopomastidae > Rhinopomastus > Rhinopomastus cyanomelas. Next base: position 25,541 of record VXBP01009279.1, on the reverse strand, counting down.
TAGACTAAATCAGTAAAATTCATTGCATAAAAACAAACTGTAGCACTGTCAATGGAAATTTTTTCCTAAATCCTGTATATCAAACTGATAAACATTCTAAGTGAGAGGCTTATCTCACCACTACTCTGAATCCTTCAGAACACTTCTTTTTTAGAATTATGGATCAGCTGGTTTTCAAGAGCCTACAAGAAGTTTCTACAACATTTTCCATATGTAGGTACAAATTAAAGCTCCTGAAATCAACTCCATAATCTTCAGAAAAAAAATTCTCAGTTTGCCTATAAAACAATTTAGTACACCTTATCTAGCCCAGCTTGTTAAATTAAGGAGAAATACATAGGGGGAAAAAACAAGATAATCCCCCTCATTCATTAAAAGGTCTATTCTGAATGATTACATTTCAAGTTTACAACTTCCACTCTGGTCTGCACCTAGATTTATAGTTTCAAGGTGTCTGTCCTGTATGAAGAATTTGGTAATCAAAGAAATATCTTCCAAATTGTGTGGGTAAAATGAGCAGCTGCTTCGATCTTCCTTGGGTCTTGTCAAAGATCATTCAGCAGGGGTGCTTTTGCTTTTGTTTTTGGTGGGCGGAAGTAGAGAAAGAAAAAAAGTAAAACCTACATGCAAAAAAGCTTTCTATGACAGAGTTTACTCATGTCCAATTCCAGGTGCACCAGTGAAAGCTTTCTTAAAATGAGTGTTGCAGCATTTCTTTCCTCAAGTACAGGTCTACTCAGCTAGATTGCCATAATCAAATTTTATAAGGTACAGTAGTCCTTCCAATGGAAGGTACTTCCAAGTATATGCCAAAAAGACAGCATGGGGACTAGTTAAAAACCCCCAATGACATTTTGAACCAATTAATTTAGCTAAAATGCTAATGGACAGAAACACAAAACTGGAACTTCAACTCTCAACTGCAGAAAACACACAAACTAAACTTCCAGATTTTGCTTACAGTTTTCAAAACCATAACATCCAGTTTCATTGTCACAGAGAAGACCTAGAAACAGTAACAATTACAACAGAAGTAATATACTTTTCAAATGGTGTATTCTTTGCCCCTCAGTTCTTCAGGGTGCTCTGTTTGGAAGATAAAAACTGTGCATTTTTCTTCTGCTGAGTCAGATGAACTATAATACTGCTGTAAAAATGCTGCGTAACAGACCTAATGTTCAGTCTTGTCAGCTGCTTCATTAAAAATATTACAACAGCCATTCTAGTTTTGTAACATTTTCTTCCAGATTATTACTTGAGCAGCAGACTCTTTAGTAATAATTTAATAGTAGGCTCTACTTTAAATAAACAGTCATAGAGGTTATACTTGAGATCACCTGCTGATCTGAAACAGTATACAGCTAGATCTCCTCTAAATCACCTTGCAAAAGTAACATGCTGTTAGTTAAAAGTTGAAAAACTTCCTTAGGTGCCCATGATCTATTCACCTATAGGGTTAAGGAAGATCTTATTATGAAGCACTAAGCAGTACCCAGATTAATTAATGTTAATGATACAGAATCACAGAAACACAGAACATTAGGGAATTGGAAGGGACCTTGAAAGACCTTCTAGTCCAATCCCCCTGCCACAGCAGGATCACCTAGATCAAGTCACACAGGAACATATCCACGCGGGTTTTAAAAGTCTCCAGACAAGAAGACTCCACAACTCCCCATGGCAGCCTGTTCCAGTGCTCTGTCACTATATTTGCAACCAGTAGTTTAAATTTAGCAAGCAAAAATAATTTTCTTCTACCACTTCTTGATCACATGTCTGTTATTTGGAGTAATTTTCTCCACATGTTCACATCACCCTTGCTTTACGCCTTTTGAGGCATAAAAATCCTAACGTATTTTCATCCTGAAACAGTCATCATCATCTTTGGCAACTAACAGGCATACACAGTGACAAAAAAAGCCCATAAACCCTAACACTTCAACCAAATGCCTGGAAAAGTTTTAGCCCAGATGTATGCTAAATATAGAGGTATCAACTAATGGCTACTAATGTTTTTTTCTGTTTTCAGTTAAAGCTGCCATAATGGGAAATTTACTCCTTCCAAGCTTACTCTTTCCCTCTGAGTGAGCTTGGGGAAAAAAACAAAAAA
>VXBP01009279.1:0-14947 GCA_013400115.1 Rhinopomastus cyanomelas | reverse complement strand
TTTTCCTCAGATAGTGTAATGGCATGTTTGACGCAGTTTCTAGGTTTGTGTGCACCAACTTGCTGGTTTTTATTTGTTTTATTCTTTTTGTTTCCTTTTTTCTTTGTCTGTATACAGTTAGGTTAATAAACTTTGATCCAGTATCCTAAGCCATTCATTGTCTGGCAAATTTGTCCGAGATGTCATCGAGACCTTACTTGCTAAAATTAGTGGAGAATCCCCAACCCGCTACACCATGCTACAACAGAGAGGACCCTAACAACAATGAAAAAACTGAGTTCATTAAGAACTGTCCAATGATGTGCCGGCTTCTTTCCAAAGAGGACACCTAGTCCAGTGAAAAACCCGCGTTGTTTTTCTAACTGACCAATGATGCATGGGGTATAAAAGAGGGGACTTGAGCCATTTTCGGTGTGCAGGAGTATGGGAAGGACGGTGTTTAATCCCCCCCGTCCTTGCACCCAGCGCTACCCTTAGGAACTCTTAAGTGCTGTTTGCTTGTTCTTATTTAATAACTTGTAATTGGTTAAGAATAATCTGTTTTGGGCCGAATTACACAAAACACATTCACCACTACCCTCTGGCTTCTATCCTGCAGCGAGGGCACGATCTACCTCACTACCCAATAATCCAGACCACACTGCCTTAGTTTGGCTGTGAGGATGCTATGGGATACTGTGTCAAATGCTTTCCTGAAGTCAAGACAGACCACATCCACTGTTTTGCAATCATCTATCCATATGGTTATGCCCTCATAAAAGGTTGGTCAAGCATTACTTCCCTTTGATGAAGCCAAGCTGCCTGTCCCTAATGACCCTCTTTGTCCTTGATGTGCTTGGAGTAGCATCAAGGATAAACTGTTTCATCTTCTTTCCGGGGATGGAGGTGACAGCCTAAAACCAGTCAATCTGCCAAAATCTTTCATACCATGGAGCTGTAGCTTCAAAAATAACTTCCAGGGCTGGGCCATACATATCAACTGTGAAGTTTGCACCACCATTTGCACAGTCACCTGCTTAACATTTTTTTAGCACTGCACGTTTGCCATTGAAAGCTTTGTCACAGCTGCCATTTCTGTCATGTAAAACTTTTGGGCAGAGATTACTGCCCTTAAGGACCAGAAATTCTTCCACCTAATTACACTACTACATCTAGTTGGTACACATAATAGCACTTCAAATGACTACATTATTTTTTAAAAATAACCTAGAAAGAAGATTTTTAACCTTTGCCAAGATCACAGCTACATTCTTCCTGAAATTAGTTATGTTAAAGTATAGCTATATAACAAATAATGGCTTTGGTATCAGTATTTGTCAACATCAGAAATAATTTTAAATGAAATCAGAATTATTTAGAGGTATACTTTTAGCTCATAAGTTTTTTTAACTAGTTGTAGCCATTCACGCTACTGAACGCCTTCTTTGCTTCAGTCTTTACTAAGATCAGCCCTCAGGATTCTCAGACCCTGGAAACAAGGGAGTAAGCTTGAAGGAAGGAGGACTCTCCACTGGTCAATAAGGATTGGGTTAGAGGATCTTTACAGGAAACTGAATCCATGGGCTGTGATGGGATGCACCTATATGCACTGAGAGAGGTGGCTGATGTTGCTGTGCCAGGACACATCACATTTGAAAGACCATGGACAATGGGAGAGGTGCCTGAGGACTCAAATAGAGACACTGTCACTCCAGTCTTCAAAAAAGGGCAGCCAGTCAGCCTCGCCTCTATATCTGGAAATGTGACAGAGCAGCTCATTCTAAAGGCATCTCTAAGCATATAGAATAAAATAAGGTTATCAAGAGTAGATAGCATAGATTTACTAAGGAGAAACCATGCTTCACTTATCTGATATCCTTCTGTGATGGTGTGACTGCACAACTATATTAAGAGAGAGCAGTGGAAGTTGACTTTGGAAAGGCCTTTGACACTGTCTCACATAACACCCTCATAGGTAAACTCAAGAAAAGTGGCTTAGATGATTGGGCTGTGAGGTGGATTAAGAACTGGCTAAAGAACAGAGCTCAGAGGGTTATGATTATCAGTGCAGAACACAGTTACAGGCCTGTAGCTACCCATGTTCCCCAGTGATCAGTACTCAGCCCAGGCTTGTTTAACAACTTCATCAATGACCTGGATGAGGAGATAGAGTGTACCCTCAACAAGCTTGCTGATGATATAAAACTGGGAAGATCAGCTGATACATCTCCAGAGAAAGAGACTCCACAACCTCCCTGGGCAGCCTGCTGAGTGCTCTGTCATACCCACTGTGAAGAAGTTCATTCTCAAATTGATGTGGAACCTTTTATGTTCCAACTTGCAACCATTGCCCCTTGTCCTATCACTATATGACATTGAGAAGAGCCTGGCTCCATCTTCCTGACACCCAGCCTTCACATATTTATAGACATTAATGAGGTCACCCCTCAGTCTCCTCTTCTCCAAGCTAAAGAGACCCAGCTCCCTCAGCATCTCCTCATAAGGGAGGTGCTCCATCTCCCTCATCATACTCCAGCAGCTCCACATCCCTCTTGAACTGAGGAGCCCAAGAGTACCATGGCCACACCTGGAGTTCTGTGTCCAGTTTTGGACTCCCCAATTCAAGAGAGACAGGGAACTGCTGTAGAGAGTCCAACGGAAAGCTAAGAGGATGACTAAGGGACCTGAACACCTCTCCTGTGAGGAAAGGCCAAGAGGACTCTGGCTGTTTAGTTCAGGAAAGAGAGGGCTGAGAAGGGATTTTGTTAATGCCTATAAGTATCTGAAGGGTGAGTGTCAATAAGAAAGGGCCAGTCTCTTCTCAGTGGTGCCATGTGATAGGGTGAGAGGCTATGGGTAAAGTTGGATCACAGGAGGTTCCATCTCAACATCAGGACTTTACTGTGAAGGTGATGGGGCAATGGAACAGGCTGTCCAAACAGATTGTGGAAGCTCCTCCTCTGAAGACTTTCAAAACCTGCCTGCATGTGTTCCTGTGTGACCTGTTCTAGGTGATCCTACTTTTGGTGGGGGTTTGGACTAGAGGTCTCTTCCAACCTCTAAAATACTGTGATTCTGTCATTTATCCTTTAAATAACAGTCAAGACCAAGTGCTACGGTTTAGCTGAAAATAAATATTTTTTGGTTTATGATGGAAAATCTGGCAAAAGTTTAAATACTGTGATAGAAAAGGTGAGCTGCATGACAAATCCCTCCCACAGCCTGTGGTCCTGTCAGGAATACAGAGGTACACCAAATACCTCCTAGTGAGCCATTGAAAAGGATAGTCTTACAGGAGTACTCCTGTACTGCCTCTTTGGATAATACACACCTCTATATATAAGCAAAAAGTTCTCTAGCAATTTCATCAAAAGAGTTACCACAATGCTAAGGGACAGTGACAAAGACAGACCAAGTGAATGACAGCAAATTGTAACAAAAAAACCCACCAAATACCACAGTAACACTTTCTGAAACAGTTGTATTTCAGAATAAAAAATAAGGCTGAGAAATATATCTTCCCTGAGGAAGATCTTCTTCCGATTTAGAACCATCCTCATTCCATGTTTTCACATTTGTCATATGTACATAGTAACTGCTGTTAATGTTCTGCTTTTAGAGCAAAATTGATTTTGTATGAAAACACTTGGAGAAGACTATGCAAGCTGATGTCTGCTTTCATACCATTCACGTTATCACACAAATTTAATGGACAGTGGTAAAAAGACCACTTAACTGGAAAAAAAGATAATTATTTGCAGACAGGATAGAGCAGCCTGAGATGTGCACAAAATGCAGATCATGTACTAAATCTACCTTTGCAAATGCAAAACCTACCACCTGTCTATCCGACTACAAAATCTAGATGATAAAACTATTTCATAAAAGAGTACTAGGTAGGTATTTCTGTAACTTGTGCAGTTTTTCTGCTCCTAAGTAAAAACAGCAAATTAAACTGTCCTTCATGGTATTTACTAAATTTGCTATTGAATTAATTTTCTCGTAACTCTGCACATTTGTATATTTCTGTATATCATCATTAGCAATAGTTTCTACTCTTTGACTAAAACTGTGCACAATTACAGAGAAGCCAGAAAAATCATATCAAAGTACCTCAAAGGCTTCTAGTTGAGAAAGTTTGACTTACCTTCATAGTCTTGGATTAGAAGACTCTTCAACTTTCAATGTTATGCAACACTGCTGATCATAGAAAAACTGCCCAGCCGTAGGATAAGAATTATCTCTAGTGTGCTATTAAATTCCTGCTAGACAGATCTGCCAGCACCAACACATGCAGCTCTGACAAGTTCAAAAGAACATAAAAGTCCACAGTAGCTGGTATTTAGGAAGGAATTGTCTAATGAGACACCAATCTTTGTTTTTCATTTGTAGGATTGGTGAAGTTTTTTGTGATGCTGATCTCTCTTTGCTTGCATTATCCAAGGTCTCAGTCTAACTGGATCCACAAAAATGCGTGCAAGAGCACAGCAGAGGTGCTTAATTCTATCTCTCTCTCCACTCTCAACTGGACCTCTCAGCTTGGATGCTTTCAAAAGCAGTCTGTGAAATAAGGCTGCTTCAGAAAAATGTGGTATATGAGTCACCCCCATGGGGCCTCAGAAGGCACTTCGGGCTCTGATCATGTCAGCAGTACACTGCACAGTAGGCCAAGAGCAAGATTTCTTCCCTGGAGCCCTCCACTGCCACTTTGCTCCTGATATGAATTTGAAGGTTCCAGCTGCAAAACCACTACACAGCAGCCATCTTACTGCACCACACGTTCAGCCTCACACAGAAAGCCTCAAGCCAGTTTGTTCTTTATCATCCTGCCAGTTAAAATAAAAGTAATTTGGGCTCAGGTTATAAGCCATATAAAAACAAAAGGAGAAGCAGGCAGCAACTGTCTAACTACAGGCTTCAGAAAGTTTGCCAAAAGACAACACTGGTTGATAGCATTATCACACAGAATCACAGAACACACCATTGATCACAACATCAGCTCCTCCACACTTATCCACCAGCGCTGTAACCCTGTCATGGAAGGTGTCCAGATCTGTCAGGCACAACCAGCCCTTGTATGAAGCCATGTTGCATGTCACTAACCACCTTCTTATTCTTCACATCTTAATATAGTTTCCAGTAGGATCTTGCCAAGCACACAGATAACTGGCCTACAGTTTCATAGGACTTTTTAATCTTTTAGAAAATGGAGGATTGTTTCTTCTTTTCCTGTCAGCAGCAACTTTACCAGACTACCATGACTTCTCAAATATGACGGATAACAGCCTACCAACTTCACACACCAGTTCACTCAGGACTCATGAATGTCATCAAGTCTCAAGGACGTGTGAACCTTCACATTCTTTATATATTCACAAACCTGATCTATCCCTACAGTGAGTGGTACCTCGTTCTCCTTGTTACAGCTATCCTATTCTGTGACTTGGGTGGCATGGTTTTAGAGTTTTCCAGTGCAGTCTGAAGCAATAAAAATCATTAAGCAACTCTGCCTTTTCCATACCCTGGTTTACTGGGTCACCCATTTCCTTCCAGATCAGAGCCCACATTTTCCCTAGTTTTCCTTTTTTCACCAATATATCCATAGAAACTTTTCTTGCTCTTGATGTCCTTGGCCAGATTTAGTTATGTATGTGCTTTGTCTTCCACAATCCAACTCCTGGCTGTGCAGACAATTCCTCTATGTTCTTCCCAGGCTACTTGTCCTCACTTTCACCATCTGGAGGCATCTTCTTATATCCAAGTTTGTTCCTTGTTCACCCAAGCAGGCTTGCTGGTATTTTTGCCCTTCATATTGTAGGAGTGCAGTGTTTTTGAGCTAGGTGGAGAAGGTCTTTGAATCACAGAATTACTCTGGCTGAAAAAGACCCCTGGGATCATCAAGTCCAACCATCTACCCTACCTTACAAGTTCACCCCTAAACCATATCCCTCAACACCTCATCCAAACGATCTTTAAACACATCCAGGGATGGCGACTCAACCACCTCCCTGGGAAGCCTATTTCAGTCCTTGACCACTCTTTCTGTGAAAAAATTCTTCCTAATGTTAACCAGCTCTCTTGGTCTCCCAGTTCATCCAGGACACATTGCCAAAGTTCCCAAGGTCAAAGTTCACTTTCCTGAAGGACAGGGTAGCAAACACCCTGGGTGCTCTCCCACAGGCCTAAGAACTCTGAACTCCACTATCTCATGACCACTGCAGCCAAGGCTGCCCTTGAGTTTCACATTCCTCACAGAGTCCTTCTTGTTGTGGTAACAAGGTCCAGCACAGCACCTCTTCTTATTGGCCTCTCTACCACTATCAGTGAAGGAATTTATCTTCAATGCACTAAAGGAATCTCCTGGATTGCTTATGCCCTTCTGTAATGTACTCCTAACAGATATTGAGGTGTTTGAAGGCCCTCATGAGGAGTAACGCTTGTGAATGTGTCTGTAAATGGACCCATCCATTCAATCTTCCTGGTCTGGTGGCCTGTACCAAACTGCTACCATGACAACTGCCATCCCTTTTACCCTGACCCATAAGCTCTCAGTTGTTTCCTCATCTGTCCCCAGGTAGCGTTCCATGCACTCCAGATGCTCATTGACATAAGGTGCCAACATCCCTTTTCCATCCACCTTACCTGTCCTTCCTAAATTTCTTGCACCCTAAATTCCAACACTCCAGTCACTGCAGTCATATTACCACTGGCAGTCTCTCACACTGCCAATAACGTCACAGCCCTGCACATCTTTAATTCTTCTTGTTTATTGCCAATGATGTGTGCAGTGGTGTAGAGGTATTTGAGCCGGATTCCAAATAATGTGTCCGGGATTTACTTTCTCCTGCCCTACCCTGTCTATTTCTATGACTACAGAAGCTCTTTGCTCCTGTCTGTAGGTCTCATCTACAGAAGTCCTAATCTCCTCCATTTATTCCCTATGTTCTGTACCTCAGTACTGATGCAGCTCAGCTTGGCCTCTGGTCTCACTCTTAACAATGGCACACAACCACTAGGCCCATCTCCATAGAGCCCAACATTATCTTCTTCACCCTTACATCACAATTAAAAGCACTTTCAATGCACCTTGCCAGTTCATGAGCAAGAATTCTTTCCCCCTTTGAACAACATTAATTCCATCAAGTGGCAGCAGTCCTGGTGCCCCATGACCAAAGATACCAAAATACCTACACTGGCATGAGTCTGTAAGCCACATGTTAATAAGATGTTCTCCTGTTCCTCTCAGTTCTTCTTCCTGCCACTAAAGGGACTGAGGAAAGCACTTGTACTCCTGAATCTTCTTCCAATCACACTAGTGCCTAGAAATCTTTTTTGATTGCTTTTGGTGTTCTCTCATCAATCTTGTCACTGCCAACCTGTTAAAGCAGTAGCAGTTAATAACTAGAGGCCTGTATTTGACTAGGGAGCTTCCTGGCAACTTCACCATCCCTGACTCCAGGGAGGCAGCAGAGACTTCCCTGTGGGATGGATCTGACCAGTACATCGGCCTCTCTGGTCTCTGCAGAAAGGAATCTTCTACCATAATCACCCTCCAATTTTAGCTCTAACAGTAGCAGTCCTAATTTATGGAGCTGAACTGATTGACCCTTTGCAACCTCCTGGGTTAACTTTCATCTATCCTCCACAGCCTGAGTCTCAAGTTCCAGAGAGCACCCCATACCTGTTGTGTAAGCACAACCAGGAAGGTGAGGGAGGCTGGCTGGTGTTTGCCTACCATGGCATGTAAGAGATCTTCTGCTTGAGGAGCCTCCACGTGCTGCCTTTGCCTCAGGGATGGTAGGGGTGGATCCACCAATCTACCTTCCTCTCACAGTCCCTGTTAATCCTCAGCCTCTTTACCTCCTTTATCAGCTCTGCCCCCCTGCTGAGCAGATCATTCACCTGCTTACACTACAAACAGGTGTTGCCGCTGCCACCCATTAGTACGAGCGAGACACCATGATGTGCTCCAAAGCCAGAGACCTAGACAGCTGCATGTTTATGTGGTAGCTGCATCTGGGTGACCATGTTCCTCCTCTCAGCAGCTTTCAGACAAGCCAAGACTACAGTTATGTTACTGGAAGGGCAGTGACCACTAGATAAGTTTGTTTCTAGAACCAGGAGGGAGATGGCACCCTTCCTCCTTGCACTACCTGTGCAAACTGCCCTTCCAACCCATCATATCCTGCTTATCCTGCCCTACAGGGAAGGCTCTTGTATCTGCAAGTTAGGTACCCACACTCTTGGCCCCACCCACGGTGAGTCTGCCACCCAGGTGTTGGGACTCTGCCCCTACCGCTTCAGTTGCCCACCCACAGACTGTTTGTGAAGAGAAACAGAGCATGTGCACAGGGTTGGCCTGGGATACAGATGCCACCAGTAGCTACATTCCTAGAGAAATTACACGACAAGTTTGGCCTGCAGCAAGAGAGACAGAGAGAGGAGCAATAAAGAAGCCAAAGCACCTAGATGCAAGCAAAAGAAATAACTGTTTTTAACACAGGATGTTAAATATCAACACAAACAGAACTGAGGCAATCTACCTTGAGATGTAGAGCAACCTCCTAAAACTGCCACCATGACAAGGCTTCTCTCTCTCTACCCTACCACCTCCCGCAAAAAACCTGCTGAAGCAAATGCAGGCAGCTCAGCAGAAGTGGGCAGTTCAGTGTCTCAGAGCGAGGGCCGGGGGGTAGTGGCAGCCATGGGTAGTCCAGCAGCAAACAGTGAAGCACCAGGCAGGAGCAGCAGGTGCAGGGGTCCATGGCTTGTGGTGGGCAGAGGAGGCAGGTGCAGGGGTCCGGGGAAAGACCCAGAATGAAGGGATAGAAAAGGAGAATCTGCCTCCCACCCCAGCTCATCCCAAGGCTGTCTTTTTATCTGGGTGAAGGATAGAGGAAATGCCCCTGCCACCTGAATCTTTGGTTTCAACTATGAAAGCCTTCAGCATTTAAATGTCCCATTAGGGAAACAATATCTGGGCTGACAGCTCTTAACAGCCTCCCTGAGCAGTGAAAAAACACCATCTGGGGTGAGGGTTTTCTTCTGCCTCCTTAACAGTCTAAAATACAACAGATGTTATTTTTGGGAATAAAAGGAAAAAGAATCTATTTTTCTAACCCAGAAGACTGTAAAGCAGCCTTAAGACACAGATATGCGCAGCTCCTCCCCCTAGCTAGGAGGTAGGTGAAGAGGAGGAGGGTGATGTATGTTTCTGTGGAGAAAACGGAGATGGATGAAGTAGAAACAGCAAATTGATCTGTGCAGCAGAATAAAATCAAGATGTGGCAAGACAGACCTAGGTCTGTGTCACACAGATGTGAGACTTAGAATTAGTTTCTTGAACATCTGCGGCAAACATAAAAAACAACTGCTGGTACCAAGGAGGGAGTAAAAAGAAGAAAAAAGTAGCACATTCACACTGCATGGAGCAAACCAACCAATAACATAACACAACAGTAAAACAAGGGATGTGGGGTTTTTTCTTCTGCGATTATTGATCCTCTGGCAACCCTGTTCCTAATTTCCCGGTTTAAGCTGTGTATTTTGCCACATCATTAAAGAAAATAATAATCCTTCTGCTTTCCCTGAAATAGTCTGGAAACATCTCCCTGTTGAGACTTGAATAGAGCCATTCTTCCAGTCCTAAACAAAGGAGGCCCACTGCAAAGGGCTTCTAGCATGCTCCTCCCCAGCCCCCCACCTTGGTATTTCAGACTTAATACAAACTGCAGTTTCCTCCACAGGATCCTCAAAGATCTGTCTTAACAAAATGTCCAAATACACCATAGGCAAGGAGTCTGTGTGTTTTTCTTTGCCTATGAGAATGTCTGGGAGAGGGAGAAGAGGTTACTGTTTTGCCCTTAATTATTTCTCCTCCCCCTTTCATCCTTTCATCCAGGGAATGCAGATGAAACTGCATACAACCACCCCAAACTGAATTAGTTTACAAATCTTTAATTTTTACTTAGCTGCATACAAAGCAAAAGTACTGAGGAATGTGAAGATCTAAATAAATCTGCCTACAAAGACTTTAGGTATTTTCAAAAAATATATTTACAAAATACATACAAAAAGCTTTAGGTGCTCTTAGAAATAACCCAAACAAGAGACATACATACCTTGTCAGGAAAACAAATTATTTGCTCTAAAAAAATTAAACAAAACTTGTACATATCCTGTAAAATCTGCAAACCTGCCTATGGAACCTGATGTTTTCCAAATGGTTTACTGCTTTTTAATGGTCAGAACATTTAGTTCTAATTATCTGGGCTTAAAAATGTGTCTTTTTACATTTCCCCTCATACAGCTGCACATGTAGAAAATAACAAGTCCATTAATAAGTATTAATTATAGACATTTTCTTTTTTTAAAAAAAAACCTTCCAAAAGGCTCTATTTTGAAAAAAATGAAACAATCCCCACAAAAGCAAGCTTTCAAAACACAAATGGCTTAGCATTCCAACAGAAGCAGGCAGAAAAACGTGTACAAAGGGATGAAAGAGGGAAGCACTAGGAATAAAATAATTCCATTGCTGTGAAGATGGAGAGGAGGAGTTATTCGTATTACCTAGTGGCTTGGGCAGCTGATACTTTTCCTCTGTAAAGATAAAATCGCAGGCACAAGCAACCTGGAACATCACATAGCTCCCCCTGAACCACCTGTCTCTTACTGAGGAGCATGGAAGATGTCAGTAAAAAGCACACAAAATGAAAAAGTCCTGCTACATTTCTCTCTTGATGGATAACTTTAAAGATGCAGCAAGTGGACACCTCCTTGACAAACAATATAATAGTTTGAAGGATCAATCTCCTCAGCTTCGTGTATGTCTTTTCCTCACCATCTGCCTGACAACACCTTGTAACTCCATACCCCTTAAAGCATACAGGAAATTCTTCCTACTCTCTTCCTACAGCAGCTGTATAACTTGTACATACATGTAAAAATACCTGTGCTGGAAGCAGACAGAGGTAACACACTAGCAAATGTGATTAATACCACAGCATGTTTGCCCAATTTTGACAAGGACCAGAGAGACAGGAAGAAAAGTTCCTCAAGTTCTGCCAGTAAAGATTTAGATTGGATGTTAGGAAAAAATTTCTTCATTGAAAAAGAGTGGTCAGGTATTGGAAGAGGCAGTCCAGGGAGGCGGTGAAGTTGTTGTCCCTGGAGGTGTTAAAAAAACATGTAGATCTGTCACCTGAACATATAGTTTAGTGGGCACAGGGGCATTGAGTTGATGGTTGGACTTGATGATCTTGGAGACCTCTTCTACCTTTACTGATTCTATGATCATCAATATTTTTTTTTTTTTTGGGTGGTTGTGTGTTTTTTTCGTTTGGAAGAAAGGGGCTAAATGTATGATTTCATTTAATAAAACATAATTAAACAATACAAAAAATGTGTACAATCTGGTTAAAGGACTTTTAAATGAAAGTACTACAAATGACATTTTCCTTCTATTTCAGAATGCTGTAAACATCAAATTAGCATACCTTAGTGTGGAATTTCTGCTACAGGAGGTATGAAAGTTTAACTGTCTAAAGATTAAAGAATAAGTTTGACATCGATTTAGAAAACAGTCTCCTAATAGAAGCAGAGACCTCAGCTGATGCTCCTAATTCTCCTTCAGTGTTTGCATACGTTTTCAAATAATTAGAGAAACCCACTCCAAAAAGCCTGACTGAAAAACAATTAAAAAACCCTCTGCAGAACTGAATGCCTTGTTTGCTAGACTTGCTAGAGGTCTCTGGAGGTCACAGTGATTTACAAGCCTTTGGTGCCTGTAAGAGGGCTGCTAATGCATAGAAATTGCTCGAGAGGCAAGCTCTGAGTACTGGCCATGTCTAACAAGCAAAGGGCATCCAGTAGGCTGAATAATGTAGCCAGCAAACGGACTGGTGGAAGCATAACTTAGAAAACAATGGCCTGTTACAGCAAGAAGGCAAGAAGGCAAACAGTGAAAACAGGATAACAAGCCAAATTCTATCCACAGTGGGGGTCCTTCCCCAGTGATGGGGAGCCAGACGACCTGTACATTGTTCTTGGAAGGAATGCAGACCGGCTTAAGATAAGGGTACTTGATCTCATCACTAAAAGGACAGCAGGGGTTCACGTGGGAAGAAGACTTGATTTGCATGTGAAACGGGGCAGGTCATTACTATGTATTAGGCATCTATTGGGAAATTATTGAATATGCATCATTGAACAGCTTATAATCTTGGTTCTGGGTCTAGTTCGGTGTGCAGGACTAGAGCGGTATGAACCCTCTGCACCTCGCTAGCGAATAAATTACCTCCTCAAAAACTCTAACCAGGGTTCTTGGGTTTTTTCCGTAAGTCAATTTTGGCACCCCAGATAGGACTTGCCTTCTGCTCGGCTGCGAGGACCGCTGCAGGGAGCGGACGCTCTCGCCGCGGCCCGAGAAACTTTCTCGGAGAGCCTCCGCATCCTGGGGCGATCTCCACGGGAGCAGACGGACCTTCATCTAGAAACAGAGAGGTAATTTTTGTAACTTTTGCCGTGGCCGAGGGGGTGCGACCAGTCGTGGGAGATGTCTCACACTCCCCAGAGTTCCCCGTAAGGAACTGGCCAAAGGGTATGGGAGGTTCCAGCTAAGCACTCTGCGGGTTCGAGTCCTGGGACTGTGGGAACCAGATTCGGTACTGCTAGACCCGATCCTGGGGCCCTAACTAGGACAGGGGGGGACGAGATATGCTCGATCCTGGGGCCCTGACTGGGATATACGGGGGGATCATAATCTTATGATCCCATAAAAGCGGCTAAATAGGTACCTATTGTGTTTACTTTCGTTGATCGGGGTGTAGGAGATTGGAGAAAAAAATTTGTCTGTTGGTCTTTGTACGTATTTGTGTGCGGAAAAATTGAATATTTGTGTGCCTGTGTGTGTCCAGGGAAGTGGCTCGTGATCGCTAGTGGGAAGTCCCTGTGACTGGATGGTGGTTGCACACTTTTCTGTATGGGTATACCTGTTGTTGTTTCTGATATTAGGCCTAATTGTGTGAAGGGATTTTGCTCGTGTGTGTAAAAAGAGTGTGTGAGTGAGACGGAACTGGCCAGTGAAGGACCAACAGTGCATGAATTGTTAAGAATTTGTCCGTCGTTCTATGTATGTGCCAAGTCTGTATGAAGCAAGAGACGCCGAGATTTGACTTCTCGAAGATGGTATTTCAGTGCGCACTGTGAGTTTTGTTATACTGGTTTGGTTTTGTGTTGTAAAGTGAGCTGGAAAGAACAAGAGCCAGCCTGTTGTGCCAGTCAATAGTAGCTTTAAGCATCATGGTAATGGAAACTGGATCATAAAAGCCTTTGAAAATTTGGTTCAAAGTCAGAAAACAAGAACTAGAGTAAGAATAGAAAATACTGCTTGTTAAAATTGCTTTAAAGAAAGAACGCTAGAAAAACCTTTGAACCTTTGAGCGGAGCTGGGAATTTCGCAGAAGGGGGAGCGCGCACGGCCCGACAGGCGGCGCAAGGCCGGGGCACGAGCTGCTAGGCGCGCCCCCAGCCCGGTCCAGCAGCAGCAGGGCCGCCGGGGCTGCGGGCGGCAGCAAGCGCCCATCGGTCCTGTCCCCCTCAACCCAGGTCCACCCCGCCACCCCAGAGCTCCGCCTGGCAGCTCGGCGGAGAGCACGGCTCCGCGGCACGGGCATGATGTGGGAGCAGGCAGCGGTTTCCATTTGTTCGGCTCCTTCAGTGGACCTGGGGGAAGTGCGTTACCTGTTTGCTGGTGTTTCAAGTCGAGAAGGAGGATGTGATTGAGAGTGCCTGCCTGTCGCCAAGCTGATGTGTGATTTGTGTATTAGCTTGTGAACAGGGCTGCAGACAGCTAGGAAAAGGGTTGTTTGGCAGAGTCATTTCCCCTTCGAGAAATCAAATTCATTTTGTAGAGCGTGGTGTAAGTTTTAAAGTGCCGGCTTGATACTCCTTCAAGCCCGAATTAATCCAGTCAGATAAAATCATGCAGAACTGGACAAAGTAGTTTAGGAGGCAGTCAGGGATGTAACGGTTAAGTTGTTGAGTTACTTGGGAAATTGGGATTGAAAGTATCCAGGGAAAAGTACAGTTGTACAGGAGGTTGTATGGCAGGTTTTTGGTCTGGTGGAAAATTGTAAGTTGTGGATGGAAGGTTATATGCAGGTTGTAAATTGTACTAGTGGGGGAAATAGGTAACTAAAACTCCTCAGGGCTATCTCTTCCTCATTTAAATCACCTCTTCCAGCTGTTTGTTACTGATAAGGACGGGGTGACTTTTGGAACCCTAAGCGTTCTTCGGGTTGGGGATTGATTTGTGTAGTTGGAATCAGAAAACAGAATATGGATAGCTTTCCAGGCAATAGTCTGAATAAGTCTGTCCTGTGTTGCAGCTACCATGTTCTTTGTGTCTGCACTGTCATAAGCATATAGTTTTCTTTTCGGGAAAGCAGGGAGCGTGAGTGTCTGCAGAACGGTCTGAGTTTCTTTTTGTGTGTGCTGTGGGCACAGTGCTCTGTTGCTTTGGGTACGGCATTCTTGTGGCGTATCATAGGAGGAGTGTGAATCAGGCCTCCTGGGACTGGAAGGACATAGGGGGTCTGTCTGGAGGGAACATTAGTAAAATGACCCTAATTAAATATTGTAACCACTGGTGGCCACCGCACAACCTGGAAAGTGATGAGAGGTGGTGGTCCTGAGGTCCCNAAGTGATGAGAGGTGGTGGTCCTGAGGTCCCCTTCATCTCTGCACAGATCGAGGTGATTGAAGGCAGTGCTGTGCATAGTGCAAGGAGAGCTATGCAAGGGTTTGGCTGCAAGCAAGCCCTGCTGTATCTTTGTCCTACTGTAGGGGGTGAATTTTGCACACCGTTGCTGAGATTGATGTGTTGTCTCCTCAAGATTTGAGAGCTGCATGTTATTTTGTTGCAAGCTGCGAGTGACAGAACACTGAGCAAGGGGTAAGACCCCCCGAG
>VXBP01009278.1:68899-82888 GCA_013400115.1 Rhinopomastus cyanomelas | reverse complement strand
AAGGAACCTTCTGGAATGTGGGTGGCTGGCCGAGTTTAGGGTCTGAACAAGCCAGAGAATCATTCTGGAAATAATTTTAGTAGCTTCTAACCTTTGATTTGTGCCTTTGAGAGGCATAATAAACTTTTAATCACTCCAAGTGGATCACGACAAAAGAAATCCTAAATGTTAGGACCTAGAAACCAGTGCACTCAAGACAAGATCTTCTATCTTTCTCCATCAGGATAAAATAAAGCCTTTTATATTACAGTATATGATATTTATGCTATATTTAGCAAAAGGCTTTGACTGCCTGTTAATTTTCCATTTTGTCCCCTCTATGCTCTCTTTGCTAATGTTCTTCTTCCACAGGGGCTTGTTCTGTATTTTAAGTGTTAGCTTTTATGAATGGAAATCTCTACAGAGTTCTCATTAAGAAAATTTTTTGGCAAAGTACTTTTAATGGTAACTGTGTCAAATTTGCCTGATATCCTCAATTATACTGTACCCTGTGCTTTATCTTCCTGAAGTATGCTAAATCATCAGCACTTAAAAAGAGCCACCTCCTAGCTAAGGCACCAAACATTTGCTTTCTTAAATTTGCAACAGACCTAATGATGACAGTGCTGAAAAGCATTAATATTGCTAGTAAAATCTGTATCTTCTTACTGCAGGTATAAAACCTAAAACTACTTGTCTATCTTCTGTTATCACTCCCGTTTTGGAATCTGAGAACAGGATTCTTTTCACTTGACTTGAGCCATACGAGCAGCTGCTACCTTGTTTAAAAAACCAAAGTCTGTCCATTTGTAATCAGACAGTTCCCAGGCACCGAATGCAGAGTAAAGTAAACAGAATTCTGCTTCCATCTGTATCTTTACATTGACTGAAGATGGAGCCTACACAAATAACATGAACTTTGATATCTACCTTTCAAGCAGATAGTGTTAGGAGATACTGCCTTAATCAGTTTCTCAGTGGATTAGTAAGTTTTCTTTTTTTTCCCTAAAGATTACTAGAGTAATTCAGACTTTTTTGCTAAAAGTCATCTATATGGATGAAGTGAGTGCCTGATTGAAGGGGTTTTTTGGTCATTCTTGTCTATGTGTGTGGCTTGCGTTCAAGTCCATATTTAGGCCATGTGTGTGTTGTAATGGAGTACCTTAAAAATATTTGCATCAGATAGAAGTTGGTTGGTTAGTGCAAACACAGAAGTGGTATTATTCAGAAATTAATTCTAAATCTCCATTCATTGAAGGATGCTGTGCTCTAGGTCACCTTTCAGAACAACTGAAAACTGAAGTACTTATTCATTGACATTTAAGGCATAATGGTTTTTCAGTTCTATAAGATATTTGGGTTCTGTCTAGTGTATCTGTGGAAACTCCCCTGCTAGTTCTATTAGGAAGTTTTGGTTGCTATTGTGTAGCACGCAGGACACAACTTTAGACAAGGGCTGATTGCACATAGTGAATTGACTTTTAATTCTTGCGTGTGTCACAAGGATGGACTGGTAATTTAAGATTCTATCTGTACTGCAGCCTTTCAACTTATAATTATCTGTGTCAAAATAGCCTCCATGCCCTCAGGTCTAGGGCAGACCTCAAATTACCTTCCTGAATACTGACAAGAAAAGATAATCACTTTTAAACTGTGCAGACACTACAATCACAAAATTTGATACTAAATTTTCCTCCCATTCCTTCCATAAACTTCTCAAAGTACATCCACCCACATACACGTTCCTCTCCTCTTGCTTTTTCCTAAACTTATGGGACTACACCATTTTCAGTCCCATCTCTGGCTGTCAGTTTCTCTGTTTGGGCTCTTCTGTCTGGTATTGAGCAAATAACAAGACATGCTTAAACCTCAGGGAAAAAAGTTATTAATATGTTTTTTCACATCTAAAAGAGATTTTAGCAGAATCTAGGTTCAGCACTGGCTAAATATAAGGGCTTTAATGTCTCACAGAGAAGTTCTAAACTGTACAGTGCTGTGTCAGAGTAGCAGGAACTGTAACAGGATCAAACAAACTAGCTGGCAGTGCACAAAGGTAATGAAAAGGCCAAGGATAACAATAAGAAATCAGGTGCCACTATACAGATCTGCCCTTTCCAGATAGTCAATGTCAACACCTTCAAAGATTTGTCACACGTCTCTGGTCAAGAATAGTTCCTTTGCTTCTCCTTGTAACTCAAGGATTTCATCCACAGTTGGTATCAGAAAGACCAAGCATACACAACTCTGATAATAACAGCCATTTGACAGGCAAGAACAGACTAAGCATTTAACAGAGCATGGTCACTCCAGATTTACAGGGTTTAGGCTCAATCAGTTACCATATAGCCTGAGGATCAGCTTAGTTTTTTTGTTTGATTGTCTCCAGCCAAGCACCTTTCAGCAAGAAGAGAAGCTGTTTTTACAGCTGTTCAGGCAGGTAGTATGTATTCTTACATCTACCCTCTCTGCTGAGGAAAGCAAGATCCCATTGCTCATGTGATTCACAGTTAAACCGACCTTGGCCTTGGGGAAGTGGTGTTCACAGCAGTTCAGATACTTTTGGCTGTTGAGAGCAAAGCAATTCTGCTTTAGAGCATTTGATTCATTAATCTCTTCATTTGGCAGGCATGCTAGGCCATCATCTGCAGAAATGTGTGGAATAATTCTGTGATTTACTGTTTTAGAAATCCTGAGGTAAGATGCTTGTTCTACTGATCACAGTCAAAGGCAGGTCAATATGCACATGGAGCATGACATGAACACGTGTACATTTTCCATTGCTGCATGTTGAATTGCTACCTACAGGTTATCTGGCAGTCATTTTACCTAAGACTAAGGTTTACATCAAGATAAAACCTAGACCTGTCTTTGAAAAGTTTCAGATTAAAAAATTTGATCCAGTCCCTAAAACCCACAGAAGAAAAGAAGCACAAACTAATTGCGTTTTGAAGGCACAAGCACATCTGTGTGCACGGTTCACACCACCAAAAGCATGACATTTAAGACTAAGCAAATCCACCGGTTATGTAATTAGTTAGCAGAGGCAAACATCCTGCCTGGAAAAACAAGAACAAAAGCTGATTTGTTATATCTTTGTCATTCTCTTTAAACCAATATGCTGCTCCAAATACAGCACTGCGGTACCAGTGTTCATGTTCCTTCCTCACTAACAAAGCTGAAGTCGTGCTGCAGAACAATTGTCTTGTGGTGACATCAGTTACAAATGGCAGTTACAAATGGCTTCAGACGTAACATATTTGTTTAAAGAAAGTCGCAGATACTGAAATCAGCAGTGTAGCTGCATTTATCATGAGAGATTACTGTGTCAGTGATGCTGTGCTTCTCCCTGGGAGACTTACATAATACGTTATTCTATCACTAATAATTCTGATTTGGGGATTCTCTGATCATCTGAGTATAACACTAAACTTAAGCCGGCATTCAGGCAGAATTAACTGGATAGAGAGATAGAAAGTTCCAATTACTTACATTAGCTGTATGAGTACGTTTATGAGAGATTACTGTGTCAGTGATGCTGTGCTAGTCCTCGTGGGACTTACCTAATATTTTCTCTGTCACAAATAATCATGTTTCTGTGGTTCTGTGATCAGATGGCTATGACACAAAACATAAGTGTGTGTTCAGGCAGAACTAGCTGTAGAGAAGGAATTTCACTTTTGGCTCTACAGAAATAATAGTGTTTATGCACTTTCACATATAAACACTGCTGCTAAGACTCCTTTACTTCAAACAAACTTATCCTCATCAGATCCAATGTTCTATTTAAACACTAAAACACAATAGGCAGTGCATATTTGGGCAATAATTGCATGCATCAAATGATGTTTAACCACCCATCAAGTACTGTAATCCCCTAGAAATGCACCAGCTGAAGTACCTTATTGCTTTTATAGACCTAAACTCACAAAGAACAGAAGGAAAAACAGTCTAAATGGCCACTGGCCTAAATAGGGTACTGACACAGCCATGCAGAAATCCATGTTTATATCAAGTATTCTGGAGCAATTACACAACATGTTGAATAGTTCAGGGTATTCTCAGTAATCTTCCTAGTCCAGGGTGGTTCAGTAGGATAGGAACATGGCAAAATGAGCTAGCTTTCAGCATTTAACCGGAAGTCTTGTTGATCTATAATGACCCTGAAAGATGTGTATGTATACAGACAGCTACAGTTGCTGGTGTGTGTGGCAGAGACAATCTGGTCGAAGCATGGAGATAAACTTGTCGTTATTATAGTTACCTTCATTTTCTTAAAAGCTAAAATTATGCAATTAATTCAGATCAGCAAAGGAGGAGAGAGGATTTGATTATACTCAAATGTTAATGTGGACTCAGTCTTGAACTTCATTGTTGTTTGTATTGACACAGAGAGAAAATTCAATTCAGAAGAAAAAGAATGCAACTGAACAACTCATATATTTTGTTGAAAATGATATCCTGGACAAGCAGAACCAGACAAACATAGCTTATTGTTATTGAACTGAGAATATTTGAAAACCTTTAATGAATTTTCACATGTGAATACTACTATGGTCTGTCTGTTGCCTTGTACCAGGGCCTTGTTTAAGTTTTCAAGAGTCCAACGCAAACACAGGTCCAAGTTCATTATAAAATCAGACACAAGCAAAATTCCATTGTGACTTTCGAAATTGTTATTCTTGTCTGTTTGACAATGAGCAAAGACCAAAAGGAAACAAACCTTTCTGGATGTACTTTCTGAGACTTGCAAGAGCAACAGAATTTCTTGGGACTTCAACAGTCTGTTCAGATCCTTTAGAGACAAAGGCTAAAGACAAGACAGATGATGGAGATTCACAGTATCTAGTAACTCTGAGGGAAGATAAGAATCTTGGTAAGAACTCAATCTGATTCTGTTTATTCTTTAATTATTTCTTCCAAATCATGGTGAATTATTAATGATATATTTAAATGACCCCAAACTTTTAATTTAGTTGTCTGGACATTCTCATACATGCTAAAGTTAGCTCAGAACGAACAGACTGTAGATCAGCTAATTAACAAGTACTGGTCAGTCAGTAACAGCTATCAACAATAGCTTGATGTATTTTAGTTAAAATCTCTACTACACATCTGGCACAATTTTGCAAGTATAAAGCCTCAGAGGGATTTCCATATTGGGACTTGTTTTATTCCAAGCTTCCTTCTTCCCAGTAAAACGTATTCCCAAAGAGACATTCCTTTAGGTTTTTAGCTCAGGTTGTCCATCAAAATTAATGGTCTATCTGCTTTTCTCACTACCTTGCTTTTAAGTGGGAAATATCTCATGAGACAGTGTAGTAGACTCTAAGTAGGACTAGCCATGAGACACTGTACTAGGTAGTGATAGAAGAGGGAGTCAATCAGTGTGGGTGAGTAATGGAGAGAATAATACAGAAAAAAAATAAAAATCTGATTTTGCTCTGGTGTCATGCAAAATTCAGAGTGGTTTGGGTTAGAAGGGACCTTCATAGATCATATAGTTTAAATCCCTAACATGAACAAAAGATGATTAACCAGATTATAGTTTTCCTAGCTGATATACCTGTTGTCAAAAACCTTTCTTCTAAGACTTTTTTGGGGAACAACACCTCTGTGCTTATATTAGCAGCCTAGAGAATAAATATTAGAAATATACAGAATGCAGCAAGTCTCAGTTAAGGGCAAAAAACCCTTAGTGGTTTGTACTGTTGTTTCTAATGAATTGTGTACTGCTTCTGGTTGTCTGTGTTTTATATGATTGCCTTTTCTCTTCTACTACTTAGCAATACAGAAAGTAAGTGAGCCCTTCTGCCAAGAAGAACACTCAAAAGCACACAAGAAAAAAATACTCTTCTTTATAAAGGGTGTAACTTAAGTTTGTTTGCAGAAAAAGCACGTGGATTATAAACCCCACAGACAGAATCACATCGTACTTATACTTTCCATTCATTGCATAGATGGTGGAGAAACAGCATATTTGCTTAAAATCCTCAAGAGCTTTTCTCTCATCACTTCTACAATGACTCACACAGATTTTACTGTCTAATTACAGCTCTGCCAAGAAGCCAAATGGCAGCCCGGCTCATTTTGCCTGGTCACAGGAGCCTTTCTAGAGAGCGCAAGAGTAGCACCAGATATAAGTCTCAGATCAGTAGGTCACTTCTGATCTGAATTAAACTAACAAAACTGAGATCACAGTATGGGACTATGTAATAGTAACGTCTCTACAGTGGTGTAAAATTAATGCAAGTTGAACTGAGCTCATTGATTTCAACAGAGCTTCTCATCAGAGTAAAGCTATCAGGACTGACCCTGGGAATCTTGTGACACAATGTTCCAGGAAGCAGCCTTTGTTTGCACACACTGTGGCTCTTATTTATTAGTATGTGAATCCAACAATGCCTATTGTGTCCTTGCATATTAGAATGTTGTCACATGAGCAGTTCAAGTGACACCAAGGATTGCAAGGCGAAGACAAGGGGTTCTCTCTGGCTCCAACTGGAAATTCTGTGTATTTGAATACATTAATACTCAACAATTATCAAATTACTTTCAGATATTTCTTTTAATTTTCAAAATCCATCCAAAACCCAGTATCTAACTAGAAGTAAGTTTAACCACCTAAACAAAGAGATGTGTTATTATCAAAATCCTTTCTCTCTCTATATGTATATATTTTAAAAAATATTTAAGTGCATGATCTGAGCTTCTAAAGTTGGGTTGCAAGTTATTACTGTCATAAAACTAAAAAAAAATACCTGCTACCTGGCTGTGGCACTTGAAATATTAAATGCAGAAGTATGATTTTTACATGGAGTTTTGTTCTGCTGTTTGAAAGACTCATCTTTTTTGTTCGCTACTCACAAATATTGTTTGGTCTTACAAAGTAATGAGCCTATATAATATTTATCAACATGGCCCTCATTATATATAGTTCAATCAGGTTTTCTTCACTCTGTAAATCTAGAACAATCATTTATTTTTTATTTTGCCTTACAGTTGCTGCTTTCTCTCCATATTTTAAATAAATCAGTTTTTCATAACTGCATCTATTATTCTGTTCCACTGAATACATTAGGCTAACTTGAAATTAACACAACTAAGCCCTCAGTGTTTTAGTGCAAGGAGTAACCCAATTCCTGTACATTTCATTGGGGAATAAATTAAGAGTAACAACAAAGAGGGGCACTAAAATACAGAATAATTCTCTCTGAATTGTGTTTGAAACTGTCTAAACCATAGGAATGTAGACAGAACTGGGGAGATACTGAAGAAGATAGGAGCAAGTACATAGAAGATACATTCAGAAGTGCCAATGTGCATTCGCTTTCATTAAAAAATATCAAAACGATATATTCCAGTCGCCAAATACTCCCCAGATAAAGGTTTTTATGGTACTTATACACCAAAGTATACTTTTTTTCCGATCCTTCAAAGCCAAAAACATATTTTTATACTAAAGGCTGGTTCAAACAGTATCTTAGGTTTTAAAAAATAGACTAGACTAGACTACAATAAAATAGTGTCCAACACTACAGTGATGCTGAGAACTCTGAAAATACCTTACATGTGCCTTTTATCTGTAGTGTTCCTGCGCTTCTGCAAGGAATGTGCAAAACTTCACGAATGTCCAGTGTCACCATACTGTTGGGTCTAAACCTCAGACAGCAAGAGAGAGAGGACAGAGGAGAATATGGAAGAGCTCTTTTTCAATTAGCATTGCTTTTATGCAAATTATAGCAAATGCAGTTAGGTGCCAAAATGGAACTCAGCAATAACATTTATTCTGTAAAGTCTCTCTCTTTATATAAGTAGATATTAAAGAGCGGGTTGACAAACCCACTCACTTTGGAGAGCTGAGAGCTTTTATGAGTATTTCCCAAAGCTGAGTTTAAGCAACCTTCCACTCAGTTTATTGATTTATGTGAACCTCATTCTAAGGTGGAATCTCTTTGCTATGTCTGTCACAGATATTTATATATCTAGCTGCAGATAGTGCTTTTAGATACTGTATCCCCAAATGCCGAACAAGCCAATGCCCAGGAAGTTACCAATATATCTACCTCCCATTGACCTTATAGCCTTTAAAAAACATACTCTTGGGATTCTTAGATGATTAAGAACTTTATAAGTCTGGTCTTGTATTCTTTAGCTAGGTAACGCTGAACTGTGCATTTTTAGCTTTGCTGTGCCATTTAAGTGATAAAGTATAGCATGTAGATCCTTAACAGTTCTCTCAAATGCCAGAGGCATTTAGCATTAACCCAATTTTTTAAAGTCATGACTGTGCTCTTCCTTTCCCTTTCATGACCTAGCACTCTATGGAGACAGAGAAAGGGGAAGGCACAGAGCCAGGAAACAACTTATCTAAGTACTGTGATTCCTTCATAAATCAACATAAATATTCCATTGGAGAATAAAGCCAAGAGAAAAGTAATGCCAGCATCACTAAATTGCAACCGTTGTGCAATTTCCTTGTAGGGAAAGGTAGTGTTATTGCATGGCTTATAGTGCAGCTTAGAAGGAATAGAAAACAATCACATCTTCTTCTGATGCCCTGAAATGTTCTCTCCAGATGAAATAAGAACCTATAGGTTCAGTACCTGTTTCTAAGACTGTGCATGATTCTGCTGAAGTGAGCGCAGGTTTATCACTGCCTTCTCAGGGTTTCAAGACAAGTGCATGATTTCCTCAAATAATAAATGCTTGCCAATTTAGATAGCTCATAGAAGCTGCTGCTCTCAAAAAAACCATGTATAGCAGTGGAATAAAATCCTGCAGACTTTTCTTACAAGTACCCTCTTTTATGACAGTTATGCAACACACACATCCTTGTTGAAGGGCCGTGTTCTTTTAGATTTCCATCATGTGCTATTGAAGTATTTGTGAGCTTTGCCACTGACTGGTTACTGTATCATGTCCTTACTGCTCAAATAATTCTGCAGTGATAAAAAAGATAACTAGCAAGGAAGAACAGTGGCACCCAGTGGTGATTTTATATTTCTTGTTAAAAGATATTATCTTAAAAGAGATTTTCCTCAGCTTTTTGAGCAGATGCCCTGCCCCAATATAATATAAAACCAAGTTTACACAAAGAATTTGCAGATATCTGTGCATCTATTACACAAGAATATACACACATGCATGTGTCTAATTCATAAAGTAAAAGATTACTTTTAAAATTATAGTTAAATATAAAGGATATCAGCAACCACATTAATTGCACTTTAGAAAGAAAACTTTAATTTATGTGAAGTGCTTAGGGCAACTCTACTGATTGATGGTAATGCCACTTCTGCTGCAGTTATAGGAACTCTGTCCTAATGATATGTCAAAAATTAATACAAAACTAATAGTCATTGAATGCCTAAATGCCTGTAAATATTCTTTATCTTGTACCTTTGTTCTTTGTTCTCAGCTACTGTATCAAAGCCATACTTCTCTTGAATGCTACCTCAGTTCTTACAATTACCTCCCATACTGCAAGAGGTACTCAGTTATCTACCTTTTTGGCTATATGTCCAGCACAATATTGTTGCTCTATACTGTTAGCTTAAATGTGATTAGGATTATTCTCTGATGCTAAATCAAATTGGCAAGTGCTGTTAAATCCTTTAGTCTCCAAAACAAAGGGTGTGCATGCAAAATGCTCATTTTGAATGATCCACAATCCTTGCCAGTTCCTGAAGGTCAAACAGGAATTTCTAAGAAGAGTTAAGTGGTTTGTATATATAAATATTATATATGTTATATACCATTATAGCAATTTCTCTGCATGGACACCTGAACTAATGCCTCAGAACAGTCTCAGACTCTACTCACTTTTTTAGCATATGGAGGGATATCATATAAAACTGCTATAAAGATCTCATGGTTTCTGAAGTCTGACGTAGTCCTATCATGCTTGAACATACTTTTCAGGACTACAGGATACGAGTGATTTCTGAAACATGAAAAATCCTGGAGCAGATATCTCTAGGCTTACGGAAGGTCACGAAAATATGGTCATTTGTTAAGAAAGCAACCTGTAACTAAAAGGATCAGAGGAAAATGTAGATAATATTTAATTTTATGTTCTGTGATGTTTGTTTATATAGATAGTATTTGTTTAGATGGATAATAACATAGAGAAGACTATACTGTTGAAAAAGTTTGGTCAAACTAAGTACTTTATCAAGGGAAAGAGTACATTGAAGCCTTGGGATTCTATAGGACCAAAATCATTGAAGAAGAGAAGCAGTTGCACATTACTGACATAGGTCAGAGGCAGCTTGTTTGATCCTTCACCATTGAGCAGGATAAATAATGGAGCCTTGAGATTTGACACTCACATTTTGCAACTGTAACTGAAGCATTACTATAAGAGGAGGCAAAGGAGGAGTCATGTGGACAGCTTTCCAAGTAGCTGTGCACTAAAGAATTCAGGGTCAGACTTCCCTTATGAAAAGGGACAGCAGAATAGTGCATATTTTTTTCTGTTTGATTTAGGAGTTAGTATTTGAAAACATTTTACTATTACTGAATGGAGAAGGGAATATTAAGCTGCTCTTTGCAGAGATGACGCTTCACTGAAAATTCTCAGGCCCTGCTGAATAAGTCCTCGTTGAATGAATAAACCAGTAGGAAATTAGTAGATCTAATTATTTACTCAATTTCTTTGTCAAAATAATATGATGAACTTGACATTGTGTGGCTTTTGTTATTTTGAGTATATGTAAGCAAAGCAAACCTTTCTAATCATACAATTGTAAAATATTTCTGCCTCATATGCCAAGTGCTAATCTATGTTCTGCAACACAGACAGAGTATGCATATTACTTCAGCAAGAAATTGTTTATTCAAAGTGTTAGGCTTGTTTTCTAAACAGTGGCATAAAAGGAAAATAGCAGATTTGAATAAGTGTTACATCACAGTCACATCTGTGTTTGCTATGACAGACCTGTTTTTCCACTTACATGGGACTACAAATATATGCATGCCTGTTACTCCACTCTTCAGAACACCAAATGCCAGGCAATTGTGGTGGTAACTTGTAAGAAAGTAGTGCTGTAATTGACACTGATTGATAACCAAACAAAATTAAACTCACAGTCTAAAACTCATAGTCTCCTGTCAGACTAAATTAACTGATGCCAGCAGGTCTGCTGTAAAGCATTCATGTCCAACTCAGAAAACCTTTTCCCTGAAGATAACATCAAAATTGTCATCCTAACACTGGGTCAGTAGATGAGTAGTTCTCATATTTTAATAACATACTAAGATGATAGCCAAGCACTGTGTGATAAAAAGGTAAAAATTACAAGCCTGGAGGATACTAGATATTCTCTATTTTCTAAAAGAGAACTCTGAACTTAAGAATCCTAACTGACACTAACTTAAAAGACATTGATAGAAAAATTAAAATATTCCATTAGTTCTCCTGGGCAATTATACACCCAGCTATACACTGGGGAAATGTCATAATGCTCAGACAGAATTATAGCTTCCAGAAAATCCAAGGGCTGCTCTTATTCTATTGCCTCTGGGGAGAACTGCCACATATTGCTTTAGGGTACTTGACTCCCTTCCATCAGCTAAATGCTAACAAATCAGCACTATGAGCAAGTACTCACGGTGAATGGCATCAGTCCAACAGAAAGTATCTTTTGTATCAAAAGCACTGTCAGACTCATAAACACCAAAACAGCATATCTAAAGAACCCTGTCTACCAGCTTGCTAAGTCTCAATGTCTGTAGTTTCTTTCTTCAATGAAACTAAATACATGTTCATATTCAGATAGATAGATAGATAGATAGATAGATAGATAGATAGATATTAGCTTTTTTAAAACTTCCAAATGCCTCCTGGATAAACACCATGTCTGGCTATGAGACTGATGCTACAGGCAGGGCTTTGGGTTCTTTTGTTATGGCTGATTTTATAAGGCACCAGACCTAACAGGTACAAATGGGAGAGGTTATCTCAGAGGAGAAAAAGGGTTCTGGGGCAGGAACTGGCAGTGCTCATTCAGAGGGATTTAAACTAGATTCAAAGTGGGGTGATATTGTTGCTGGATGCGCACCAGTGGGACAGAGCTCTGCTCTTGATGAATACCAGGCAACCTCCCACTGTCCTAGGGTAAAGTCAGAGTGCTCAGCTTGCTTNCTAAGTCTCAATGTCTGTAGTTTCTTTCTTCAATGAAACTAAATACATGTTCATATTCAGATAGATAGATAGATAGATAGATAGATAGATAGATAGATATTAGCTTTTTTAAAACTTCCAAATGCCTCCTGGATAAACACCATGTCTGGCTATGAGACTGATGCTACAGGCAGGGCTTTGGGTTCTTTTGTTATGGCTGATTTTATAAGGCACCAGACCTAACAGGTACAAATGGGAGAGGTTATCTCAGAGGAGAAAAAGGGTTCTGGGGCAGGAACTGGCAGTGCTCATTCAGAGGGATTTAAACTAGATTCAAAGTGGGGTGATATTGTTGCTGGATGCGCACCAGTGGGACAGAGCTCTGCTCTTGATGAATACCAGGCAACCTCCCACTGTCCTAGGGTAAAGTCAGAGTGCTCAGCTTGCTTCCTAAAATGCCTGTACACCAATGCACACAGCATGGGGAACAAGCAGGAGGAGTTAGAAATCTGTATTCAGTCAAGTGATTATGACCTAGTGGCAATTACAGAAATATGATGGGACAGCTCGCATGACTGGAATGTGGTCACGGATGGCTATGTCCTTTTCAGGATGGAAAAGTCAGCAAGGCAAGATGGTGGAGTTGCTATTTACCTGAGAGAGCGAGTGGAATGTATTGAGTTCTGTCCAGGGGCGGATGAAGACAGTTTGTGGGTGCAGACTGAGGGGCAGGATGGCATGGGTGGCACTGTATTGGGTGTCTATTACAGGCCAGCAGATCAGGACAAGGAAGCTGATGAGGTATTCTACAGGCAGCTGACAGCAGCCTCACAGCTACAGGCCCTGGTTATCACGGCAGACTTTTAACTACCCGGATATTTGCTGGAAGTCTTGGCCAGCCAGCCATCCACAGTCCAGGAGGACCGAGGTAACTATAGACTGGTCAGCATCACCTCCATCCCATGGAAGGGGATGGAACAATTTGTCCTTGACGCTGTCTCCAGGCACATCAAGGACAGCACTGTCATTAGGGACAGTCAGCATGGCTTCAGCAAAAGGAAGTCATGCTTGACTAACCTGATAGCTTTTTATGAGGGCACAGCCAGGTGGATGGATGATGGCAAAGCAGTAGATATGATCTACCTTGATGTC
Organism: Rhinopomastus cyanomelas; assembly: GCA_013400115.1. Classification (NCBI taxonomy): domain Eukaryota; kingdom Metazoa; phylum Chordata; class Aves; order Bucerotiformes; family Rhinopomastidae; genus Rhinopomastus; species Rhinopomastus cyanomelas. The sequence goes on along the minus strand of VXBP01009278.1, from coordinate 69,633 downwards.
AGGAAAGCATTTCACACAGTCTCATGTAGCATCCTAGCAGCCAAACTAAGACAGTGTGGTCTAGATGATCGGGTAGAGAGGTGAAAGCACATTGACTTTCCCCTTAACAATTCTCAAAACTCCAACAGCATCCTGGGGTGGATCAGAAGGAGGGTGCTTAGCAGATCAAGAGAGGTTCTTCTCCCCCTCTACTCTGCACTAGTGAGACCACATCTGGAATATTGTGTCCAGTTTTGGCCCCTCATCTCAAGAAGCACACGTAGCTGCTGGAGAGAGTCCAGCATAGAGCAACAAGGATGATGAAAGAAGTGGAGCACGTCCCTTATGAGGAGAGGCTGAGGGAGCTGTGTCTCTTGATCTTGGAGGAGACTGAGGGGTGACCTTATTAATGTCCATAAATATGTGAAGGATGGTCAGCCTCACCTCCATCCCAGGAAAGGTGATGGATCAATTTGTTCTAGAGGTTGTCTCCAGGCACATCGACAGGAGGGTCATTAGGGACAGTCAGCATGGCTTCACCAAGGGAAAGTCACGTTGGACAAACCTGATAGTCTTTTATGAGGGTGTAACCAGGTGGATGGATGAGGGCAGGGCTGTGGATGTGGTCTATCATGACTTAAGTGAGGCATTTGACAGTCTCTCACAGAATCCTTGCAGACAAACTGAGGCAGTGTGTTCTAGATTTTCGGGTAGTGAGGTGGATTGTAAACTGGCTACAGGGTAGAAGTCAGAGA
>VXBP01009278.1:19342-63631 GCA_013400115.1 Rhinopomastus cyanomelas | reverse complement strand
CAAGCTGCGCCAGGGGAAATTTAGGCTTGAGGTGAGGAGACAATTCTTCACCGAGAGAGTCATTGGCCACTGGAATGGCCTGCCCAGGGAGGTGGTGGAGTCGCCGACTCTGGAGCTGTTCAAGGCAGGATTGGACGTGGTACTTGGTGCCATGGTCTAGCCTTGAGCTCTGTGGTGACAGGTTGGACTTGATGATCTATGAGGTCTCTTCCGACCTTGATAATACTGTGATACTGTGATACCTCATTAATGTCTACAAATATTTGAGGGGTGGGTGTAAGGTGGCACTGGGCTGTTCTCGGTGTCATGTAGTGATAGGACAAGGGGCAATGGTTGTAAGCTGGAACATAGGAGGTTCCACATCAACCTGAGAAGGAACTTCTTCACAGTGAGGGTGACGGAGCACTGGAACAGGCTGCCCAGGGAGGTTGTGGAGTCTCCCTCACTGGAGATATTCAAGACCCGACTGGATGTGTTCCTGTGTGACTTGATTTAGGTGATCCTGCTGTTGCAGGCGGATTGGACTAGATGATCTTTCGAGTTCCCTTCCGATCCGTAATGATTCTATGATTCTGTGAATTACAGTAAAAGAGCCAAGAAGGGCCTGCAGAATGTAATCAGGGTGTACTGTGTATATATATTCATATTATTCTACTATTTCTGCTCTTTAAAGTATCTATCTCTTGAACTATCCTGGATAATAGACACCCAGCTATAGGCTCTTCATTGTAATTCTCTAGTTCTCTAGTCATCAGGGTCACAAAGAGACTTGTGCCCTTTAGCTTCATTCTCTTGCCTGGCTAGGAAGACTCAGTTCCTTAGAAAAAATGGACATTCAGTGTATCTTCTGACACAATCACTCTAACATCTAAATGTCAAGTGCTTTATGCAATGTCTTAAGCTGGACATTCTACCTGTCATAAGAATTTCTGGGACAAAGCATTGTAACACTCATATCTTCCATGTAGCAATATTATTAATATTGACTATTTTACTTTCACTTTACATCTCTACATTGTTTTGAAATCCACTACAGACTTCCTTCCTGCAGCACTCCTACATGAGCAGTTTCTTTTAATTTTGCAAAGGTCCTTCCTAAATATTTTATGTTATGCAGTTTATCTTCTGTGAATTGCCCCAGTTTTAGACCAATTTGCTGTCAACCATCCACTTAGTTTTACTCATGACTCTGCATAGCTATCTGTTGCTCCTAGATCACAAATGCGCCTCTGTGTCATTGTAGTGGTTAGTAAAAACATGAACAGGACCTGGAAAAGTTTCAGGTTTTCTTTTAATTAATTAGACTGTCATTAAATCTTCCACATACCCCCTAAACCTTAGATGTCCTCCAGTCCGAGAAAAAAAAGTTTCAGTTCTCTTTTGCAATTAGGTGTTGCTCTGCCTCGTTGTAATTTCACAAACCCTTATCTCCTCATTTTAACAAGAAAATTTCACATAGAACTGTTACGTCCTGCTGAAATCAAGGCAGACTTCCTCCTATCCTCTTTGGTACATGTACTGCTTAAGAAAAGCTCTGGATAACATTTTTTTCTTTAGTGCTAGTGTGTTGATGATCACTTATGTCTTTATTATTCCCTAAATGCTTGCAAACTGATTCATATCTTTCCAGTGTATTTCTGGATAGCTAAGCTTATTTGCTTGCAATTCCCAAGATACTTCCTCTCTTCTCAAAATGTACTGTTTGTCCTTCTTCATACCACTGGAACTGCTCTGTGATCTTCCTGAATTGTCTGTAACGGCCTGGAATGTTTCATCTAGTTTTATTTATTTCCTGACATTTCCTGAGTTTCTGACAAACTTAAGTGGACAAAGGTTTTTTACAACATGTATAAAAAGGGAATGACCTCTTGGGGGGAATACAAGAATGTTATTAGATGATGCAGGGATGAGATGAGGAGAGCTAAATGTTCCTTAGAATTAACCTGGCAAGAGCGGTGAAGGCTAACAAGAAAGGATTCAAGTGTATTGGAGCTAAAACAAAAACGAGAGGAATGTGGGCCCACTGCTGAATGAAGTGGGAGCCCTGTTAACAGAGAATATAGAGAAAGCAAAAATAACAAATGCCTTCTTCACCTCTGTCTTTACTACTAAGACCAATCCTCATGAGACCCAGTCTTTCAAGACCATAAAGGAAGTATAAAGGATTGAAGAATTTTCCTTAGTTGAAGATGATTGTGTTAATAAATAGTCTCATACAAAATATTCTTCAACAGCCTGAATGAGGGGACATAGCATATCCTCAACAACTTCAATTGTGATAGAAAGCTTGAAGGAGTTGCTGAGTCACCAGATGGCTGTACATGGGCTAGTGAGTTGAGTGGAGGTTCTACAAGGGCAAGTGTAGACTGCTCCATGTGGGGAAGAAGAACACCATGTATCAGTACAGGTTGGGGACTGCTTGAGAGCAGCGCTGGGGAGAAGGACCTAAGGGGTCTGGTGAACCATAAGCTGAGTATGTACCAGCATTGTGCTCTCATGGCCAAGAAGACCAATGGTCTGGAATTGCACTAAGAAGACCATGGCCAGTAGCTCAAGGGAGGTTCTGGACTGCATAGTTGAAGAGGGACAGGGAGCCACTGGAGATAAACCAGCACAGATCCACCATTTTCTTGATCAGGGGACTAGAACAACTTCTTTATGAGGGAAGGCTGAGAGACCTGGGTTTGTTTAGCCTGAAGAGTTAGAGACTAGGAGGAGATCATAAAAGGTGAGCATCAGCATGATGGGACCAGGCTCTTCTTGGTGGTGCCCAGCAACAGGACAAGGGGCAGTATGTTTAAGCTAGAACACAAGACATTCCATTTGAACATAAGCACACACAAGTGCATCAGGAACCTAGTCCAGAGGATCCTGTGTCAAGGACACATGTTATAACGTTTGCAAACGCTTGCATTTTGGTCCAGCAATGGACACAATCACTTACTTCTTTCAGTAGATCCACCTATTTTGAGCATCATAGAAATTATTCAAAGCAGGAGGAAAACAAAAATGTCAATATTTAGAATCATTAGGGATTGGAAGGGACCCCAAAAGATCATCTAGTCCAATCCCCCTGCCACAGCAGGATCATTTCACTGGAGAAGTTATGGAATCAGAATCACTCAGGGTTGGAAGGGACCACCTGATCATCCTGTTCCAACCCCTCCCACCAGGCTGGGACACCCCACCCTAGAGCAGGCTGGCTAGAGCCCCATTCAGCCTGGCCTTAAACACCTGCAGGGATGGGGCCCCAACCACCTTCCTGTTCATCTGTAAATGATTGTCTGGAAATAGAAAAATCAAGTCATTACTTTCCTGAGAAAATGTTCCTGACAAACTGAACTGTAAATCAACATTTACTGTAATTCAAGATACTGAAGTCATACTTACGTTTCTACCAATCCATCTTTTCTGTGGTTTTCTGTCAGTTCTTTCCAGAATGCAATTGACTGAAAGTTAGCATTTCTTTGCAGAAACCATTGACTCTGTTCACCTCTGTCATGCAACTGGGATTTTTTTTGATAAGTAGTATGAACATTGAAGGAGGAATTTTGGTCTGATCTGGAAGTATTGGAAGAATATCACTAAGTAGCTTTCAAACTTCATCTGTAGTACATAGTTGTTTGTATAAACTGCAAAGTCTGCTAATGGGTAGTCCTTTAAAATGGAAACCATACATTATTTCTGCACGTGCCAAAAAGGACAACAAAAGAAATGTCCTCCTAATGTCAAAATAATATCTGCACACTGCTGTATACAGAACAAATACTATAGCATTTGAAAGCCAGTAATTTATGACCAGAATAATTTCCCCTATTTGCCATGTTTCACACTCTCATACTACAATCCTCCCAGTTCAATTCACTAAAATTAATTCACTAAAATCACTGAGCAAATGTCTATGTACAAGCTGCTGTGTGCCAGATCTACACAAGAAATGACTAGGCTCTAGAACAAAATGAGAATCAGAATCATCGAATCATAGAATCATTAAGGATTGGAAGGGACCTCAAAGGATCATCTAGTCCAAGCCCCCTGACACAGCAGGATCACTTAGACCAAATCACACAGGAACACATCCAGGCAGGTCTTCAACTTCCCCAGTGAAGGCGATTCCACAATTCCCCTGGACAGCCTGTTCCAGTGCTCAGTCACCCTCACCGTGAAGAAGGTTTTTCTCATATTTATGTGAAACCTCCTACGTTCCAGCTTACACCCATTGCCCCTTGTCTTATCACTAGATGACATTGAGAAGAGCCTGGCTTCATCCTCCTGACACCCACTCTTCAAATGTTTATAGACATTAATGAGGTCACCCCTCAGTCTCCTCCAAGCTAAAGAGACCCAGCTCCCTCAGCTTCTCCTCCATGTTGGCTCTGTAGCCTTGGGGCTCTGCCATAATGTGATGTACTTGAGCATGAAGGAATCATAATGAGGTTCTGAAAACCCAGATGTTCTAAGCCGTGTGCATATATTTAACCCATTACATTGCATACAAAATAAGCACAAATCTAGCTACTGTATTTGTGACACTGCACCTGCAATGGTGATTTTCTGAGTGGTTTTTTTTTTTTTTTGGAAGACTATAGAGCAACACCAAAATATTTTACATTCTCCACTATTACATTAAAAAGGTCAGCTTTTGGACTGAGCGACAAAGAGAATTTTTTTATAGTGGGTTCAAAGTAAATACATCTCAGTGAAATGCTTTATTTACCTTCCACAGGCTTTGTGTGAAGTCTGCTAGTTTGCTACACAAATGAAGATTTTCTCTGTTGGTTTGTTAGCACCTGTATTAAAGAAGGGTTTTTCCACTACAGTCATAGTGTTTTTTTAAGATGGAAAGGTGGAAACTAAATTAGATTTAGCTAGGTTTCCATTGTATTAATATGACTTAATTATTCTAAACTCTAGTTTCTAAAGCACACTTGACCTTATCATTATGGCCCAAATAATACCGCTTTTTATAATGAGTACAATATATGTAATGAATACAAGGAAAAATGGACCAAAAATAATTCAAATAAATTACCAAGCCTTACAATGAAAAATCGTATGTCGTTTTCTTGTCTTAAACCTCCCCACCTCCTGCCCTTTTCCCACCCAAATTCCTGATGAAAATATAGTTGGCTTGAAAGAAATCTTAGCCTACTTTAATCCTGGAAAATGACTGGCACTTTTAACTTTTGGTGTCCAAAATAAGTAGAGCAATGAACTTAGTACTCTGTCACATTTCTGTTGCACTTGCAAGTAACTAACTCTCTCCATAAAAGAATATGGAATTCTCTCCATTCCTTTGCATGTGTGTTCATTTTCTTTCATCATCAAACAGCCACCCTGAACCACATAAATACAAATACATAAATACAAACACTGACACGTACTAATGCCTGGTGCATTTCTTTGAAGATTTGCTTTCTTCAGGACCTGCATTTTCTCAGTTTTCTTGAATTTGAGGCATCATAGTAAACTTAGCTGGCCAAAGTGCACACTCAATTGTTATAAAGTGAATGGTGACTGAAAAGAACTTGAAGAGAAACTTCAAAAATGAATAAACCCCAGAAAATTTATCTTCTCCGCAACCCTCCGAAACATGTCCTCTCCTGTATATGTTTAATTTTTATGTCTTGGAGTGGAAAGTGAGGTGTGACACATATTCACTAATATCTAGGTAAGACTAGACAACCCTTAATGGGTGTTCTACATTCCATTTTAAGTAGGTAAGGGAAATAGGAGATATTTTGTCCTTCATAAATATACTTACTGCTTTTGTAGTCTGTCAAGTTATTGGTGTACTCTGAGCAGACATTTTCCTCTACTAATCAGTATGGAATAGAACAAAACTGTGAAGGATATTGTGATGGCTGTTGTTAAAGACAGACATGTCTTCCCTTCTAAAATACCGCACAAGTGAATAACACATGAAAATTGGGAGTGCCAGGAAGGATAATAAAAGAGCCATCCTGAAATGTTGTGCTGCAACCATTTACTACAATCTCGACTGCTAAACTAACAAAACCCTTGAAAACCAGTCACTTCGCAGGACAAAAACCACAACAAAAAGATAAAATTTCTAGACCATCCCAGTCCCGAGTTATGTAAGGCCTCTAAAACAGGTAAGCAAGGAGCAACTTTCACACAAGGACCTTCAACCACCAATCAGCTGTTTCTGAAGCTATGTGAAAGACAACACAGAAAAATCTGGTTTTCTTTACATACAGATTCTAAACATTGCAAACAGCAGAACAGGAGTTCTTCTACTGGTCTAAAAGATGCACCATAGGTCAAATCTTATTAAAGCAGAACATTACACTCTAAGGAAAATCAAAGGTAAGAATTTCAGCTATGTCAATCAGTTCTGTTCTCTGTCAGCTCTGCAGCAGCAAGACATTAGCCCCAAAACTTTAGTAACCTACTAAAAGCCAGATTTCTCATAACCTCAGTAATCTGGTTGTCAGAAAGCTGTCCTGTTTCACTTTTTCCCACGAGAAAATTTCATCTGTGCAGATTGTTTACAAGGCAGGACACTTTATTTCAGACAGAAACATGAGGATATGAGCAATGACTGTCCTCAAAAGAGACTGTTCACTTTCAGATTGTGAGAAAGTCTGGAAAGTCTGCCAGAAGGCAGTGCTTTTAAAAAGTTGCAGGGTTATTTGAAGTGTGAAGTGAGACAAGTGACTTTCCAGATGTCTCAAATGTCATATACTGAACACATGTCCTGTTATTTTTGTCTCCTTCACACTGACTACTGTAGCATGACCACTAGGCTTGACTTGATACCACGTCAGAGAAGGACAGATTAGTTCCTAAGGACAAGAATATTAGGTCAGTGCTACATAGTATTTGATGAGAAGATGTGCCTTTAGAAGTTGAGTAACAGCTTATCTTAGTGAATAGGAGTATAAGGTAAAAAAATGCAGCAAATCCTGTGATTACATTTTGTTTCAATAGAAGTTGGTGCATTTTTTGGGCAACATAGATGAAACTTGTACAGATTGTTACTCATACTCTTCCCTGAATTTTCAATGACTTTATACAATTTCAAATGCTACTAGTGTCACTGTACCCATATTGCAAGCTTTGTTTTAGCATATAACCTTCAAGTGCAAAAATACTCTTTAAAACTACCTGCAATTTTCCTGAGGAAAGTTCAGGTTAAGCTCTTCTGAAATTGTGAAAGCATTTCACCATTATTTAATACACAATTCAAAAATCTGAAGCAATTCTAACATTTCTGTTCAGCTTTGAAAAACTGAAGTAGCAGATAGGGATGAATCTTTCCACAGTACAACACCACTTCTTCAAATTGGTTGTCCAAGGTAGTATCAAGCTGACTTAATTTAGATCAAATGAGAGTTATAGCTACTTACTGTCATTATGTACTAGGCAACATTTTCAGTCCAAATAAAGAGTCTTAATCAAAATTTTATCCATTGTTTAGTGGCCTGATCACTCTAGGTATCTAGGAAACTACTTCCTAATTAAAAATTATTAGAAAAGTCATGTGCCAAATTAAAATGTGGTGAATGATAGCACCAAGGTTATGCTTCATAGTCATGTGCATGAGCTAAACTTGTGAAAGGACTGAGTCAATCAAACATTGAGATCTAAAATTTCAGGTTCAGATTAAGACTTTACATATTCCAAACGAGTCAAAGGATGAGACAGCACAGATGCTACTACCTAATTATCCTGAATATAGCTGTTCAGCATCCAGTGAATCGGAAATTCAGAACCTTTCAGAAAGAACATGCGTTTGAAATTACCTCAGAACGATTCACAAATTTTTCCCACCCTTAGGTTTAGAAGTCATCCTTTGATATTTTTTACAGCTCTAACACAGTTGTGGGGAAAATATACTGGAAGTTTTAAGGATTTACTTCTGTTTATGCATTGTGGGAAGATGTTAAGACAATAGAATGGCAATGGCAGGAGTGTTTGGGTGTACAAGAACCACATGTCTTTGGAGGAATACCCTGTTGACATGCAGAAACAAACTCCAACTTGTAGAGAGAAAGAGTCTCAGGCTGAGTCTCTTAACTGACGCTGAAGACCTTTTCCACAGTGACTCGACGTTCCTGGCAAGAGTGTCAAGCTGTTATAGGCCCAAGCATGGGAAAATAACCTTCAACATCTTCTTATCCATCTGGCTCTGCTGTTTGAAGATTAGATGTTCTCTTCACTCCTTCTCATCTGTACTTCAAAGCCAGCAACATTTGCTCATCCCATCTACCAGACACTTTTAGTTTTACAAACCCACCCACATTCTTCTCAGCCAGTCTCAAAGCACATTGATTTTCTCCTTAACAAGTCTCAAAATGCCAACAAAATCCTGGGGTGGATCAGAATGGGGTGGTTAGCAGAACGAGAGAGGTTCTTCTCCCCCTCTACTCTGCACTGGTGTGACTACATCTGGAGTATTGTGTACAGTTCTGGGCTCCTCAGTTCGAGAGGCATGTGGAGCTGCTGGAGGGAGTCCAGCATGCTGGATGATGAAGGAAGTGGAGCACCTCCCTTATGAGGAGAGGCTGAGGGAGCTGGATCACTTCAGCTTGGAAAAGAGTAGACTGAGGGGTAACCTCATTAATGTCTATAAATATGTGAAGGGTGGGTGTCAGGAGGATGCAGCCAGGCTCTTCTCAGTGTCATCTAGTGATAGGACGAGGGGCAATGGAACATAAGAGGTTCCACATAAGTATGAGAAAGATCTTCTTCACAGTGAGGGTGACTGAGCACTGGAACAGGCTGCTCAGAGGAGTTGTGGAGTCTCTTTACTGGAGACATTTAAAGCCCTTCTGGATGTGTTCCTGTGTGGCTTGGTCTAGGTGATCCTACAGTGTCAGGGGATTGGACTAGATGATCTTTCGCGGTCCCTTCCAATCCCTAGTGATTCTATGATTCCATGTTTCACGGTACACGCCTTCAGCAAATTCAAACTTCTGGGCCTAGAGTTCTAACCATCAGTCTCCTTAAATCATTGGAAGCATACACATTAGTGCATCACGTGGACGTTTGTTAGCAGTTTACTGTTCCAGGAACAACTTGCATGTTTTAACTTGCTTTTTTAAAGCACACATTATAGAATCATAAAATTGTTTTAGTTAGAAAAGAGCTTTAAGATAATCTTATCAATCTATAAACTTGTCATTACATAAACGTCGCTTGTGTTAATTTACTCAATCCTTATGAAGCACTCCCTGACTGAGAATTTTTAAAGACTATAATCTTACTAAAGCTTTGCTGCAGATTGCCTGTGGCTTACTTAAGCTGTGTCAGTCTTTTTGTTGCATTGGTTGTGTTTTTTTGGTTTGGTGGCAGAAAATTAAATGCAGCATCAGTTCAGAAGGAAGAAACACAATTGCATCGCTTATAGAAGTTCAGCAAGGTCCTAGGCTGCTGCTTTTTGGGTTTGTTTCTGTTATTTTAGTAGCAACTGTGAAAAGTTGCCAATGTAAATAAAATGTTAACAGTTGTGTCAAATACTTCTCTATCCCAAGGCTACTCAGAATTTTTCCTACATAAATGCCTCTCTGGTTAGGGCATATTTAAATTTTGCTTTATATGTGGTATATTAACAAAAGTTCAAATTAAATAATATATTCACAAATATTAAACCAACAGAAGACAAAACAGTAGAAACATATAATCTTTGAATCTTCAAAATGCATATTGCTGTAACCAAAATGACATTGTGTTCACCTAAATGTAAAGTGTCAGTATTGGATATATCTGTGTCTTGCAATCTGCAGAAAAACAGATTAGATTTAGCTACAGTTTCTTCTTTCAAAAGTAGGACAGCAGTTACAACTTGGCAACATCTTATGCAGACACTTAATTCCTTTACTCTGTGGGTGTAAACAGATTTTTTTCAGAAACACAGACCATATATTATGAAAAGCCTTCTATAAAGAAAGACACTGTAGTCGTACTGTCCCCCTGCCACTTTAAGTCCACTGGAGAATGGAGCTGGTATCTATCAACCCCACCACCAGCTCCTTCCTAGGCCATGAATCAATGCAGGATAAAGCAAGCACAGATTGAAACAGACAGCATCAGAACAGACCACTAAGGCAACTTTTTGGTGACCTATGTTCTCACTCCTCCAGCCTTGTACTTCTCTCCTTATCAACTCACAGTCTGCTATGTCCCTACTGGGGATACGGTCACCTAGAACATTACCAAGTTGATTCCAACAGTGGAGAGATGAAAAGCATCAAAGATCAACATGTTCTGGGCTTGCACAACTTGCACAAAATAGCAGAATATTTGGACATCCAAAGTGAGTTAGAGTGGGAGAGTATCTGAAGGAAGTCAATCATCTTGGACCCTATAAATTGTGATCCTAATATGAGGCCCTTTGAGCAATCCTGGACCTTAGCACTGGATCTCCACAGCTCTACACAAGTGTGAATGGCTACATAGTTCTCTAGGTTCAAATAACTCTGAGTATTTTCTGGTTTTGTCTATGTACGTGCACACACACACATGCATACATACATAGATACAAAGGATGTCCTACATTAAGTTAGTGTGAATCATGTCATCATTAAATCTGTAATGAAGTCACTAATTTACAGTGCATTCTATTGAATTACCTTGTTAACTGGTGAGTGAATAGTAGGGCCCCTCTCAGGTGAAAAAGATTAAATCTTACAATGTTCTGTCATACTAAATGTAATGTATCCAAGCTACAAATACTGATAGAGATGACTTGTACATGAATGAGTCTGGAACTGAACTATGGAACCTTAAAACTTCTTGATCTACCGCTTAGAATAAGCCTAAAGATATTCACCTAACATTTTCCTTGTAATCTACATATCTCTAAAGCCCACCATTGAAAGCTTGTAAAAGAATCAGAAGAATCAGTCTCCAGACCTTAAACTAGATTTTCCAAGGATTTACCTTCTATTTAGACTAGGGAATAAATCACAAGATTTTTCAAGTGTGAGATGTTATCTGACATTCAGCCCGTACGTTAGGCCATATATGGAAATTGGGTAAGATACAGACTTCAGGAAGCTTGCTGTAAGGGCCAGGCAACATTTTTAATTGCAATAAACAAGAGAGAGGGGTTTTGTCTTTGTAGCTGCCAATGGCAGCACACTACAAAGCTTCCAGAGCAATTGGAAGGCACATGGGATGATGATTTGACATTATTTTTTCCAGCTCCAGGCAGCCTCTGATATACATGCCCCAAGCTAAGACAAAACTATGCTTTTACATGGTATAAATAAGAACAGAATAGACAAATACGTTACTACTTTAATCAGCAACTGAATTACAAGTAAACAATAACCTCTTTGAAAACCGTCTAACGCCTTAAGAGAAGAGGAATGCAAGAACAAAAACTCCATTCACAGACTCAGCAAGCTGATAATTAAAATCATATTTGTTTACTGTTCTAAACTCATTAAGTTTTTATGTTGCTTACCTCTACAGACTCTCATATATCCTATTGTAAAAACTGCTCATTACATAACTGACATCTTAATTCAGACAGACTTGGTCCTACTTCCTTCAAAATCAATACAATAATCTGCAGTGCATTCAGTGAGGCCAGGATTTGACCCTGAATCATAGAATCATAGAATCACTCTGGCTGGAAAAGGCCCTTGGGATGGCAAATAAACCACCTCTCTGCGAAGCCCATTCCAGTGTCTGATCACCTTTTCTGTGAAAATATTTTTCCTATCATCACGTCTAAACCTACCGTGTTGTAACTAAAACCCATTCCCTCTTGTTCTATCACTAATTGTTTGTGAGAAGAGATCAGCACCAACCTCACCACAACATTCTTTCAGGTAGTTGTAGACAGTGATGAGGTCTCCTCTCAGCCTCCTCTTCTTCAAACTAAAGAGCCCCAGCTGTCTCAGTCTTTCCTAATGAGATTTACTCTCCATGCCCTTCACCAGCTCAGCTGCCCTGCTCTGCACCTGCTCCAGCACCTGGACACAATACTCAAGATGTGGTCTCACCAGTGCCGAATACAGGGGGCATCTGAACTATTTTTTAAAAATGTAATTTATATGTATCAATACATATATTTATGCCCAAATACATAGCTATATTCCACGGGGCTTTTTTCCCAAATAAAAACACATTTTAAAAGTATCTCATAAGCAAATGCTGTGGAAACATATACAGAAATATTGGATATATAGTGATACCCAGTGTAAGCAAGAGTATAGCTGTCCACTGAGAAAATTCCTCAGTGGAAAATACTCCTTTACTGTTGCTGAGAAAATACTTCATTTCTCAAGAGAAACTAGAATACATCAGAGCATTTTAAAGTTCCTTATCAGGTTTTTTCTCCTCTCTGAATTATCAGATTCATAGTAACTTCTAAAACAAGATACACTGTATATTCACTGCTTAAATAATTTATAACTACTCAAAAATAAAACAGAAAAACCATGAACTTCTTGTGAATCTAAAAAAAAGAAGAAGTGCCAGAATTAAAATAGTGTATGAAATAGATACAAACATACATCCCTATTTTTCACAAAACCTGTAATGTAAGTGAAGATTCTGGACCCAAAAGTTATTTTCTTAGTGATTTTACATTTTCAATTTTACCCTGGGACAAGCAGCTTGAGAAATAAAAATAAAGTGTCTCAACTATTAAGTGATGGTTCAGGAGTGCATTTTAACTCTTCCTCTGTTGACCCAAATTTCAGGGAGTTAGAGCTGGACTCTGCTTATAGAAATAGAAACCTGAAAGCATCATCTGTGAGATGATAGGTGATCCTCTGAAAAATGGCTCAAGTCTTATCTACAAGGGCAGAGCCTTTCACATGCACAAGAAAGGCAAGACAAGCTGCAAGTTTGACGGTTAGATGAACGTAGTTGTAGTGTTGTAAAACAACTGATCTGAAAGCCAGGTAAGGTAATGGCACACTTGAAAATTAGCCAGAAAGGTAGGAAGAAACTGATGAATCAAATAGTGAGATCACCCTTGCCTAGTATTATGTCAGCACAGAACTGCTGGCAAACAGCTAAAAAGACTCCTAACATTTTCTGCATGAAACTAACATCTGCATGGAGTTGTAAGGAACACGCAGTTCTCAATGATACAGGTAGGACTGGTAGGCAGCTTATTGATGCCGTGGTAAAGAACCTTAACAGACCTATGACACTATGCCATTTTTAAAAATGTCTTCTCTAACACAGCTGAACAGAAAAGCTACATTTTGGTTTTTTCATCTGTTACCTTTAAATGCTCTTCTATATCATTTGGATATTTTTGCTTCTGTTTATTTATTTTACTCTCACTATGAAAGTAATTTCCTTTCCCCATTGAAATTGATTTATCAAATCTATGAATTGGAATATTCTCATAGAAATTGTTTTGATGAGCTTTGTTCTTCTCTAAAAGAAAAGATGAGACAGATTGTTGTAGTTGCTAAGCTAGCTGCTCTTAAGGTGGCGGCGATGGCAGCAGGGCGTATGCAGGCCCTGCAGCTCCACACATCCAGCAGGAGCTGTTTTGTGGTCCCTTGGGCTCCAAATGTGCAGAAGGTGAAGATACAGGGGCCTCTCGGCTCCCTGGGACCTGCAGGAGTCGTCCTTGAAGATAAGGAGAAAAGCTAAACAATGCCAAGTAAGGTGAAAAAGAGTGCGTTCTGTAACACCATTGGACAGAGAGAAGAGCAGAGAGTGATAACTATAGTGAAGAAGATTGGTGGTGGTACGATAAGGGAAAACTATATTAAGTGTGTATTTCTTCTAATAAACGCCATTTGCTGCTGACCATATTGGTGTTCGAGTGGTATGCGAATGGTCCGGGTAACGCGGGGCCGAAGGAGCCGGGCGTAGAGAGACCTGAAAGCCGTCAAGCCAACTCGCTGGATGTGGACTGCAACTTAGGCTATCCGGAGCACTACAACAACAGATAAAATTTCAGATTTTGAGTAGTTAAGTATAAAGAGTATTTCACTTTTCTCATATGAATTTTAGTAATGAATTTTTATATCCCAGAGGAATGCATTTATATCCACAAAAGCCTTCCCTAGTAAATTTGTGCCATCTTTGATGGGTTTTGAAGTAAATGTTCAATTAGCTGAAAATCTCATAGCCTCTTTCTAGAAAATCAAGGTGTTTCATAGAACTAAATTAATGACCTTTTGCAATAGCAGAACAACTTAAAAAAATTAATAGAAAACATCTATTTCATTGGAGTATTTTAGAATACATGAAAAGCTGAGCTCTTCAGAAAACTATTTAGTTAGTTCAAACCCAATGTAATTAAAGCTCACCAACTGCTTAACAAAAATTGATTTTATAGACAAAACATTATGTGCACATTAAGATAATCCCTTCTGAGTTGAGTCTTCTGTAACAAGAATGGCCCTTCATATCATAACCAGATTTACCCTGTGTGACATTATAGACAGCAGCATATTCCCTGCACAGTGCCTTCTTTAGAATGCAACGCTAAGAGAAACACTCTCCACATACCAGGAGGTAATGCACAGCAACACTTCATTCTTTAACTATTTTACAATCACCCGCTCTTGTCTGTGCTGTTAGTGTAACCGTGACCTTGCAGCTACAGCCTGTGACCACTGCACCTGCATCTCCTGTGGGCTGTCACCAGCTATGCCCTACAGGGTTAATAGTAGGGCTTTTTTCTCCTAAAAACCATGTAATAAAAGCCAGCAAACTGTTACACAACCAAAGCAGGATGCAGGCTAGGACACAGTGCCAAGGTTTATTGTAAGCGTCTGTAGATTCACAGTCCACTTTTAACACAATAGTAACTATATAGCAGCCAAATTTGGAAAGGAATATCTTTAGACATTATTATCAGATTCCATCACAAACTGTAAATTCAAAGCTTGCATTTGCAAAGATACAGGGTGATAGAGCACTGGAAACACTGGAACAGGCTGCCGGGGCGGGGAGTTGTGGAGTCTCATTCTCTGGAGACATTTAAGACCCGTCTGGATGTGTTCTTGTGCAACTTGGTCTAGGTGACCCTGCTGTGGCAGCGGGATTGGACTAGATGATCTTTTGAGGTCCTTTCCAATCCCTGATGTTCTGTGATTCTGCGATTAGTTGTCAACAACAGCGTCTCTTCCTTTAAGGGCAAGAACTCTACAAAATAATCTAGGATTTCAATATTGCTGGTAGTCACAAGTTCCTAGCCCACCTATAAACACAGTATAATATGCTGCTGTAGTCAGTGATGTTTCCAGCTGGAATTCCAGATTTCATCAGATTTGTTATATTGGTATCAATGGGTTTTGTAAAAAAATCTATATTGAAACCACAACATACCATCTCAGAAATGTGATCACACTAATCCAATGACACATAACAGTTTTCTCTCTTTTGCAGGAGAATCAGAACTGCATAGCTCTTCAAATGTGCCAACCAAGGGACATTTCTGAGTCCTTATAGCAATTGTAAATAACTGAAAAAGGAGAGACAAGAGAGAAAATCTCACCTTGAGTTCTTTCTGGCAACCAGAATGTGAACAACAATATAATATAAAGCAGAGTCTTATAAACTGCGGACTTTATAACTGCTGGTCCAAGCCTCACTTTTCTTGCATTTCCTTCCCTGTGATTCAGAGGGAAACTCTATATTTTACGAAAGAATGTAGAAAAAAAAGGACAATTGTGGAACTCACTATTTTCTAAAGCATATCTTCACAGATTCATAGAATACCAGGTTGGAAGGGACCTCAAGGATCATCACATCCAACCTATCAAGCGGAAAATGTAGTTTAAATTAGACATCCCAGCAATGTGTCAAGCTGTCTTAAAATGTCCAGTGGGCAGCTGACCTCGAGAGATTTCCCTCGAGAGATTATTCCAATGTTTAATTGTTCTAATGGTGAAGAATTTTCTTCTGGAATTTCTCCAGGAATAACTTAACACAAATCACCCCTTGTCTTCTCCATATGCCTCCTTATAAAAGTGAATCACGTTCTTCGTGATAGCTACCCTTCAGGTACCGGTACATGTTGGTAAGGTCTCCCCTAAGTCTTCCCAAGACTCGACATACTCAGCTTTCTCAGCCTTTCTTCATATGGCGTGTCTTCCAGTCCTCTAATCATCCTCATAGTCCTTCTTGGACCCTTACCATGCTGTCCACATCTTTATTGTATAGCAGAGACCAAAACTGCACACAGAACTCAAGATGTAGTCTGATCAGAGCCGAGTAGATTCGGACAATAACTTGTATCTTACAGCAATGCTTTTGTTAATGCAACCCAGCACCCTGCTGACTTTCTTTGCTGTTGCTTCACACTCTTCACTCACGCTGAGCCTGTTTTCCACTAAGAATTGTAAGTCCCTTTCTGCAGTGCTGCTCTCAAGCCAGGTGGTTCCCAGTCTGAGCTGCATCCCTGGGTTATGTATTCCCAAGTGCAAGACCTTACATTTATCTTTGTTGAATTTCATGCTATTCCTGTCTTCCCACTCATTTAGCCTGTCTAGGTCTTTCTGAAGCATTGACTTACCCACTTGTTTTTGTATCATACGCAATCTTCTTCAGGGTGCTCTTAATGCAAACATCCAAATCACTAAAGAAGATACTAAACAATTTTGATCCCTGGGTGACCCCACTTGTGACAAGTTGCCAGTTTGAGGAAGAACTTTTTGTTACCACTCTCTGGGTGCAGCCTGTCAGCCAGTTCCCCAGCCACCACACAGACCACCTGTCAAGGTCACAGAGTGTCAGTTTCTTGAGGAGTAGACTGTAAGAGTCCATGTGAAAGACTTTGGAAGAGTCTTGTTAGACAATGTCCACTGCTCACCCTGCATCAAGTGAGTACATTACCTTTTCACAGAAGGCAATGAGGTTCATCATACATTATCTGCCTCAGTGAGTCCATGCTGGGTTTTCCCAATCATGTGATTTGGTTTACTTGCCTGTAAATCTCACTGAGGAGTTTAGAGACTTTGGCTGAGAACACATGTCCTGTAGTTCACAAACTACTGAGATCTTACAGGCCAAAAGTGACTCTAAACCCAGGTTCAGTTTTCTCTTATCCTTGCTATGGAAAGAAGTGTCTATCTTTCTCTGATAGTCACATTTAAGCTGAAAACTGCAAAGCCATCTGTAAATTTATTGTTATATATCAACACTGGCTTCAGTAGATGCATCTTTCAGACAGGGCAATTACACGGGCCTTGATTTTTCATTGCACTACACCAATTCCTATTCACATTTCTTCTGTTGCCCACCTTGTATATTTTTTTCTCCACTAATTCCTTCCACAGGTGCAAGTCAGTAAGTGAAGGTTGATCTACATATATGATTAGTCTTGTTGGCATTACACAAATAGAAAAAGAGTTATTGTGATGCTAAATGGGATGACCTACTTAGCAGCTTCTCCCTAGGCTACTGCCTGTTTCTGTGAGAATATATCTGCACTATTATTGGTCCCATTTTGCATTTCATTGAAATTTTAAAAATAGTTTTAAAAAACATAACTGCAGAAGTCTAGTTTCTTAGTTTAGGCTTCTAGGATAGAGTCACATGATCTTTGGTTGGAAGAGACCTTTAAAATCATCAAGTACAACCTTAAAAGTAGCATTTCCATAAACCATCTCTCCAGGCACCATGTCCACATGTTGTTTAAATACCTTCAGGGATGGTCTAAGAGTCACACAGTATCACAGTATCACAGTATCACAGTATTATCAAGGTTGGAAGAGACCTCATAGATCATCAAGTCCAACCTGTCACCACAGAGCTCAAGGCTAGACCATGGCACCAAGTGCCACGTCCAATCCTGCCTTGAACAGCTCCAGGGATGGCGACTCCACCACCTCCCTGGGCAGGCCATTCCAGTGGCCAATGACTCTCTCAGTGAAGAACTTTCTCCTCACCTCAAGCCTAAATTTCCCCTGGCGCAGCTTGAGGCTGTGTCCTCTTGTTCTGGTGCTGGCTGCCTGAGAGAAGAGAGCAACCTCCTCCTGGCCACAACCACCCCTCAGGTAGTTGTAGACAGCAATAAGGTCTCCCCTGAGCCTCCTCTTCTCAAGGCTAAACAATCCCAGCTCCCTCAGCCTCTCCTCATAGGGCTTGTGCTCAAGGCCCCTCACCAGCCTCGTTGCCCTTCTCTGGACGTGTTCACCCAAATTTTGATTCATTCTCCAGGTGTCTAGGACTAATTTTGCTTATGAAACCTTGATTAAGCAACGTATTAGCTCAACAGACTACTTTTTTCTGTGTCTGTCTAAAGAGGCTTTTCTGGTGAGTGTGTGTGCTGGCCACATTATTATGTGCTGTCTTCCTAGCAAATTCTAAAAATACACATTGTCTTCCTTACCACCCTTTCCCATCCCATTTTGGTTGCCTTTTCGGGGGGGTTGTTTGCATTTTAAGGAATTCACGTTTCATTGACTTGTACATTGTTGAGCTCTATTATATTGTTCTCCTTAATTAAGAGATTCTCCCTCCAATTCGAGACAACCAGACTGAAGTGATTTTTTAAAGCAGAGGGTTATGTAACAAAAGATACATGAAATTTAGGCAATTTATAGCATTTATTTGAACAGTCTGTATCTGGATCAGGAATTTCTTCCATCAGGTTGCATTCTTGGCTTGCCTAAAAGAGAAGGATCCCAAAGTTCCTTACATGCAGGCTTCCTTTCACTGCAGTTGAAGCATATCTACAATCTCAGCCAAAAAGATCTTAGCACTTTTATGCAGATTATAGATAAATAAATGCCACTATTTAATCACATGTTTTGAGAGCAAATTTTCCTAAAACTCCAGTGATATGAAAGAATAAACTTGTTCTTTCACTTACTAAAGATAAAAGCAACACCTACCTCCTTCCTTTTTCCTGACTATGCAAACATATTACAAGTTTTCATCCTCTGGTTTTCAGCAGCTAAAATACAACCACTTGCAGCAAAACCGAGAGTGAGCCTACAGTGGCAAGTACACAGTTTCTCTGGCAAGTACACAGTTTCTCTGAATGACAGACATTTGTCATATGCTTTCACAGCATTAGTACTAGTGCTTTTTCAACCAACTAAAACAATTTTGGCACAGTAATTTTACTAGTGGGTGAAGCTTGACATATGTACAGAGTTCAAGTAAAAATACTAAAAGTGCCAATTGACTGATAACGGCTACACAAATTTAGAACCACGGTCTTCACTGCTGAATAACGTCACTGTAACTAGTGTTCGGATACAGCTCTAGAGATCCATAGCTCCTCCATTTGGCTAACAAGTATATTTTTAAAAACAGTATACCCCCATCTGCAAAGCACCAATGATTTCTAAACCCAGAGCTAGGCAGTTAGTGAACCATTCTCCATGAAGTTTAAAAACAAATCAACTAAAGGTTTTTCTAAATTCAATACTCAAGAGCTCAGAAGGAGTAGTATAATAGTCAAGCACATTTACTTTTAGAAACTAAGAAATTGCAAATCTTACAAAATATCCGTCCTGTTAGACTATCTCATCTATAAAGAAACCTTCTAATAAACACATGCCATTTATTGTTTGGAAACAGAGCAAGAATTTAGAAACGTTTGTCTATTCATACCCCACACTTGGAAATAAATATTCAAACTCTCTAGAGAACCAACCTAACAGGATTTATGATCAGCTACTTACTATCAAGATGCTCTCGCTCTTCATTTCATCTTTTTTCTTTGAAATAGAGGAAGATCAACTGTTACTTAGCACACATACACTGTCATAAACAAGTTTTGTCCCTCTATGTGGCAAAATAATAAACTGGAAACTCTGAGATGAGGAGTTATCCCAACTAAGACTGACATAATTTTGTTGGACAACTGTACTGCATTCAAGATTACAAGAATTCCACATTATTAAGCATATATATATATGTATCAATGCTTTGGCCTGTTTTTGATGGTGGAATGGACATTTTCTCCTTCAGCTTCACCTATTTAGGAGAAAGCCAATTCACTTGTTAACTGCAGGAAAAACATGATCTCATAAATTTTACGTAAACGTTTGATGATACCAGCAAAAGTCTAAAATACAGATTATTCCTTCGACATACGTGCAGATTTAATCAAGTGGAATGTTCACTGCTAAAAATTATTACTAATAATTCATTAAATAATATTAAGAATGTGCAGGGAAATTTTTTTAAATACTATTTCTAGAGACTTTTATTATCCTTCTGTATTTTTGTTTGTATACTTTGTACATATAGTTTTGTATATTTCTTCTTTAAAGCTCTTGAGTGACTTTCAACACTGTCCATTAGAACATGTACACGTTTGTCTTTTTTCTTTTTATTACTATTTTTTTGAAGAAAATAAGAAATAATTGCCTTATTAAGTTCTTTATCCCTCAGTTTACAGTCTGAGGAAGATAGAAAAAGGAAGGATCATTTAGGTAGGTAAGAACTCAAAGGAGTAGAACATTTCCACAAATATTTTAAACACCAAGTGGATATTTAATAGTAACTATAATGGTGTCTAAAACACAGCTGGAGGAAGTTGGCTGAAGACAAACAACAAGAGAGGAGTCAAAATAAAACAGCTAGTTAAAGAGAACAATAAACAAGAGAAGTTGTAACACACCACCTAAGAGAAATGTTCAACATTTAAACTCAAGCAGAGAAGAGTGTAGAAATCAGTGTTGAACATGATGGATTGCAAACCTCAGCAGAGGCTTCTGGAAACTAGTCATAACAGAAATATCATAAACAAGGTACAAGATTGCCTGCTAGTGACCATGGCCAGAATAGCCTTGTGCTGAACAAAACTGGAAAGATGCAGACCAAGAGAAATGAAAGATGCTAATTAAAACCTATTTTAACGGTGAGAGGTGTAGTCACTCATGAAAAAGTTGTGAAGAAAAGTAGGTAAAGTAACTGCAGACAAGTCAAAGGAGAATAAAATAGCAAAAGACACT
Organism: Rhinopomastus cyanomelas; assembly: GCA_013400115.1. Taxonomy (NCBI): domain Eukaryota; kingdom Metazoa; phylum Chordata; class Aves; order Bucerotiformes; family Rhinopomastidae; genus Rhinopomastus; species Rhinopomastus cyanomelas. The sequence goes on along the minus strand of VXBP01009278.1, from coordinate 42,758 downwards.
ACACAGGCACATCACATTTCTATCCATGAAACAACTGCTATTTGCACCACTTTCTACACAAAGGACAATTTTCACTGAATAATCTGGTTAGAAAATGTTCACATAAAGTTATTTCCTGTGAGGTTTATTACGCTACCCACTGCATTACAATTGTGCTCCAACAAAGGTCTCTTTTAAATCATCACCTACATAAGCTGTCTAGCTTTTTTTTTGGGGGGGGGGGGTAATTTGTGACCAGCTATTGTGAAAAACGGAGCATCCCTGTATCACAGAGAGCACTCCTACACAGAGGAAACAAAGATTCATTGCAGACTAGGCAGAGGAACAATAGAGTCACTGTTGAAGAAGGGCATAAATAATTGAGAACATCTGCAAAGAGACTAAGTTCTCAGAGAAACTGGCTTTTCGCCACTTGTAAATTAAGTGTGAAGCACACTGAGGTAGGAGGCAAACAAACATGAAATGATTAGGCAAAGGAACAGCCAATTATTAGCTTCAGTCAAGCACTCAGCATACTAGCCCTAGCTGTAGGTAAGGCACCGAAGGCATAATGTATTGGTTTGTAACAATGGGCTGCAATCTCACTTGGCTGTACAGCCTCAGTGTGTGTACACACACACACATGCATACGTATGCACGCACATAGATAAAAATAAAATCAAGCCCACTTCAGCATCTGTACATGGGTATAGAACACTGTGTTTTCTAGCCAAGTGAAACTCAGAATGTTCTACCTAGAGGAATGTAAGCCACAGCATCTATACATTTTTGGGTATGTGTCACAGGTTCAAACCAAACAGAAACAAAAAGAAAGGCAGCCAGGCCTCAAGGTGGGGTCTTGGATAGAGCTTACCAGGCAATGGACCAGCTTATGGAAAACAAAACTGGCTTATTAAATCTGTAACTATGTACAGAAAGAAGAAAAGACCCAAGCAAGGCAGAAAACACAAACCAGAAACCTCTGTCATAATGCCATTACATACATTTCTGAGAAAAAAATGAGCAAAGAATTATGTAAGCAGTCTTTGTTCCTAGACGGCCTCCCTATGGCAGGGCACATACATGCAAGCACACATTTAACAGAACAAGGGGAAGGGGCTACCCCTCACCATCTCAAGCTCTCCCAGTTTTCCTGAGCAATCTGACAAAGATTTAAGAGTTACAAGTCCTTTCAGCCCAATTCTCCCACTTACTCAAAACATCCCCGATTTTCCCAGTGACAAAGTGACAGTTTCTCTTCCTGACATTTAATCAGTCAAGACGGCAATGGCTGCATGTCCATCCATGTGTTGCACACACAATGTCACTGGCCACAAGGCCACGTCCAGCAAGGACCTTCCTTCTCCTCCTCTGGCCATTAAGCTTTCCCTCTTTAAAGTTATCTCATCATCTGACATCTCCAGGCTTGTAACAGCTTAATTTTCTCGATGCAAAAAGAGATCGGCATTGGTGGTTTCCTCACAGATCAGGTGGAAGAATAGCTGTCGGCACAGCTCGGCTCAGCACAGCTCAGCTCGGCAGCAAGGCAGAGCATGCTGCCACCATCCTCTGCCCACCACCACAGTTGGTACAGTGTTCTGGCTCAGCTGTGGCCGAGTAGGCTCAACACTGGGCATGGCCAGGGCCACCAGGGGCAACCCACATCAGGGCTGCCCAGTCCCAGTCAGGACTCCAGGGAAAGAAGCAGAAGGAATAGCCAAAGGCTCACACTCAAACCATCTTTTATTGGCATGCAGGACAACTGAGAAACACCCCTAGCCCCCTCAACTAAACTGAGTACAAATCCCCTTCCTGAGCCACTCCACCTGGGTCTCACTGGCACGTTCACAGTGCCTGTGTGGAGATGGAGGCTTTGTCTTCCCAGGTAGTTAACATTAAGGAAAAAAAATAGCTAGATCCAAACAGCAGTTAAGTGCTATCTGGGCTGACGGGTTTCTCTCTACCTCCTAAGATATTATTTTTTGTGAAAAGAAGAGGAAACGCAAAGCGATACCCAGAATCTATTTTCCTAACCTAGCACTGTATGTAACTTCATACATTCAATGTTCATGGTTCCCTAAACGGAGCAAACCCTGCCATGCCTCAAGGTTCCACAAAACCTTTCCTCTGCAAAGAGATACACCAGTCTGATCCTGTTCTGGCAGGGGGATTGGACTAGATGATCTTTCAAGGTCACTTCCAGTCCTGAATGTTCTGTGATTCTGTAACACAGGGTACCACATGCCCCTAAGCTGCAGCAAATGTGGGGCTGTCATTTCTTCTGGAGTCTATATCTTGTTGGCTGACGCTACTTAAAACCAAAAGAGTCCAAATAAGTTTAGAGCAGTCCTGCATTTTGCAGAAAGACTTCTTACAAGCAGCAAGTAACCTAAAACATTGGGGGTTTTTTATTAGTTGCCTACTTTGAATGGGCAATCACAAACCATAAGTACTTTTTTCTTTCTGTCTCCCCATGTGAGAGTAAACACAGAAAAAAACAATTAATAAAAGAACAGTCAGCCAAATCTCTGGGGCAACATATCCACGTTGTCTGTGGCACACTTAACGCAACAGAGTAAGACATTCGTTGTGTTTTATCAGTGCAAACTGGGGAGGCAGAAAGCTCACAGACTGTCTCCTGGACAGCTTGCAAATCATAACAACTGACCTGTACCAAAACAGAAGTCTCTGACACACCACACAGTTATAACCCATCATCAGTCTTGTTGCAAAGCTCATAACCCAGAACAGATTTGCAGAAAAGTAGTTGAAGGGGCCACACTGGCTCAAAACACCAGAAATTTCACTTTCAAGTATCAGCTTTTGCTAACCACACTACCCCTCTGTCCTACCAGGACTAAAGCTGCTGTGCTAAAAATCAGAAACATCTGCAGTTGCCCAAGATGAACAACAAAAATTCTGTGAGTCATAGACTTTAGCCAGCCAGGGCATTTTGCTGCAATGGAAACAAGCCCCAGTACTCTCATGCCCTTTAGTTAACATACCACCTTCTTACTCCTTTGTCTCAGGTTTCCCTACAAACCTTCATCATTGCAACACTCATCATTGCATTGCAACACTTGAAGCTCTAGGGAACTTCATTCAAGGCCAATCAGTGAATCAGTTGGTCCCCACACATCTCTCTCCTCCTCCTTCCTCCCTGAAGACACACCAGTGTATCTTACCCAGAAACTAACCAGCGTTTCTGACTAGAAATCCATCATTCCAGCTGGGCATGTCTTTTAACACTTTTCTGAATAGCTGCTTTGAAGAGGTGCTATTTGAGATGATGGGTTAAGGAGGAGTCACAATGCTCTTACTGATGTGATAGCAAAGTTGCTGGGTAGCGTTTGTGGAGAACAGCAAATTGGACCTTTTCTTTAGGATAAGCCTTTAATAAAGAAGTTTAACAGCTCTTACCAGATCACAGGAACTCTTGTGCATCTACTCCCATCACATTATTAACCATCACACACTGCAAACAATTGTGAAGGTGCCACAATGCTCACAATACCAATTTCAGGTAACCTCATGTGGTTTGAGAAACATCTAGCAGCTTCATATATTTGCATTTTAAAAGCCAATGTCTGGTTTACTTAAACTCTGATACTGCTAAAAAGCAGGAAACAACATCTCTTCCCCTGGAAGGATCCATTCAAAGAAAGAACAATCCTTGTTCTTTCTAAAATTACGAGGTTTACATAAGACCGCACATGACCTTTCTCACTTCAGCACCATGTGTTTTCTGCAAACAAATTATAAATACCCAACATTGCTACAGACACTGAGGTGCCGTTTTACAAGAGTAGGTGCACGTAATTCTTTACATGTAAGATTGACTAGTTCCCATTTCTCTCAATCTGGCTATGTTTCCCTGACGGTCATTATATTTAGTTTTACCGTAAGGACAGGTTCTTTTTGGATTCTGTCTATCGCTTTCCAAGACATTGTAGCCACTGCTAGTTAGAGACAGTCCAATCATGCCAGTGTCATCCTGTTCATGCTCATGTTCTTAAAATAATTACGGGAATTGTTAGCCCTTCCCTATGGAACATTAATGGGAAAATAAACCCTTCTTTGTTCTGTTCAGCTTACTTGACAGATTTACTTGCCTTCAGAAAGGATCATGCCAGAGAATTAACTCTTTTGCTAAGAGCAACTCTGAGCAAATAGTTAAGCCTCTCCAGGAAGATCTAGTACACTCCATGCAGTCAGGGAGAAAACTGCGGCAACACTGAGCTGCTCGTCGGCATTTGCACCACCAAATGTGTGGTTTCAAATTAATCAGCCTGCTGTCAACACAGAAAACTGTTTCACACACATCTGTACCGGAGCATAACTGGTCAGCAGGACATGTTTAGCAGAAAATGCATGTTTTTGGAGTGTTACAAATGGTTCAGGAGGGAATGCTTTAATTTGCTGATTAAGTCCAGCCACCTTTACCAACAATGCATGAATGGTACCAAAAGGAAGGGTGGCCAAGCCAGTCTGCGTGAGCTAAATACTTCTTCCTTCATGCTTTCCACAACTAACTTATTACCAAGTGTAACTTTGGTCACAGTTACACTAGCAAGTGTAACTAATTAAACCAGTTTACACTGATAAGTCTAACATTCTTTTTTTTCTAGTTCATTATTGCAGCCTTTAACAGAATTATAAATGGAAGTCTATGCCATGTTTTTAATATTGCTGCTGATGCAACTATCTGGATTTGAATGTGGAACCTTATTGACAGGAAACACTGAGGTCTCTTAAGTACCAATGGCAAAGAAATTTTGACTAAAAGTGAGAATTAAACATCTCATAGTTACAGTCCATATATACTCACAGCAATTTTATATACATATAAAATTGTATACATATCCATATATACATCAGCAATTTTAGATTTTTTAGGAGAGGTCAAAACAAAAATGAACATGATGAGAATTGTCCCCAAAATAGCACACATGCAATTCATCCTCCCTGAACAAAGTAGCCACCTGTGGCAGCAGAAATCTGTTGCCTTGTCCTAATCCTTCAAGGATTTAAAAGACAAAAAAAGACAAAATTGAAGAAGACTGAGAGGGAGCTCAACACTTCAAAAATTTTCAAGAGCGGGTGTCAGGACCAGGCCACCCTCTTCACGGTGACACCCAGTGACAGGACAAAAGGCAATGGACATAAAGGGGAATAAAAGAGGTTCCACCTAAACACGAGGAGAAACTTCTTTACTGTGATGGTGGCAGAGCAACTGGAACAGGCTGCCCAGAGATGTTGTGGAGTCTTGGCCTCTGGAGGCATTAAAAACCCACCTCAGCTCAACGAGAACCAGCCCTGCAAGGGGTAGGCGATCTCCAGAGATCCCTTCCAACCCCTACAATACTGCAAAACTGATTCCATTAAGCAATTTTTCGTGGTCCTGTGCTGCTGTTTCCAGAGGTCATCAACAGAAACAATGTCCCTGCTCTGTTCTCCTGTCATCTGAATCACTCTGATCAGTTCCTGCATGCCTTCTGTCCCACTTAATGCCATGTTTTCGAACTCATTCTTTCACTAGCATTAGGCAAACTAAGGAGCCCTGCTCTAACAGCAAATGTGAGCCTCCTGGGCCTGATCCAGACTTGACATATTTGATTCACAGCTTCATTGTGGCATTTCCTTGGGAAATGGGAAGATTAAGCAAAGATATGAGTGCTAGCCACTTTCCTCATAGCCTCAAGAGGAAGGTGTGTGTCTGGCAGTGAGGCACAGCTGACGCAGTATTGCATACACTGTTCCAGCTACTGACAGACAAAATTGTTCCTTGGGGCTACAGAGAGCCATATGAAACTGAGGCACCATAACTACACTTCTGTACATCAAAGGAGATGCCAGTTGGTCCCATCATTAAAAAAAATGCAAGGAAAGTCTTAAATCATTGGTATTTTCCGTCTCATCCAGCCCAAACTGTGATGAGCACGAAGCAGGGGGCTGGGAAAGTGCTTGTCCAAGTACTGTTTTAGAAAAGCAAAGAGATCCCAACACAGATCTAGTTCTCTCTCTTAAAATATTCCCAGTTCCAAAGGATAAATCTGGAGTTGTTAAAAAAAATTTGTATGTTCAGGGACATTGCTGCATATTTAGCAAGAACAGGAAGACAGTTCTCAAGGAGAGAAGAAAGAGAGTCAGTCATGAAACAACAAGGTCACAAACTAGCCTTGACATTTACGCCAAATGAAGTGAGCAGCTCCTTAGAAGTCAGCAGGGAGATGTCTAAGTATAGTTGCAGCAGCCTCACATCTGTTATGTGTGTATTTAGTTTTTCAGAGTTTGTCCCAAACCCAAACACAGCCCCACAATCAGAATAATTAGTAAATGTCACCCAAGTCTGAAATCCAGCACTGCAAAGACTGGAAGTTGGGTGACTTACCCAAGTAATAGGCTTGTGCTTATCTGTTTCAAATTTGTACACATTACTCTAAAGATAGATATTAATTACATTAGCAAAACCTCTGAACATTTTTGTCCATTTCAGTTATCTAAATAAATCATTACATTATTTAATCATGTATCTAGCACACCCACTATATATGTTGCAGATATGAAGTACCATTATAGTGTGAATACACATAAACTAATCGATGGCATGAGAAGCAGATAAATAGATCAGGTACAGTGGACATTTGTTATCAATGCCAAAAGATCTATCATGAGCAGAGGCACCTCCGACTGGACCAGGTTGTTTAAATGGCCATCTTACCTAGTTTTGAACACATTCAGTGTTAGAGCATCCATAACTTCCCTGGATCCTGTTCCAGTGTCTTAGCACCCTCAAAGTGAAGAACAGCTTCCTCACTTGTAATCAACATCTACTTTCTTTCAGTTTGAAGCTATCGCCCTTATTCTATCACTAGAAGCCTTTGTGAAAAGTCCTTCCCAGGCATTCTTGTATACCATCTTCAGATACCAGAAGGGCACACTGAAGTACCCACCTTCTAGTCATCCTTCTCATCCAACCTGTCTTTGACCAATTTAGCTTTACTTTTATTACAGATATATGAAGTCTTCTCAAACCCTGCCAGCTTTATTACACAGGAGTAGAGATTCTCCTGCTGCTTGGTAAGTCTACGAGCACAAACCCCAGGGCTAGAGGAGTATATCTTTCATGTTCAAGCTGTGACTAGCACATCTGAGCTACCTGCAAGTGGCTCATTATGGCCGATGCGGTAAAATACTTACCTGCCACACGCACTCTTGCAAGGCAATTGTTACAGCAGAGGCAGAGCTTGTAAGGGGCACAGCTAACCAGATACTACAAACAAAGGTGATGTTTCAGAATAGTGTTAGGAAAAACAAGCTGAACACTGAACTGAATTGCTCAAAAGTACATTAGAGAAGAACAGGAACAATTTTAATGAATCATCAACTTTTTCTGCGTTAATTTTACTGGCAAACTGAATTATACAAATGAATAGACTGAAATGGGTTCACTAACTTAAAACAAAAAAATAGCTGCCATTTAAACTTGCACTTTATCTTCAAGTATCAAATTTAGCAATTCAATGAAGTATCAAAGGCAACTCTATGTTCCTGCAATGTTAGGTCAGTTAAGAACAAAGTGCTTTGATTTTTTTTCTGAGTATTGCATCCAAAACCCATAAATCTCATTGATCTGTCAGACTGTATTGTTCACAGCCCTTTCACACCTTTGTAATTTTGTAGGGCACAAGAGTCTATATTTTTCTCCATCTTTCTTGTTCATGCGTGTTTACCTGTCCATTGTGTCCTTTTATTCATGCTGATTCTGATATGTTCTACTTTAAGTTGACAGTCTGTACTACTTTGGTATCACACACTGATAGATTTATGTACAAGTTCATAGTTTATACATACAAAGCTGGTAAAAATATGCAGACAATTTATTCCTTATAGTAGTCAAGGTACAAAAGAGACTGTTTGTTCTCATACTGAAGGTTGAAGAAGGTTGTTTTTTTGCCTAAGCAATCAAATTTATAAAAAAACTTTGGGTTTAGTTACCAAGTTCCCAATTGGTTTTTGTAGGCCAGTAGTTTGTGCTGCCCTCCATGCTGCCCTTCATCCTATCATCAGGCACAGAATTATATTTGTGGAGTCCAATTTTAGTTTAATGCACACTATTCAAAAGAACAGATGTATGAACAAACAGAACAGAGTATCAGTGTTCCCACTCCTACAGTAACCTGACAGAAAACAACTGACAGCCCCGCCACAAAAAAGCTCCTTAAGCATCGTGAATATTTTTGTCACTACAGAGAGGAACCCTTGACAAATTTTTAGAGGACAGGGAATCCTATATGAAGGAAGCATGGGCTCCTTTTTTATTTTGTATGTGCTCTGATTTTCAGGTCTGTAATTCCAAGCATGCCCAGGCTCTGCTTTTGAACCTATAGCATGCAAGGGTCAGCTGGCAGGAGGCACATTCTATTTGCTATCCTGTGGTAAGACCCTTATGTGCTCCCATCTCCACATGTGCTCTCTTGTATGGGAGTTTTACCTCTAAAAGCATAATCTGCATTCAGTGCCACAGGTATGGAGCCTAGGCACACTCAGCCACAAAGAACTGACCTTACAAGAACTTTCTTTACCTGCAGTGTAAGTGTATACATCAAAACCAGAAATAGTCCTTGATTTTGGGACTTGAAATCAATGTAAGTTGTCCAGTAATCTAGATCAATTATAGCGATTAACAAAATTAATCAAATTACATCAGCAATGCAGGGCTGACATGTACTTTTGACAATTTTAATGTTTTTTATGACTAAATGATTGAAGCACGTTCAGTCATTTGGCACGTGGCTGTAGCAAGAGATAGTGGGCTGTACCCGGGTTAAGCAATAGAGTTAGATGCTCAATTTATTCGAAAGGATTTACCAAACAGCTATATGAGGAGCAAGTAACTGCAGATCAGCATCCCCTTCCATTTTTTAGCTACCGATGACAAGATCTGTCTTTGCAAGCCCCAGCAGCTATTGACATTGATTACAGAAAAGGTCTTTCTCTGTTGAATTACTGTCTGAGTTGGTTTTTTTTAATGACTAGACCCTGCAAGGAAGAATCAAAAGGAGTTATGAAAAAAAAGGAGATAGATTTATTTTCGTACTGCTATTACTGAATCATCAAATACTGCCATATGAGTCCACAAAGAGAAAATGAGGAAATTTAGATTGCCTACACTTGTCTCTTCGGATTTTTATTTTGAAAATTTGTAGATTAAACTCTCAAAAAAAAAAAAGTCCTGCTACTACTGAATTTTGCCTCTGTGAGGCAAAAACGCTCAGAAAGAAACCTCAATTACAGCATATTTCAGGCAGTTGAGCTTCCAGTGTGATTCTTACTTTGCAAGAAAATGCATTTGGGATTCCTGAACAGTGCTGTTGTGAAGAAAACAACCTAAGACAGCAGTGGGCCCTTGTGGTGAAGGCAGACAAACGCATCCCGGGCTGTATTGCAAGGGTGCAGTCAGCAGGTCCAGGACATTGATAGTTCTCTTTTCCGCACTAGAGAGATCATGTCTGGTAAACTGTGTGCAGGTTGGGTTCCCCAGGCATGGCTATCCTGGAGCAAGTCCAGCAGACCCCATGCTGATCAGAGGACCCTATACATGAGGAAAGGTTGAAGGAGCAGAGCTTTTTCAGTGAAAGGTCTGGTGAAACCTTACTGTTACCTATTAGCTGACTTCACTGGAGGGTGCAGAGAAGGTTGAGGTGCACAATGAAAGGACAAGAGGTCATGCACACAGTATTTAGCATGGGAAAATTTTTAACCTGACAGTGCTTGAATGGGTTGTCCAAAGAAGCTGGGTGATCTCCATCCTTGGAGATATTCAAAACCCAGGTGTACACAGCCTTGAGCAGCCTGGTCTAACCAGACCTCCCCTTGTCCTTTTCAACTTTTGAGATTCATTGACTTTGTGGTTTTATCAACAACTTCTGCTGATCCTGGTACTAATGTGTGTATACAAAAAAAAAATTTCAAAATCCTTTCTTGATCTCTGGTGTTGATATTTACTTGGAGTGATATCATAACTCCATGCTTCTTCAGACACTGGTTTTGTTACATAAAAAGAATTAATGGATCTTCCACAAGGTTTCATTTTGGCCTTTACGTAATGACGGCCATACAAATACACAACCACCATGGAAAGGAGGCACAGGGATTTTTTATTCTGGAAGTCATCTGTAGCAAGTGCTACAGTCCAGGATCATGGAGATGCTTGTGAATTTATCCTATTTAGCTACAAAAATTAGTATCTTGGTTACCAGTGCCAAGTGCCAAAATGCCCAGCAGGGGCTGCCGACTTAAAGAAGATCAGTGCTGATATAAAATATGCTTTTTGATGCTGTGGCTGGGTTAACAGAAATATTTGAGCTTCTTACTACAGAGTTTAGTTGTGTTTTCCTGTGCAAACTGCAAGCACAGGAGATATGGTAGGTATGTGTATGTAGTGCAAATGTAGATGCAAACTCCATAGTGAAGGGTAGAGCCATGATTTCAAGGACATACACTGCGAGGTCAGCTAATGTGCTCGTTTACATTAGGATTTAATGGTTTTTGCTATCTTTTTAGTTAGCTCTATATATTATGTCATACTGGTTACTGTTTCAGGTAACACTATAACGTATTTAGTTACATACAATTAACCACACCTTTCTTTAAGTAAATGCATTGGACTGTGACCAGGTGAGGCCACTCCTTGAATACTGTGTTCAGTTGTGGGACCCTCGCTACAAGAAGGACACAGAAGCACATGACCAGAGAAGGGCAACACAGGTTGTGAAGGGTTTAGAGCACAAGTCCTGTGAGGACTGGTTCCTGTGAGGAACTAAGGCTGTTTAACTTAGACAAAAGGAGATTAAGGGAAAACCTTATCACTCTCCACTACTACCTGAAAGGAGGCTTGGAGCTAGGAGAGGGACAGCCTCTTCTCACTGATGGCAATTGATAGGACCACCAGCAATGCCTGCAAGTTGTGCCAGGGGATGTTTAGGCTGAATGTTAGGAAGAATTTCTTCACTAAAAGGGTTATCAAACATTGGAATAAGCTGATTGGGGCAGTGGTGACATCACCATCTCTGGAGATATTTAAAAAACCTGTGTGGGCCTGCTGCTTAGGAACGTGGTTTAGTGGCGACTTCACAGTGCAGGATTGAAGGTTGGACCTAATGATCTTGAAAGTATCTTCTAAACAAAGACATTCTGTTATTCTGTGGTTCTTTTTTACATTTTGTTATCAGAAAATTTGCATCTATTGAGAAACGTGAGTTTTAACAAATCAAAAAGCATTGCAAAGCATGTAAGCTAATTNGTTGGCCCTCTTGGCCACAAGAGCACATTGCTGGCTCATGGTCATCCTGCTGTCCACCAGGACCCCCAAGGTCCCTTTCTCCTAAACTACTCTCCAACAGGCCCGTCCCCAGCTTATACTGGTACCTGGGGTTGTTATCATTTCTGTGTCTGCACCTTTGTAACCACGGACCAGCAATACATGGGCCAGCCAGTACTATCAATCGAATTCCACAGAAGTATGCATTGTAGTCGCCTCAAAACTGTCATATTAATTAGCGTACACAAAAGGATTCTTCTACTTTAATAACTTAAATTTTCTGTGTAAGTTAGAGACAAATTCCAGAAAAGATTCAAAGAAACACCAGAAAAGATGAAAGTACTGCAACGTGTGTCAGCTTTACTGTGTATAACGGTAATTGCTAGTGGGATATGCAGGGCCAACATATGACAGTACTTCAGAGGAAGAAATTGCAGTTGTGCACTCAGACCAGTCACATTGTCTTCTGAAATTAACAAGGACTAATGGAAGTGACCTGTCCACAGTCACAGTAACAGGTAGAATGACTTAAAATAAAGCTTCTTCTCAGGTAGCCTATAAGCTAGGTCATGGTGATAGGGAAGACAGAGCTAAAAATCATTATTTGTCAGCCATTTTAAAGCTTTACCTGATTGCTGCGGTTCTTTCTTTGTGTATTTTGATACTTCGGCCACAGCAGCAAGGGTTTTTGTTTGATTGCACCTGGAAATGACCTTTAGGGACAAGTAAAATGTGTCAACAATGAAACAGAGACATCTGAGGTTGAAATCCAAAACAGAAGGAAGAACTATAGGGAAAAAAATATCAAAGGCAGATAAAATGATCTTATGCCAATCACTTTAACGAAAGAGAATCTGCAATGGATAATGCGGTCTGTTGGCAAAGGAGAAGAAATCCAAGATGGGATACAGAGGAGACTTCTCATTTTACACAACAGACATAAACACAGTAATGTCTTATAGCCAGTCCTTTCTCATTTTGAAACTCTTTGCAGTCTGCTCTTCACCATAAAAGACAAAGTACAGAAAGCATCAACAGGATTTTTTTAACAGCTCGTTAAACTTTGTGCAAGTGAAATATTCTGTGTCTATCCAAATTGATTAGAAGGCACTACCAAAATTGTTTCAATAACCTTAAATGAAGATTAAACAGGGAAAATTTTGAGTCTGTGGCAAAAACTGCCCAATGTGTAAATGAATAAAAAGGCAAAGAAACTAAACATCTCAGCCAGTGGTAAAGCCTAACAAAAAACCCCAGAGTGATGAATAGAAAGAGTTCTATCAATAGTAAATTTAACGCCTGCTTTATGAGACTGGACTCTTCTTTAGCAGTCAAACACCATGAATAAAGATATGTTCTGTCACATCAAAAAGTCTGTGAAAGCATATAGTCACCACAGTAATATTATGGCATTTCTATCACCTGCTACAGCTTAGCAACCAATTATGTTGCTCAGAAAATGTAGTTGATAAAAAAAATAAATTGACTGCACATGTATTAAACATCATTGCAGCACTACCGGTTCTTTGATGTAGTTGTATGTGTTTAGAAATTTGGAGCCTGATTCTTGGATACACTGACGTAAAGCTAAAGTAATGCAGCTGAAGTCAATTACATCAAACCAAAGCCATTGGCATCCATCCAAAGCTCCTCAGACTGCAATTTTACAGCTACAAAAACTTCATAAATATGCTTTTATTCTGTTACAAGGATGCTGTGACTAACATCACAAGATTAAAGATCTTTAGGTCTGTCTTGATTTACACTGGAGTCTGGAATGATCTCCAGCATCAGCCATGAAATTACAGAGGTGAGGGGCTGGCATTATAGGTAAGTCTTTGTCCCATCTCAGACTGGGGAATATTAAACATACTTTACACTAAGATGTCACAAAAAGTATATGGACTTACTGGGTTGGATCCAGAGGAGGTCCACTAAAATTATCAAAGGGCTGAAGTCCTTCTCCTATGAGTAGAGGCTGAAAAAGTTAAAGATGTTCAGCCTGGCAAAAAGAAGGCTTTGGGGAGATCTTGTAGCAGTCTTCCAGTACCTGAAAAAAGCCAGTGTGCAATGACAGGGCAAAGGGCAAAGGTTTTAAACTAGAGCGGGGCAGATTTAGATTACATGTTAGATAAAGTTTTTTACAACGAGGGGGCTGAAACACTGGGACAGGTTGCCCAGATAGGTAGTAGAAGCTCCATCCCTGGAGGCAGTCAAGGTCAGGTTTGATGGGGCTCTGAGCAATGTGATTTAGTTAAATACATTCCTGCTGTCTGCATGGGTGTTGGACTAAATTGCCTTTAAAGGCCCCATCCAGCCAAACACATTCTATGATTCCATGTAATTTCTATATGTTCTGACTCTTGCCTTTGAATTTTTTTTCTGCATATGGAATCATCAAAACAACTATTTTTCCATGGCTTTACCGAGTAAAGCAGTTTTATGCTGAGAGGTAATTCTCAGAGTCACTTTCTTATATTTAAACCTCTAATGCCAACTCTAAGTAGCAAGGTAAGATTTTACACCAATGCAGATAAACACAGAGAATTTCACTGAAAATCAAATCCATAGGAAGGAGGTGCAGGCTAGTTCAGACATCTGTTATTAAGCTGCTGGGAAAGTAGCACTACTCAAAATCCCCCAGTTCCCTTGGAGATCTTATGCTGGTCTAAATAGCAAGTTGGGTGCAAGTGCCTCACCACTAGTTCTCAAGTAGCCGAAAATGGCTCATGCAGAGCAGAAGGAAGCATAGCAGGACTTAGTATGTTTTGCAGTTGTATCAGAAGTGAAGGACGCATTTCCTACTAGCCTGTTGACTACTGCATGTTAACTTTAACAAGGGACATATGCCTATACTTCACAGATCCTGCCTTACACTGATAAGAAGTCATCTTTCTCTCCTCGCTGCCCCTTCTAGACCACGAATATAGCAATGCAAGTCCAGAAGGAGCATCATTGCACATTGACTAGTTAGTGTGCCAAGAGAAAAGGTAAATTGCTATAGTGTCAGCTGCTTTTAGTGTTGGTGCTGATACAAGAACAGGAGCCATTACAGCCTTGCATACCAGAGCCGCAAAAATTACTCCAAAATTGGGTGTTAAAAAGAGCCCAAAACTTTTCTAGAGAACTCCAGAGGATGTGAAATGTGGGAAAACAATTACCTTTATTTTTGTGCAGACTATATAAATAAGAATAGATATTTGCCTGTTTTGCAAGGTAAGCATGTTTAAATAAACCAGAAGGGAAAAGGGGAAGATTTCATGTTTGGGAAAATTCAGAGGATGGCCCCAGACACAGCCACACTGAGGCGGAGGAAATAAGAGGCATGTAATTAGGATTTTCTTTCCAATGGATGATATATGAGTCTCAGGAAGTACAAATTTTGCTTGCTCTTTTCATGCAGTTGGTATCTGTGAGGTGTTTTTACTCATGGGGAATCCTGGAGCCAGCATGCTGAGATCCAGGATTGCTGAAAGGGTCTCAGTTTAGGATTGCTATTTATAGGGTTCAGGATAATTGACTTCCATCAGATACTGCCCCACTCTAGCTCACTTTGGATGTCCAAATATTCTGCTATTTTCTGCAAGCTGTGCAAGCCCAGAACATAGAATCATAGAATCATTAGGGATTGGAAGGGACCTCGAAAGATCATCTAGTCCAATCCCCCTGCCACAGCAGAATCACTTAGACCAAGTCATACAGTCAGTCAGGGTTAGAAGGGACCACAGGACCATCCAGTTCCAACTCCCCTGCGATGTGTAGGGACACCCCACCCTAGATCAGGCTGACCAGAGCCTCATCCAGCCTGGTCTTAAACACCTCCAAGGATGGGGCCTCCACCACCTCCCTGGGCAACCAATTCCAGTTGATCTGTGATGCTTTTTATCTCTCCATTGTTGGACTCAACTCAGATACTGATGTTCTAGGTGACCGTGTCCCCAGTAGGGACATACCAGACTGTGAGTTGATAAGGAGGCTGGAGAAGTGAGAACATAGCTCACCAAAAAGCTGCCTTAGTGCTCTGTTCTGGTTCTGTCTTTTTCAATCTATGCCTGCCTTACCCTGGGTTGATTTGTGTCCTAGGAAGCAGCTGGTGGAGGTGTAAGAGAGAAATTTCATCATGTCTCAAGTGGGCTTTGAGAGGTAGGGGGATGGTTACCACTACAAGTCCAAAATACCTGTACACTCAACAGTAACCCATACATGGTTCTTCTGAAGTGAACAGAGCTGTGAATTCCTGAGGGTTTATCGTTCTTGACACCTGAACTAAAAGTAGTTAATGTCTGTGTAAGCTCCAGCCAAACTTCTGACTACATTGCAGAGGCAGCAACAGGGCTGTTCTCACACACATGCACTCCAGAGGCCACTGAAAACAGATTCCTGTCTCATCTCTGTGCTGTCAGGCCATTGCTTTCAATTAAAGGTCATAACTGAGATACTAAAGTTTTTAAATCCTCACTAGAAGTAAAACAGCTTTATGCCCCACTGCCTACCAACCACATAATCATTCACAGTATTATTCAGGTAGGAAAAGACCCTTTAGACCACCAAGTCCAAGCAATAACCCACTCTGCCAAGTTCACCACTAGACAATGTCTTTAAGCACTACATCTAAACAATCTGTAAACATATCCAGGGGTGGTGACTCAACCACCATCCTGGGCAGCCTGTTCCAAAACCTGACTATTCTTTCAATTAAAAAAAATGCTTCTTCCTGTCCATCGTAAACTCCCCTGGTGTAGCTTGAGGTCCTTCTGTCTTGTTCTATCACTAATTACCTGTGAAATGAGACCAGCACCCACCTCTCAAAAATGTCCATTGCGGTAGTTGAAGAGGGACAACAAGGTTTCCTCTCAGCCTACTCTTCCTCAGGCTAAACAGCCTCAGCTCCCTCAGCTGGTCCTCATAAGTCTTGTTGTCCTAGGCCCTTCACCAGCTTCATTGCCCTTCTATGCACCCACTGCAACACCTAGATGCCTTTCTTGAATTTACGTGCCCAAAACTGAATCCCATACTCAAGGTGTGGCCTCATCAGTGCTGAGTACACTTCCTTACTTCTGCTGGCCACACAATTTCTGATACAAGCCAGTCTGTCTGTACTTGTCTTTATCTGTTCCCACCAGTCCTTTGACTTAAACGCCCTGTAGTTAAATTGAACAAACTGAAAGCATGTGGTATGTAGTAAAAAGTTACGTGTGGTCCTTCAATCTGCACGGTGTGCAATAGCACGTTCGCTTGAGTTGTGTCAAGAAATAGTCACTCTAAAAAGAGCTATGAACCACTGAGTGGGATTTCCTGCAGAAACTGATATAATAAACAGAGCTCTGTAACGGAGTGGTGCAGACCTGCCTGAGCACAGCTGTATTAGCACATAGACCCTCCCTTTCCAGTCTCATTAATATTTCAGGTCTTTCCACACTGGGTTACACATTCTTGTGAGGTGCAGCAATGCACCAGAGGCTACTTTGTGGGCTGCTACTTTTTCCATTCAAAGTCTGTTCTGGTTACTCCAAATTAAAAGCAAGTTATAGCACAACTGAATTGCTAGCATCTATTAAGAAAAATTCTGTTAGTCCTTAAGAATGTGAGGGGGAAATCTTTCTGCTGCAGCACAGAAACAGGTCTGAATTTCCTAACTTTGCTATAGTCACTTTAGCAGTCTCCACAGATAGGCTTACTCAGAGTGATTGCCCAGCTGTATTAAATTCCCCTTAATAGACTTATCCCAGTGGTTTACAAAAATATCTCCTTGGAATTCTCCCAAACATAGCAGAGATACTGGCCAGCTAAATCTCCAAAATAGTCCTCAGCAACTTCCAAACTCCACACAAGAATCAAATTGCCTCACTTGAACACTGTGCTACATTCCCTTCACCGGTCATCACCTCCTGCTTTAGGTGCAATTATGTGGAAAAGCCTTTTTATATTTAAAATACAACAAAATGTCTAGAGCCTTCAAATGTTCAAATGTTGTTGCTGCTTATTCATAAACACTGACAGCTTATTGCTTTGGGCAGCTCGGGTGAAACAATGGCATCATGTCTTGCATGGCACAGTGTCACATCCTTTCAAAACTGCTTCAGCTCAGATATGAAGCTAAAGCCAGTCCCTTATGGCTTTACCCTCATGGGTCCCTGTACCCTGCTGCCCCCTGGAATTGAACATTACTATCCTTGCAATCAGCTGTGCTGGTATTTCAGCAGCGGTAGATCACATCCCAGCTAATTTCTGCAAACGCATCAGGAGCTGCATTTGGGGCTCTTTTCACTCTCTTGTGAACTGTGATAGCCAGCTTGCAGAGCCACTCCTCCTTCCACTGCCTCTGCTACAAATAGCTGCAACCTTTGACAGATGGACAGGATAGGCAGAAAAAGGAAATAAATAGCTTTAAGTGTCACAGCTACAGCCAGAGCCTCAGCTCGGATGAGTCAGCACAACCCCAGCTGCACCAGCAATGGAGATAGCTTTGTTTCTCCATTTACAGGATGCCAGCCAAAGTACAAAGGAAAGTTCCCCAGCTGCTTATTATAGGATGAGTGAAAAAGCCCAGCATAAAGCAGCATGCACTTTCCCTTCTCCACTCTGTGAAATGTTTAAGAAGCCCAGCAGCAGTAGGACCTTTCTCAAGACTCTTCTGTGTTCAGGAGTGTGGCCTTTTACCCCCTGGCAGTACATCAAATGTTGTTACCACTATAGTATTTCAATGCTAAACAACGCTTGCAAACATCCACTTGGACTCTTAGTAGTTCTATTAAAATTTTTGCAATCTTTTAAATCTTCTTTCCCTGATCAGTCATAGAATCATGCTAATATTAAGGAGCTTAATCAATGCTGAAGGCTAAGAAAGAGTGTTTTATTGAATGTCTGAGAAAACAGACAATTATTTTCTTCCTGATGTTTTCTAGTTCTTTCAATCTCAACTTACACTACAGGAAACACTCTCTGTTGTCTTTATAGCATGGGAGATGAAAAAAGAAGAGCCTTGCGGAGCTTGAAAAACTAATTTACTTACATACTTATCATATAAGCACATCCTTACCTCATTTTTAGGATACAGTCCTCCACAGACTCTTGATAATGATAAAAAGACTACACAAGAGAAGACATTGGTTCACTGGACATGTTTAAAACCCGGGTGGGTGTGTTCCTGTGTGACTTGGTCTAGGTGATCCTGCTGTGTCAGGGGGATTGGACTAGATGATCTTTTGAGGTCCCTTCCAATCCTTAATGATTCTAGGATTCTATGCTCTCTTATCTGAGACCGCATATACTTCACATTCTGAAGAAAAATTCTGCTAATGCAACCTTTATCTTTTTCCCAGTGAGGAAATTCACTTATCTACTTTAAAAAATTTAACTTGTTTTAGTATTTAATGAAAAAAGAAAAGAATTGCATTAATTAATACAAAATTAATATTTGCAGATTTTTATGTTGCTACTTCTATAACATTTGAAAAAATGTAAACCAGGAACAAAACAGATACATTATTAGTTTTTCCTCTCTTATCAGTGCTAAATATACCTCCATAATTCTCAACCTTTAGACAAGAGCATATTCAAACTGCTCTTCCTCCAATCCTAGTCCACCAGTTAAGGGTGAAGAGACTGGAGGACAGAAAATGTTACTCTAATCTTCAAAAAGGGTAAGAAGGAGGACCCAGGTAACTACAGACTGGTCAGCCTCACCTCCATCCCAGGAAAGGTGATGGAACAATTTATCCTGTCTCAAGGCACATCAAGCACAGGACAGTCATTAGGGACAGTCAACATGGCTTCACCAAGGGGAAGTCGTGCTTGACCAACCTGATAGCCTTTTATGAGGGCGTAACCAGGTGGATGGATGAGTGCAGAGCCATGGATGTCATCTATCTTGACTTAAGAAAGGCATTTGACACAGTCTCTCACAGCATCCTCACAGCCAACCTGAGACAGTGTGGACTGGATGATCAGGTAGTGAGGTGGAGTATGAACTGGCTGCGGGACAGAAGCAAGAGACTAGTGGTTAATGGGACAGTCTAGTTGGAGGCTTGTATCTAGTGGAGTCCTCCAAGGGTCAGTACTGGGACCAATCCTATTGAATCTATTCATTAATGAGCTGGATGAGGGATTAGGGTGTACTGGCAGCAAGTTTGCTGATGACACAACNNNCTGGTGAGACCACATCTGGAGTATTGTGTCCAGTTCTGGGCACCCCAGTTCAAGAGGGACACAGAGTTGCTGGAAAAAGTCCAGTACAGAATAATGAGGATGGTGAAAGAAGTGGAGCACCTCCCTTATGGGCAAAAATTGAGGGAGCTCTGTCTCTTTAGCTTGGAGAAGAGGAGACTGAGGGGTGACCTCATTAATGTCTATAAATATGTGAAGGATGGATGTCAGGAGGTCAGAGCCAGGCTCTTCTAAATATCATCTAGTGATAGTACAAGGGCCAATGAGTGTAAGCTGGAACATAGGGGGTTCATTATAAGTATCAGGAGGAACTTCTTCACAGTGAGGGTGACGGAGCACTGGAACAGGCTGCCCAGGGGGCTGTGCAGTCTCCTTCACTGGAGGTGTTTAAAACCCATCTGGATGTGCTCTTGTGTGACTTGGTGTAGGTGATCCTGCTGTGTCAGGGGGATTGGACTAGATGATCTTTCAAGGTCCCTTCCAATCCCTAACGTTCTGTGAGTCTGTGATACTCAGTCAAGGGTCAAGGAGAATTCGGAAGCAGTGAATGACAAGGATTCCCAAGAAAATAAATAATTAAATCACAAAGGGAAACATTGTTTTCTGTTCCAGGGTCATGCTAGAATTTGGTGTCATGTTCCCAGATGGCACCAAAGTGGCAGCTAATGTCTCTCCATCCATCATCCACAGAGGCTGAAACGGATGATCCCACGGCCACCTTCTTTTAATCATCAGTTTGCTGACGTCAGAGTAGAAGTAATTTAGTTGTTTTTTGCTATCTGTAGGGTGAGGGGGAAACAAAGTTAGCTGTGAATAGCCCTTTTGTTTGTTTGCTTCAATACAACTTTCTCCTAGAGGAGGAAAATGAGATAGAAAAGAACTTGACAGGAGTTCTGCCGGGCTGTGTGTCATGTAGAAGAGGCCTGTTAGAAAACCCATACGGTTCTGTTGGCAGTACAGAATGCAGCCACCAATATTAAATGCTACTTGAACATGAGCTGGCAGTGTATCCTCCCTACTGCTGGGGTTGAATGTTTCTTTCCTGCAAGAGGGGAAACAAGGCTTTTAATCACACTGCTCCTGTTGTTAGCTCACAGAAACGGCACGCCTTGCTGCAGAACAGATGAACTGCTGTTGTTGCTACTTTAAGTTGGGGGACAGAAATTTGAAAAACAAGGAGTTGTGGTTTTACACACAATGGCCAAAGGTGTTTAGAGGTGGGATTGAGCAGAATCCTCTGCAGACCGGTTGAATGCATGTGTCTCCAGGACGAAAGGTAGAAACTGTTCAGTGCCTGTAGTACTGCAGCATTTATGAAGGAAAGGCATAAACAATTTCTGTTTGACATGAGAGAGGATTTAGGAAGGCAGTCTGAAGTAAGTCAAGTAGAAATTTAGCTTAAGGGCAAATGTTTCCTCTTCTTAATATCAGAATCAGCCTTACAAAGACACTTAGCAAGAAAATATTTTGCATTATCACCAGCTCTACCACAGAATCACCAGGATTTGAGACTGAACTTGGCTATTTCTAGACAGCAGGGCATATGATGTGGTACCATCTGCTTGGCACATCTACTTCCTTTATGATTTTAATTTGTGTATGTCTGCTATTGCTCACTCCTCTCTTGCACACTGGATGCCACTGGATGCCACTGCAGGACTGAAGCACTGCCAGATGCCACAGCTTAGACCTGGTTATTTGCACCACTGAAATTACTTGTAAATTGTCCTCAGGAGAAGAGAAGCTTCAAAACTGGTTTAAGGTCAGCACTGTCTCAGCTGAAGGTGTTATGTCAATGGGAAGAGGAACGAAAAGAAAGAGAACACAGTGCAGAATACAGCACAGGTGAAAATTTCACATGTTTATAACCACTCCGTTGCCAGACTTTAGCCGGGAGTAAACTATATGCTTGCCTTAGTTGGTATACATGGGTTAAGAAAGAACAGTCACACCGAAATTCTACCAAGGGTATTCTGAAGACAGTACTTTAAACAAAACAGAGACCGTATTAAAAGACAAGAGTACTGGAACTGCATGGCTATCATTGCCTGACTTAATTTATGATGGAATGGATAGAAAGATAAAAAATGTTAACTTTTGAAAGTCTTTTGAAAGTGTCTCGGCTACCAGCTGGTAAGAAATACAAAGGACTGTCTAATAGAAAGAGCTAAAACTTTAGGAATAACTAACTTAATTGAGGTTACAGACTGTTTAGGGAGGATGACACATGGTGAAGGAAATAATTTTGGCAATAAATAACCTCATTACAAAAAAGAAGAAACACAAATTGAGACAGAGTGTACTGTTGTGGCACTAATGTTACAGCAGAGGCAAAAGCAGTGGTGCCTCCTAAAAGATTTCTGGTATTCTGACTTGAGAAAGCTCTTCAGCATACACATTATGAAATATTTTTAACATTATTTAAGCATATACCTTCAGCTATACACATTATACACACTGAATAGTATTTCTTAATTAATAGGATTTCAGTCTAGTTGGAGGTCTGTATCTAGTAGAGTCGGTGCTGGGATCAGGCCTGGTCAATCTATTCATTGATGACTTGGATGAGGGATTGGCATGCACTGTCAGCAAGTTTGCTGATGACACAAAGCTAGGATGAGTGGCCAACACCCCAACAGACTGTGCTGCCATTCAGCAAGACCTGGACAGGCTGGAGAGCTGGGCAGGGAGAAATGTAATGAAGTATAACAAGGGTAAGTGTAGAGTCTTGCATCTGGGCAAGAACAACACCAGGTACCAGTATAGGCTGGGGACTGACTTGTTTAGGAGAAAGGGACATGGGGGTGGACAGCAGGATGACCATAAGCCAGCAGTGTGTCCTTGTGGCCAACAGAGCAAACAGCACCCTGGGGTGGATAAGAAGTGGGGTGGTTAGCAGATTGAGAGAGGTTCTCCTCTGCCTCTACTGTGCCCTAGTGAGACCACATCTGGAGTATTGTGTCCAGTTCTGGGCCCCTCAGTTCAAGAAAGACACGGAGTTGCTGGAAGGAGTCCAGCATAGAATGAGGATGGTGAAGGAGGTGGAGCACCTTCCTTTATGAGAAAAGGCTGAGGAAGCTGTGTCTCTTTAGCTTGGAGAAGAGGAGACTGAGGGGTGACCTCATTAATGTCTATAAATATTTGAAGGGTGGGTGTCAGGAGAATGGACCCAGGCTCTTCTCAGTGTCATCTAGTGATAGGAGGAGGGGCAATGGTTATAAGCTGGAACACATCAATCTGGGGAGGAAGTTCTTCACAGTGAGGGTGACAGAGCACTGGAACAGGCTGCCCAGGGGGCTTGTGAAGTCTCATTCTCCGGAGACGTTTAAAGCCCACCTGAATGTGTTCCTGTGTGACTTGGTCTAGGTAATCCTGCTGTGTCAGGGGGATTGGACTAGGTGATCTTTAGATGTCCTTTCCAGTCCCTAATGATTCTATGACTCTACGATTCTAATACTGCAGTCACAGAGCCCAGTAACTTACACAGCTTCCTAAACACTCTCACAGGTCAGAGTGACTTAGGAAAGATTTTCCTGATATTTTTCTGGGCATCATCTGACCGCAATTAACAGCTGTGGGAGAAAATGCAGGTAGAAAATTTGTGTGTGTCAGGCAAGACCAACTTTTGATATGCTGGTGTTGTGGTTTGAAAATTGCTAGCGTTTTCAAACGTACAGCAGTTCTGCTTTCATGAAGAATAAAAGAAAAGGAGTTGTTTTGTTTTGGAGGACCCCTCCCCCGCAGGGGACTTGTCCTGGGGGAAGGTGTCACTTGGTCCTGGACCTGCCCCGGATGTCCGTGTTGGGTTAGCCTATGAAAAAGCAGAGCGGGCGGTTTTGTTTTGGGAAGGAAGAAGAAGAAGGAGGAAGTATGTAGCCCGCTCGTGTGTGCTGCAGGCCCTCTTGGGCTGCGGCTTCTCAGCCGAGCGCCCCCCGCTCCCCCCGCCCC
>VXBP01009278.1:0-18995 GCA_013400115.1 Rhinopomastus cyanomelas | reverse complement strand
CGCTGCCATTTTGGAGAGACTGGTCAACGGGAAGAGAAGCTGTGTGTCATTTCCTGCCGCTGAGGAAGACTGGGGGTGCTTTTAAGTTTGGGGGAGGTCCCTTCGTGCATAGTTGGAAAGCCGAAGGATTTGAGACTCCTTAAATCTTGGATCGGGAGGACAGAGACAGGGGCTTGTAGTTGTAGTTGAGATGTGCGTCGCCCGCACCGGGGTGCAATTGGGGCGTTTCTTCGGTTTGCATGTTGTTGTAGTTGCCCAGATCTCTTAGGTCGGAAGGACAGAGACAGGGGCTTGTAGTTGTAGTTGAGATGTGCGTCGCCCGCACCGGGGTGCAATTGGGGCGTTTCTTTGGTTTGCATGTTGTTGTAGTTGCCCAGATCTCTGTCGTGACCCAAGGCCCAAACAATAGTGACTTCCCATGGTATTTTCCTCAGATAGTGTAATGGCATGTTTGACGCAGTTTCTAGGTTTGTGTGCACCAACTTGCTGGTTTTTATTTGTTTTCTTCTTTTTGTTTCCTTTTTTCTTTGTCTGTATACAGTTAGGTTAATAAACTTTTATCCAGTATCCTAAGCCATTCATTGTCTGGCAAATTTGTCCGAGATGTCATCGAGACCTTACTTGCTAAAATTAGTGGAGAATCCCCAACCCGCTACAGCTGGTTGTAAATGTCAAACTTACAACAGAGAAGAGGATATGAGACAGAAGTATGTAAGATATAAAGATAATACAGATAGTATTTTTCCAATTTTGAAAATAAGGTTTTTTTAAGAAGTACGTAATTAGTGAATCAATAACAAGCAACTGGAGTTCATTATTCTCCTTTTGGGATCACAGTGGACACCTAAGTAGTAGAAATACAGAGGAGAGATAGATACAAGTTTTCATACCAGTGAGCACCACGGACTGACTTCAGGAACAAGTGTGATGTCTGCTTATTTTACAATTAGCATCTCAGAATCCTGTTGTCTGTCCTATAGACTATATGCAACAAAGTCCTAAGACTACGTTGCAAAGCAGAAGGGAAAGCATTTACTAGGCTCGGGATTTCCAGGCAGCTTTCTGACTGTGTCCATTGCACTGCATGATTGTGGGCTTTTGGGAGTAGGCAGTTTGTCTCCACAGAAAGGCAAAGCACCTGGCATAGTCACACCTTTTACCCTCTTTAGACTACATATTTTGCAAGCTAAAAATTAAATGAGATCATTAAACCTTTCCTTTGTGACAGAGAGTTTAACTAACCCCACTGATACACAAACACATTCATGCTTGAAAGGAGACGATGACTAGCTAAAATTATTGATTTGGATATATATCTATAGAGTCATAGAATCATAGAATCACTACGGATTGGAAGGGACCTTGAAAGATCATCTAGTCCAATCCACCTGACACAGCAGGATCACCTAGACCAAGTCACACAGGAACACATCCAGGCGGGTCTTGAATATCTCCAGTGAAGGAGACTCCACAACCCCCCTGGGCAGCCTGTTCCAGTGCTCCGTCACCCTCACTGTGAAGAAGTTCCTTCTCAGGTTGATGTGGAGCCTCCTGTGTTCCAGGTTACAACCATTGCCCCTCGTGCTATCACTACATGACACCGAGAACAGCCCAGTTCCATCCTCCTGACACCCACCCCTCACATAGCAGAATCACCTAGACCAANCCTCTTCTAATCCACCCCAGGATGCTGTTGGCCTTCTTGGCCACAAGAGCACATTGCTGGCTCATGGTCATCCCGATGTCCACCAGGACCCCCAAGTCCCTTTCCCCTACACTACACTCCAACGGGTCAGTCCCCAGCTTATATGGTACCCGGGGTTGCTCTTGCCCACATGCAAGACTCTACACTTACCCTTGTTATACTTCATTACATTTCTCCCTGCTCAGCTCTTCAGCCTGTCCAGGTCTTGCTGAATGGCAGCACAGTCTGTTGGGGTGTTGGCCACTCATCCTAGCTTTGTGTCATCAGCAAACTTGCTGACAGTGCATGCCAATCCCTCATCCAAGTCATCAATGAATAGATTGAACAGGCCTGATCCCAGCACCGATCCCTGGGGCACTCCACTAGATACTGGACTCCAACTAGACTCTGTCCCATTTACCCTGACTTCTACCCTGTAGCCAGTTTACAATCCACCTCACTACCTGAAAATCTAGACCACACTGCCTCAGTTTGTCTGCAAGGATGCTGTGAGAGACCGTGTCAAATGCCTTACTGAATTCACGCTAGACCACATCCACCGCTCTGCCATCACCTGTCCACTATTCAGGCTGCATAGCAAAATATGCTTAAACTGTATTTTCTTCCACAAGAACCTCTGCAGTACTTGTAAGAGTTCTCCCAGCTCTGCCTGAACTCCCTTCTACCTTGGTTCAAATGCCGATAGAGAGGATAGGAACATGAAATGAGTTGCCGCAGAAATGCAAAGAGAAGCAAAAAGGCCCTTCCCATGCTGTGAGGGAGATTTCTGTTTACGAATCCACCTCTAATGCAGATCCTAAGAGGCAAGACACAAAAGTATGACCGTGGTAGTGAGATGCACATTAAAGGTATCCTCATTTCAGTTCAGGTGTGTCCATGCAGCCAAAGCAATTTGAAAATACAAAGCATAACAGGAGAAGTAGAAGAAACCACATAATAGTGGTAACAGCAGCACAACATGAATATGTTTTTAAGACCCAAGTCAGATTATAGCAAGGGTAGAAAAGCTTCAAAGTTTTTAAAAATCATTAAGGAAACCAAGATTCCTTTAGGTGCAAACTGGTGCTTTTTTTTGCTATCACGTCTCGTAAAATTGTAACTGAGGGAAAGTAAATTATCCTTCACTCAAATGACTAGCCCTGATATATATAAATTTTAATTTTTTTTTAAATGCAGTGGTCCCATTTTACTGACTTTCTCTAGTATTGTATTTAATGAGTACAGTTACACATTATTCTCTATCCATATCAGGTTGTTATAATTTCTCCTTGTGATTGCACGCACATCCATTAAGTAGTTGAATTATAGCTTTCCCCAAGGTGGTTCTTTAAAATCTGAGATACTAAATTTATAAAGAAATCGGGCAAAACTTACACATCACTAACAGAATAAACTTACAAGTCATTTCTTGGCACATCCTAAGCTTTAATAGCCTTCATCTTCAGCATAGTAAATGAGCTATGAGCACATTGCCTGGTCAAATGTCACCAAAAGACAATTTTTCTGGTAATGCCACTAAGAATTTTGAGGTTTAAATGTCATTGTATTTTTAATTTCATTTATATGGAAAATACAAATTCTTAGGATGCTGAAGAATTAAACTTGTTCAGAGCAACTTTGATTGGTCTTTCTGTTCTTTCAGTATTTTATTTGTTTTGGAGTTGACTTTAATTGGAAATTGCTGTATCTTAAAGGGATATCCTGAGGGCTCAGTTTAAAGCTTCTTAATTTTGAGAACCACAGGACTAACAGGAAGAATGGTTTTAAGATCTGCAACTCCACGTGCAACATATTTAAGATTAAATTTTGCTTTGTTCTGTTGCTTAAATCGAACATTCTTTATTAACACATATGGCATAAACTACATATTATATCAATACACACGTGTTGATGTTCTTGTAATGGAAGACATCATTGTCAATGAGTAGTCACAATCAAAAAGCCTGTAAGATATCACACCCCAGTCTGCTGAGTAGAATCATACTTCTAATCTTTTTTTTCCCCAGTTTTTATATTCTATCTGTTCATAAACTTCCACATCAACCCATTTATAGAACTGAAATATGACATGAATACTCTGAGACATACAGGAGCTCTGGAGCTGAACTTCAGTTGCATAAACAGTTTGAGTATAGTTGGAGGTAAACACATAGTGGCATTGCTGGTCTTTCATATTTTAAATTACTGAGGAACTGGTAACTCAAAAAGCTACTGAAGACATCCAGACTGAGTTGTGACATACACAATCTATGTGCTTGGATTTAAAGCAACTATTTAATTTAAAATGTGAATAATGAAACACTATACAGAGTAGCAGCCTCTGCTTATTGCTATCGCTTGAACAAGCATTCATTGCACAATGTTCTGTCTAAATAATGTAATACAAATAGAAAAGCCTATGAAATAAGCTATTGCAAAGGATTCTGACCAGAAGACAACTATTTGAGTCACAAGACTCAGCCTTGATAACTAGACACAAGGCCAAATATTTTGCCACTACAGCTAGCTGTACAGCAATGATGAATTAATTACCATTTTGTCCATTTGCACTTTTGTGCCTGTAAAATTTTATTGATAAAAATTACAATTAAGCAATAAAGACATTAAGACATTAAACATCAAGACATTTAAGCACGTTAAACATCAAGACATTTAAACAAATTAAACAGGGTGATGTCCCCATTCTTTTACGTCAACACTCAGTGACTTTCTTTCTCCTTTCTTGTTCACTTGACTTCTACTGGCCTAATCTGTAAGGTCCTGTGACTTCACTGGATGCTTCACAACATGTGCCTGATATGCAGGTATCCTATAGTAGTGGAATGATTGGTTTTCCATTATGAAATATCTCATGGGATGTAGCAAGCATGGTTCTGTGCCAAGACCATGTGCGTGATTTTCCTATACCACCCATGCTAGTTTCACTGATTACTCACTTCCTTAGCTACAAAAACATGTCAAGTTTCTTCAGGCTCAAACATCTGTAGACAAAATATTTGAGCAAAGATATTTATTTACATGCACTCACAGGTCAGTGGCTGTGATTGATATTTTAAACCTACCTTAAATAAATAAACAAAAACTACAAAAAAGTATCAGGCTAACAAATGAAACTATACATGGTCTTCTCTTGTACCCAAACATGCTCCTTTGTGCTGCATCCTGTATTGTTCTCTGCTGCACCAAACAGCAGTACAGGATCTATTAACAAATCATCTCTGTTTCACTCATACATCATACTTCTTTTCTTACCACATTGGTATCAAGCTGACACAGCCCTTCCTCTGCAGGCCCATGTCCACATCATCTCTCAACAGCTTTTAAGGACAAAAAGAGCTTCTCAGTGCACCATTCGGCTGTAGACATTATTAATTTTAGCAATAAATGCTAGAAATATAGAAAGGGATCCCTAGAAAGCGATCTGCTCTTACTTTTGCAGATTCTCTCCAATATCATGCATCTAACTTTTGCTTAATGCATCATGGAATATTTAAAAGGCAAACTCACTTTTAATGTATGAATATGTAAACATATTATTTTGAATCCTGTACATTATCTGTATGAGGATGATTTGCATTCAAAAAAGGTCACAGATATTCTAAAAGCTTGAGTTACTTACTACATTTGCAGTAAGTATATGAGATATTACTTGGAAAGATCTAAAGACAAGAGATCTCCAAGATGAGCAAGTCCACCATGCCCTATAAACCACATTTCCTAGTGCCACATCTATGTGTTTTCTGAATGCCTGCAGGGACAGCAACTCCAGACCACCATCCTGGGCAGTCTGTTCCAGTACCTATCCAGGAATCATCCTGATCAGGAATACTTGACCTCATCATCCAGGAATCTGTGCAATAGTTTCAAATATGTGTCCAATACAGTGTTTCATTCTTCTATAGACACTCTTCTTTTAAAAAGAAAATGTACAGACACACAGACATCAGTGCTGCGACCCTTCTCCATGCTGAATATCTTAAGTGTATAGTAGCAGTAAGATATCAAAACATGCTGTAGCTTCTAAAGCAATTCATATGGCTAAAGTCTTTACATGCTGGATCCTACATGAATCAGCTAATAAAAAATATCTGTTCTCTTAGTAGTCATAATATAGTCCTTTCAACAACCGTCACATATATTTCCTTACCAGAAGAGATATTTGCAGATCAAAATGGCAAGAAATGGATTTTATACTACCCTTTCTGGCATCAGTAAATGAAGATCTGTAATATGCCTCCCAGAAAGTAAACTGGGAATACACTACAACATAATTACTATACGTCATTTTATTATTGTTACTTTTAAGTCTAATGTCAGTATTCCTGAACTTCTATGTAGGACATAACAGATGGTATTTGCTAGGATTATGCAATATTAAGTTATAACTTTATTTTAAAAATGAAGAGAATTAGAAAAATCTGTTTCTCTGAAAACAAATACCTCTACCTAGTCTAATCCCATTTCCCATTGCAGCAGTTACAGGTAGTTATAATTGTCTTTCTTTTACATTCTTCTGCACCTTTCTTGTACTTCTAAGCACAAAGCATCAGGGACTGCCAAGGAACTGGTAAATGACCAAGTTCAAAAACTGCTTTTCAAAGAGTAAGTATTCTACACAAGAACCCAGAAACTTGAACAAGAATCTTATTTGTGTTTGGGGTGAATAGCTGACAATACAGTTGGTTTTGTAAAATGAGGCTGTTGTTTCAGCTCTGCCTCAGCAACTCACCCATGGATTCTGCTTGGCTGAGTACAGCAGTCATCTCACAGCCTGTCTGAAAACATCTTCAGCAAAATATTAACACTGGAGACTCATATCAAGAAAAAAATTACTAAAAATAGCCACAGGGTATTCCCATACCTCTGTAAAACCAGATCTTTAATCTGCTAGTGCTTCTTTCCTCTTCTCTATTGACTGTTGTCAGTAATCTGTCTTTTTAATGCCAATTAACATTCTCTTTATCAGTTTGTCTGAATATTGACCACAATTCATGGACTTTACTGCTTTAACCCCTCACAATTCTCAAAATGTGAATTATATGACCACCAGTATTGTATGTTGTAGACAATAGCAATGGTTACTCTTTAAATTCTCAACTTACATTTTCGATACTTGCTTCCACATGCTGAACCCACCCTTGATATGGTTGCTTTTTATTTTAAGGAAGCAGACAACTAAAGCAAGAAGGTTCCTGTTTTCCTTTAGCATGAGAAAAATGAAGACAGTGTCACTCAGACAGGGTGATGTAAAAATGCAAGGGGTTTTGTTTTGTTTTAGTGTGCTTTTACGAGAGGTACTACTTTAAAGCAAGCAGATACATGGGCACAGACATAGCCCAGACCATCTGAGCATAACAGAATGTAATGTGCTTTGTTCTTTTACAGGGAACTTAGTTTTCAGATACATCTATATTTTCATGGACTAAACAAAAATAATATGGGATATTCTCCTCTACCGTTTCCTTTCAAGCTTCTGGTATGGACAATAGATTTAAAGTTCACAAGTATGACCTCTCTTTCTGTCCCTTGAGGATTTTTTTTAAAAACATTAACCATGGCAATGGCATTGAGGTTTTAGAGCATGGGACCATGTTTTTGTGCGTGGTTGCAGTGAAGTAAGAGACAAATATTTTACTTTCACACAGGAGACTAGAACTTACAAAAAATGCATGTCTGTCAGTGTAGTACAGCTTTACAAAGGTGGTCCAGTAAGCATCCCTAAGACCTTGCCTCTAGAGTTATTTCATGCTTATACTGCAAGGGCAAGGAACAACTACACAGGCAGTGGAAGCAGAAACATGTGTGCTGGGAAGAGTACAGCGACACTGTCCAATTGTGTAGGGAACAGGTCAAGAAGGCCAAAGTGTGGCTGGAGATGAACTTGGCCAAAAATGTAAATAATAATAATAATATTTTCTATGGCTATGCCAACCAGAAAAGGAAGATCAAAGAAAGCTTACCCCCTAACCTTGATGAGCAAAACAACAAGCAAGAGCTGATAAAAACCAGAAAAAACAGCAAAACAACAGCAACCTAACAACAGACAAAAGCAAAGCTGAGGTACTCAACACATTTTTTATCTTGGTCTGATACTCTCTCTTCTAACGCCTCCCAGGCTGATGGATAGCAAGACAGGAACCAGAGGGGCAAAATCCCTTTCATGATCATGTTTCTATTCCCCTGAGGAACCTGAGCATGTGCAAGTCTGTGAGACCTGATAAGTTGCATCCCAGACTCCTGAGAGAATTGGCTCATGTACTTGCCAAGATACCCTCCATGATACCTAAGAAGTCTTGGCAATAAATCTGTGGTGACTGGAAAAAAAAAAGAAACATTGCACTCATTTTGAAAAAGGGTAGAAAGGAGGACCCTGGGAACTAACAACCTGCCAGGCTCATCTCTGTGCCTGGCAAGCTTAATGAATAGATCTGGTGAGATCCCACCTGGAGTACTGTGTCTGGCTCTGGAGTCCTCAGCACAAGCACCAAGGATAAGGCTGGAACAGCCACTGGAAAAGTGACAGATGCCCTCTCTCAACCCCTCTCCCTTCCCAAAGAAGAAGAAAAGGGAATAAGGGAGAGTGACTAAACAGATTTGAAAGCAATAAAGTTTTATTGTTATTCATATTCAGCTTTATGCTGAGTTTGATGTAACTGGAATGGCACACCGTGTTGGTCAGTTTAAGGTTATCCCTCCTGTCCTCTCCTCCTTGCAGCTGCAGTCTCTGACTTACTGCACCCTCAGTGTGGTACTCAGGATTTAACAGTGACTTCGGATTTCACAGAAGCAAGGATAATCAAGACTCTTTCTGCATACCAATCACTGGCAGTGGTTGAAAATATTAAGCACTGCTGATTCTAGAAGCAGACACTGAACAAATACAATGTTAACTTCACAAAGTGAAGTTACTTAGAGGACATTGATATGAAAAATAAAATCACTACGCAGAATTAATTCTATTCACACCAGGATAACAAGGACATTAAACTGTTAGAAAGGGTCTGGTAGAAGAAGGCCACAAAAAGAATCCAGAGTACAATGGGGAGAGGAGAAAATAATTTTAACATTCAGGAATGGAGGAATACAGTTAATATTCCTGGATCATGGTGGGCAGCAAATTAACCATGAGCCAACAACACGCTCTTCTGACAAAGGTGGTCAGCAACACTGACGGATGCATCGGGCTGATGGTACCAGGTTAGGGAAGATGATCTTTCCCCTCTGCTCTGAAATGCTGGGTCCAGTTCTGAACTTCTCAGTGCAAGAGAGAGCAAGCATACTGGAGTTGTGATCAACATAGCTAAATCCAGTTGGCAGTTGGTCACAAGTGGTGTCCCCCAGGGCTCAGTGCTTGGGCCACTCCTGTTTAACATTTTATCAATTATTTGGATGAGGGGATAGAATGCACCCTTATTAAGTTTGCAGATGACACCAAGCGGGGTAGAAATCTTGATCTGCTTGAGGGTAGGGAGGTGCTGCAGTGGGACCTAGATAGGCTGAATCACTGGGCCAAGGCCAATTAATAAGGCCAAATTTTTAATAAGGCCAAATTATGGGTCCTGCACAACCCCCACCAGCACTACTGGCTTACAGAGGAGTAGCTGGAGAGCTGCCAGGCAGAGAGGGACCTGAGCGTGTTAATAGAGGGCCAGCTGAATAGAAGCCAGCAGTGTGCCAAGGTAGTGAAGGAGACCAATGGTATCCTGTGTTAGTTGCCAGCAAGAGCAGGGAGGTGATCATTCCCGTCTACTCAGCTTTGGTGAGGTCACACCTTGAGTACTGTGTCCAGTTTTGGTCCCCTCACTACAAGAAGAATATTAAAGTGTTGGAGATGGTACAGAGGTGGCTACCAAGCTAGTAAAGGATTTGGAACCTGTGTCATATGAGGGATCTGGGGCTGTTTAGCCTGGAGAAGAGGAGATTGAGAGGAGACCTTATTGCTTTCTACATTCACTTGAAAGGACATTACAGAGAGGCAGGGGCTGGTCTGCTCTTGCTAGTGGTGAGAGGTAGGACGAGGGGAAATGGTCCTAAGCTGCACCAAGGGAGATTCAGGTTGGATGTTAGGAAGAATTCCTTTACTGAAAGGGCTGTCAGGCATTGGAACAGCCTGCTCAGGGAGGTGGGAGACATTTAAACAAGGGTGGATGTTGTGTTGAAGGACATGGTTTAGTGGTGATAATACATCTAGGAAAAGGTTGGACTTAATGATCTTGAAGGTCTCTTCCAGCAGAAACAGTTTTATGATTCTGTGATTCTATGACTCCAGAGGAGGGCCACAGATGATGAAGATAGGGAAGCATTTTTAAAATGAGGAGAGACTGAGAGCAATAGGACTGCTCAGAAGTCTTAGTGGGGATCTTACCCATTTTTCTAATATCTATTAAAGGAGCTAAAATGATAGAGCCAGTCTCTTCTCAGTGGTGTCCAATAGCAGGTCAAGAAGCAATGAGCAAATAATGGGTCGTTTCTGCAGACCGCAGGTCATCTCAGCACCCATCTGCCCCAACAGGCTCCCCTCCTCAGCACTAATGGTTCCTTTCACCTGCTTCATGTTCTCAGGGCCAGACAGTCTTCTGCTCTGGCAATTCATCCTACATTGGCTGCAGATGAGACTCTCTTCCTCCATGCAGTTCACCACAGTTTTGCAGGGATTATTCTTCTCTGCTGAGCTCTGGGGTCTCCACAGACTCACTGCACACCATCAGCATGCTCCCAAGGTAAAATGGCCCCCACAGTTTGACCATTTATATTTTTTAATATAAAATATATTAATACAACAGTGGTCTAGAGTGGGAAAGCATTTACTGAAAGTCAATCATCTTGGACCCTAAAAATAGTGATCCTAAAGGCTGGAGATCTCAGCAGGAGATCTCAGGAGGCTGGGTCCAGCCTCTCAAGTTACACATGAGCTGCAGGACCAAATAAAGGACACATGGTTGTGAAATATTTTTGGTTAAATAGGATGAATTACTAACTCATTGCAAACATTCATTGTTATCATAATTTGTATGACCGTAATATGTATTGCTGTTAGTTGAACTAAAAGAATTACTGTGAAATCTCTCAAGTAAGGGTTCATGTAGAAACTGGGAGATACCTACCTTTGTAATATTCAGAGGAAACTTGTATGGAAGCATTGTAATAATTGGTTACTAAACCTGGCACATGGAAAGGACAGTCAGTGGCTGAATTGTGGATCAGATCACCAGGTGAAACATACAATATCACCCGGCCAAACTACTTTGGAGAATAAAAGTGAAGCACAGGGAGCTGCTAATGCAAGTCAGCTCCAACTCATTTTTTCAGACCCTTGTCTCTGCAGACATCACTAAGGGGAAGCCTGTGGGCAGGGCTCAGCTGCCTGAACTGCATCATACTAAGCACTTGAAACTGAGCCCTGAAATCCTTTAACAATCAAAATGCCCTGAGTATGATTCAACCACTGTTCATTAACCGTGTACACTAGACTACCACAAAATTAGCAAAACAACAATACAAACTAAACCTCGCCCATGGAATGATAACGGTCCACCACACCAACAAGGATGATCATTCCAGACACTGTGATCCACCCAGATATAGTCTTGCCCATAATCATCCAAATCAGGAGACAAAATTGCTGAGTTTCAGGTTAGAGATTGGAGGTGTCCTGTCCAACATCTTGCCTGTATGGAGAGCCTTCTACCATTGTTCAGGACACTGGCTCGTTAGCTTTTCTGGGATTGAGAGGCCTTACATGGAGGGGAAACTGAATACTTAGCACGCTGTAAATTTGTAACAAAGGACCAACACATGTACAATATTTGGTGTGCCTTTTAGGCTGTTGCAGTGTGTTCTTTCTATTAAGTTATAGTAGTGCATTCTTCAGTTGTATCTGTCAAACATGTAAACCTGTAAGTACAGTTCAACTATGTTAGTGGCTTGAGACTTACAGTGAAACTTGTAAGCAAGGCTCAGGTAAGCCATTTACTTGAACCTTACAGTCTACCCTCTTTTGGTCACAAGCTGGAGGGATGAATTGCTGTTCAATACTATAAAATTAATCGGAACTGAACAACAACAGAATTATGTCTGTCTTAGATGTTAAATATTTTACATTTGACAACAAAACTGCAACTCAAAATACAAGGAATATAACACTTACCTGAATCTTGCAAAATGACACAGTGAACTACAATGTTGCTGCATGTTGTCAGTCATTTTAGTTGTCAGTAACTAAACAGAACTATTTACTTTAGTGGAAAATGTTCCTTGTTGTCTAACTAGTTCTACCTCCCAGATATCCCATGGTATTGTCAAAACTTTCATTCATCGTATGGGCTTTATACTTTACAGCTTTGGACCACTATTACAAACTTGGGACAAAATTAAGTGTCCTTTTCTGGGTTTTACTTGCCAAATGATAACTGTATGTCAGTACTTTAACTAGAGTAGCAACAGAAAACCTCAACACTGAATGCTTTTAATATTCAGCTGGAAAGACTGCTGGGCCATCTTATCCAGATCGTACATTTTCCAAGAAACTGGACCAGAAGACCCTTGAGATCCTTCTAACGTGGTATTCTATGGTTCTATGACTGAAAATATATTTACAGAGATAAGGCAAAGCTGCCACCCTTCTTACCACAATGCAGAGGCATTAATGTTATGGACATCCATGAAGACAACCAGAGACATCCATACACACTGGGGGTGGTCTGGCTTAAACCCATTCACAGTCTGGATTCTTATGCTTCATACAACCACAAGCAAGAAAGAAAGCACCTCCTTTTGCTGTTTGAGGCAAAAACCTCCATGCAGGACTTCCACTACATGTTATCCTTTGCAAGGCAAGCGCTTAACAAGGGCTATCCAGGGACCTAGGCTTGGCACACACAAATAGCTCCGTGCAGGAGTGGCTATTTCAGCTGCCAGCACATTGCTTTGTAGAGCAGTTATGCAAGTATACACCTCAGTATAATACCAGTCTGCCATACGAATGGGTTATGCTCACATCAGGTTATGCCTCTGTCTCTGAAGGAAAACATTCAGGAAATGTTTTTCAGGTCCTTGTTCTCCTTTGCACACATGCACACAGATCTCCCTGATGCTTTGTTCAGCATCCTCTTGAGTTGCTGAGGACCTATTCCTCTACATGAGCTTCAAAGACGGTTAGGGTTAGTACTAGTACCTCTCCCTAAGCTTCCTTTAGTCCTATTAGCATCTCTTGTCCTGTGACTTTAAAAAAACAACCTGTAATTTCCTTTCTTAATTCTTTGGGGATTTTCCACTTTCTGAAACTGCACTCCACACCACAAGATTTGATCCACCCCATTGTTATAGCAAGCAGCTTCTGGAAGCATAATTTGTAAGGTTTAGGAACCCCACCTTCTCTGGAAGATTCATGACACAACTTGACAAAAGAGGCTGGATCACATTGCCAGAAGATTTTTGGCATAGGGATTTCATAACATCACACAGGAGCTTTTATATTTTGTACTTAAGTACTCTCAAGTAACCTAAAGTCTTGCAGAATCAGTAGTACATTACTGCAGCACCACTGCTCAGTGACCCAGCAAGCTCGTCTACTTTCTAGGTGTACCATTTTGTCATGCAGGAACTCTTCATCACACAGTTTCCCTTAAACAAAATTTTCATCGTGGTACAGACTGTCATCAACTTAGCTCCAAGAAACAGAGCAAGTCTACATGGAAGGAAGGAAGGAATTATTAATATCTTACAGGAAAACAGACCATTACAGTGTGAATCTACAAGCCATCAATGAGGGAACTGCCATAGAAGTGAAGGTTTGCCCCATCACTCTACATTCATTTAATGTTAAGTAGCCATCAGGTTACAAAAAAAGAAAACAAACCAGACACAATCCTGGCAGCCGCTGGCTGACTAGAGGCTGCTCCAACACAGCATGAGTTGGAGCCCAGAGGATGCTTATGCAGTGCTTTTGCTGGGATCTCATCCCAATAAGGTTAAAGCAGAAGTCAGGAACTGAGGTGTTTATTAACAAGTCAGTCAGGGAAGACAAGAGGACAGAATAACAGACACTAACTAAGGAGTGTTTTAGATCTAACCTAGTTAGGTTCATTTGTGATGCTTTAGGCAGCTAAAGCTTTTAGGTGTGGGGATATTTTGGCTTGACAGATGCTACAGGATCAGTTCTTGTAGGGCTTGCAATAAGTGTATCATGTCCTGGCTTCCAGTCCCAGAAAATGCAGACTTCTAGCTTCTTACTTGATTTGAAAATAGTATGCTTCATTTATAGCTTTGAGTAGAAATAATGTAAAATTCTGAAATGAACATCAGAAACATACTGGTATTCACGTAGTTCCCCACAACACTTGTAACAGGATGAATTTGCATCTCCAGCTTTATAAAAGGAAAGTTGCTTCAGTGCTCTTCAAACAAAGGTTATTTTAGCCAATATCATTATACTATTTTCCATAGCCTTGATTGCTATGCTATAAATTTGAGCTTTACTCCTAGCCATTTTCTAGAAAAGGTGAATTGAAGACAATTACACTTGAAGATAATTACACTTGACATTTAGACACTCTTCAGTTCTACAATCAATATCCATTTAAAAAAGTGTAAATAAAGGCAGCTTTTCAGAAAAAAACAAAACAAAAAAAAACCCCAAACTTGATTAAAAGCCATAAATGCAATCCTGAGACATTAACTACAGTGTAATCACAGATTCAGAATAGTAGGGGTTGGAAGTGACCTCTGAAAATCACCTGGCTCATCGCTCCTGCCACAACAGGTTGTCCTAAAGCAGATCACACAGAAACACATCCAAGTGGTTTTTTAATGTCTCCAGAGAGTCACACTCAACAACTTCTCTGGGCAGCCTGTTTCAGAGCTCTGTCACCCTCAGTGTGAAAACGTTTTTCCTTATGTTAAAATTGAATATTCTTTGTTCTAGTTTATGAGCATTGCCCTTTGTCCTATCACTGGCCACCAGCAAGAAGAGCCTGGTCCCACTGTCTTGACACTCTCACTCTTTAGATACTTAAAAGCTTTTATGAGATCTCCCCTAAATCTTCTCCTCTCCAGGCTAAACAGACCCAGCTTTCTCAGCCTCTTCTCATCAGGAAGATGTTACCTTCCCTTGATCACCTTAGCGGCCAACTCCTGGCAAATTTTTAGCATGCTTCTATTTCTGTCTACTTACAGATATGTTACGGATGATTGGGAGGTAGAGGTGGGGGCCCTGAAGTGCTGTTTCCCACCCACTGTATAAACAGCTGCATGCCTCATATAAGTGGCAGACATTCCACTTCCAGGTCCTCTACCACAACAATTACACAGAGTGGGAAGGACCTTGCAAAGTTGCAATTTCCTGCAGAAGTTGCTCTTCCACATATTTTCATTGATATCCCCCAGCCCTCATAGCCAATGACAAGACCTGACTTTCTGTGTCAGGCTAGTAGACATAAAGGCAGGGAGAAAGATTTCTGGTGATTTGGCAGCAGTCACAGCCCAGCACAGCCTTCCTCTTCTTCCTTGGGAAAGCGGGGTATGCCAGGTGTCTTCAGCCCACAGGTTAGAAGTTCAGCTCCTCAGCAGCCTGTATCTACTTTTTTCCCTGCAGATGATCACCACTAAAAGCTATAGGCACTCTACATGACACGCATTTGGCTGGAAATATGAGCCAGTTCTGGCAGGTTATATGAACCTGGGGTCAGGCCAGTCACCTATTGGTTCCCATCCCCGCTTTTGCTCGCAGGCCCTACCTACACTGCTGTTGCTGGCAATCCCTCACCTGTACCTCAGAAGACATTTCTCAAAATAAGCCTGCTTTCTATATTCATGCCACTTGTGAGTGAACTGCACTGTATTTTCAGAGTAATTCCATTACTTTCCTTGTTTTGTGTGTGCATGGGGAAGTTTTCTTTGGCAGGCACATCAAGCTGCATGAATATCCCCCTTAACACAGGCCACTCAAAATAACAATGTAGTTTAGACATCTGAGGGTAGTAGGCAAGCAATATGATTCCTAACTTGTTATTTGTAAAGCTATCTGGAGCACACATAGTTCTCCTATGGTAACCTCAAAAGGAGATCTTGACGTGGCCTATTTCCCTTCCTTGTCTATTTAGCACACTTCTACGCTGGAATTTCATCTCTGTGATCCAAATATTAGCCACCTTTTTCCACTGCAACTTCTTGAGCTCTTCCACACAAGTTTGGTTTGGCACATTAAAACTATTCTTGTGGGACCAACTAAAACTGAAAACAATAAAACACTGAAGCGCTTTTAAAGGGCGTCTCAGCCTGGACTGCATGTACCTATCACTGCCAGGGTGAAGTGGGAATGATAAAATGTTGGGAAGGGTAAACTACTCAGATGTCTGAAAGTCTTATTACAACTGAGGCTTAATTTGCTCTATTCTCCTAGCATAAGCAGTTATCTCATGTTTGCATCTACTGCTGTAATCTTTAGCAATGACTGGTGCAGAAAGCAGTGAGCCTGGAATACCGACTTGGCCAGAGAGAGCCATGAGAGATTTTGTTTTACCTTCAGTGTTAAAAACATCTGTACTCTGACATAGGTTTATATGATTCTAATCTACAGTGACTGCTAAAATCTGGCTAAGAATCATGTGCAAATAACAAACATTGGGGCAGGATAATTATATCTGGAGACAGTAGAGGAAAATTAGAACAAGGACACGAGAGACAGCTCCTTCTCTGGAGGTGTCTGAAGCATCAGTGTAACACAGCTTTAGGTAGAGCTTTCAGACTCCTCCTAAGGGTCTTCATTATGGTTTTGACACAAAAGCTGAAAAACCC
This sequence comes from Rhinopomastus cyanomelas, assembly GCA_013400115.1. Taxonomy (NCBI): domain Eukaryota; kingdom Metazoa; phylum Chordata; class Aves; order Bucerotiformes; family Rhinopomastidae; genus Rhinopomastus; species Rhinopomastus cyanomelas. Next base: position 2,497 of record VXBP01009278.1, on the reverse strand, counting down.
TGCAGCTTCATACCACTTGGAAAAGCAAACTGAGAGACTCGCACCTGGCTGACACTGAAGACTGGATCTGTCACCACAGAGTGCAGTGTAACACATATAAAGAGCCCTAAGCCTTTGTCTTAAAAAGAGGTGTATTCAATGCACTAACTAAAGAAGCTGTGTTTGCAAATTATAATGCATTAATTAATTTGTTTATTATTCCTTCATTTGTATTCTTCAGCACGCACTGTAGCAATACCAGAAAAGGGCAAACTCCCTAACATCATTTATGCAGTTCTTCATAAGAGACAAGACTTCTAATTTACTTTCTTCGCAATATCCTCTCCTTCCTGACTTTATCTTAAAGCAGCGTAGATGTGACACCACACATAACATGAGAGCACCTCTGCTGCCAAAACATACAGGTTTGTAAAAGCTTTTGCGTCTCTTCCTATAGGTGATTTATGCAGGCAGCTGTGTAAAATATAAGACGCTACTAGATATTTTGTCACTATTAGCTCCAGAAAAACTCTGCCTTGCAGGGACACAGCAGAATAAAGTGTGTATCACTGCAATACACAGGAATTGTTATTTGGTACAACGCAGTTGAGTAATGCCAGTCAAGGAATGTCTAAGTCTCATTAATAAAACCAAAAATAGTAACATCACTGAACAGACTTTATTGTTTAAGAAATGGTAAGCTCTACCTAACATTCCCATTCCCACACTGGCTAGCTTGCCCTAGGAGTCACCTCAGCATAACATAAAGCGTTTGGGAATAATGAGTATGAAGCAACATGTGAGAGTTAATGAGCAGGACAGTGACTTTCCTGCTGCTTGATTTGGTCCTGATTTTGAATAACTTTGCAGACCTGTGGGGTACTGCTGAGAAATGAGACAGGACTGTCTCAGCAGACAGGTTGAATGTACCAATGACACAATTGCTGACCTTTAGAGCAATTCTCTTTTAAGAACCTCACTTCATTTACAAAAGCTTCCCCTTTCCACGATGATGTCATCCTTTGAAAGCATATCTCTTAAATAAACACACAGAGTTAGAGTTTCTATGCAAGCTGCTACAGAATTCCAGCTGAGGATGACAGCAATAATCTGTGAATCTTTTCCACTGTTTTGGTTCATTACTGGGTAAAAGCCTTAGAGGAATAAAACTAATCCTGCTGGCTAAACCAGAAATATCAAAGGAAAGAGTGCTTTTTAAGTAAAAAGAAAAGATGTTTCATAATCCATATTTTACATACCCAGCATTGCTCTGCCAGAGAACAATGTACATCCAGGTGCTGTAAATGGTCCCTCTCCTGCCCTGAGGGGAGAACCTAACTAGTCATCATTGCCTTCCCAGAAGAGGACCCAATAATGGTTAAAACCCAAACAAGAAGACAAGTGGCAACACAAATGGAACTCCTTTTCAAACATGCACATGTCCAGGTCTCCAGCTGTAGGAAATGCTGGAGCCTCGCACTTGAAACAGAAGACAGCAAAGAAAAGGAAGTCTACTGGCTATGGAAGAAGGAGCTGGCAACTCATGAAGAGTACAAGGTTGTTGCAAGCATATGTAGGGAGAAAATCAGACAGATGAAAGCTCAGGTGGAAATCAATCTGGCCAGCATCACTGAAGATAACAATAAGTTTTTCTATAAATATGTTAATAGTAAAAGAAGAGCTAAGGAGAATCTCCGCACTCTACTGGATGTGGAGGGGAACCTCATGATCAGGGACAAGGAAAAGGCGGATCTGATGAATGAACACGTTGCCTCAGATTTTGTCAGCAATGCTAGCTGGTCCCTGAGAGTCCAGCTCCCTGCGTTGGAAGATAGGGATGGAGAGCAGAATGTCCTGTAATCCAGGACAAAATGATCAGTGACCTATTGTGCCACATTAATCTGCACAAGTCTATGGGACCAGACAGGATGCACCCAAGGTTGCAAAAGGACCTGGCAGAATTCAGGCCCTGTAATCCAGGACAAAATGATCAGTGACCTATTGTGCCACATTGATCTGCACAAGTCTATGGGACCAAACAGGATGCACCCAAGGTTGCTAAAGGACCTGGCACAAATTCTTACCAAGCCACTCTCCATTGTTTATCAACAGTCTTGGCTGACTGGGGAGGTCCCAGCTGACCGGAAAGGGCAGGGAGGAGTCTCGGCACCACATTCAAACCGCGCGGCAGCAGCGAAGCGCCTTCATTTCCCGAGGAGCTTTGCAGCGGCCAGAAGGGAGGAGTCTCGGTGCAACTCTCCTTCCAGTATTTAAGGGCAAGAGCCTCCAGGGGAGCACGGCGACCCCGGAGCACGGCGAACAGGAGTAGGCTAACAGCATCATAGTGAGGCAGTTCGCACAGGCAGGCGAGCAGGCGGGGCTGCAGACGCTGCCTTGTTCTGTTAGGTTGTGTTTCTGTCTTGCTTTCAGTCTTCTCTCTCCTGTCGTCCTCTTGTTGGCAATGGGTGTGGTTAGAAGGACCTGGGCTAGAGCAGCTGCTAGGAGGGATTCGTTTACC
>VXBP01009277.1:20192-37225 GCA_013400115.1 Rhinopomastus cyanomelas | reverse complement strand
GCCCAAGCTCTGTGTGTTTGCATAGAGGCTCTTCATCAAGACCAGAGTGCTGCCCCACTTGTGCTCACTCAGCAACAATCCCAAGCCCTTTTGAATATAGTTTAAAGCCCTCTGAATGAGCTCTGCCAATTCCTGCCCAAGAACCCTTTTTCCCTTCTGAGATAAACTTCTCCCTTGTGTCACTGTCAGGTCTGGTGCCTTATAAACCGGCCCTTATCAAAGAACCCAAAACTCTGCCTGTAACACCAGTCTCCTGGCCAGGCATTTATGGACTGAGTCCTTGTATTCCAGCCCGTGTCCTCACCCAAAAAAGAAAGTAATGAAGAGAATGTAATTAGTGCCCCAGACTCTTCCACCACTTGTCCTTGAAGTATTTCTTCATTGCCCTCAGGCTACAGAATACAGCTTCCTCCTCGCCTGTGTGGTAGATTGGTAGTGGGTAACAGTTAATTGCTTTCATCAGGGAGTTTCCTAGTGATAGCCCTGATTCACTAGTGATAGCCAGGGAGACTGCAGACTTTCCTGTGGTGGGGGTCAGCTCCGCATATTGGGTCTCGGTTCCCTTCCAGTGGAGCAGCCCACATAGGACAGTCCTGGAGGCATTGTCTACTGGAAATACCACACAGAGGTTTGTGCAAGAAGCTTTACCTTGTATTGTCTTAGTTGGAGTCAAAAAATGGACCAAGAGTAATAGAACACGAAGAGAAAGAGAAAGATTTGTTTTTCTTAGTATTGTCATTTTTGCTCAAGCATAGCAGAGGCATCCTCTCCTCTCGTGCTTCGGCAGTCTCACACCCGAGCAGATCAGAGCAAGGGCTGAGAGAGGCAATCGCGCTCTCCCTCTCTCCTGTGCTGAAGGCAGATCTGTAGAGGGGATTTTATTTTTTCTGCTTAGATCTCTCCACCAGTTCTTTAAGTTCACCGGGAGATCAGTACCTTTATATCTAACAATGTTCCCTCTTTTCTGTTCTTTAGCAAAAAACAGCCTTATGCCCAGACTCTGTCTGTCTGATCTTGAACTTGTAACTTGACCTTTTCCCAGAACAGGCAGAGGTCTGCCATGCAGAGCATCTGTGGAAACGCAGCGCTCTGCACATCTATGGAAGCTCAGAAAGGTGTGGAAATTTGTACAGAAGTCAGGCTTTCTTCAGCTGCCTTTGCCCACTGGGCTGGAAGAGAAGCACGAGGAATGCTTCCTTTGAATAAATCACAATAGCCCTGGCTATTTGCTTCTGTGATACTGTAAAAGTTTCCTTTGGGCTTTTTTCAGTTTGAAACAGGTTTTATGATGATTAATTATAGAAGCTGTGATGGGAGCTGCTGCACCATGAGAATGAGGAGCCTGAAGTGTTGAAGAAGACATTAAATGTGTTTAAAAAAAACACCTTTAAAACTGACAAGATGCAGCATGTGCCTTTCATAGCCCTGACCATGCTGTCTGTGTGCCACAGCTCTATTTCACCACTATTTGTGTCTTATTAAACTATGCATTTGTCACACCAGAAACTACATCATCTCCTGTTTTTGAAAAATCCTTTAACATATGGAAGAAACTGCAAACACCACTGTTAAATATCTCTTTTTTGTACTTGGACGATGTATAGTAACCCATCAACACAGTTCCACTGCTGAAATGAATGTCTGTGTGTTTGTGGGTCTATATGTGTTCACTTGTGTACACACACATTTTCATAAGTAAAATCTTTCCTCTAATAGTTACAACAATTTGGCAGTATTTTGATGATTTATCTAAATCCATTGGTGTCGTTTCTCCTTTGGCTAGTATCTACAGCTAAACAGAATGCATTCTTTGGTTCTGGCAAGGCAGTTGAGCATTTGACATTTAATTTTTGTGACTATGCAGCTACTTAATTTTCTTTCTTGTTTTCTTAAAGATAAATAAAGCCTGGATAGTCAAACGTTTCTACGATTTGAATTTTAAAAGTCCTTAAAAATCACTTTCAAATTCAATTGACTGCTAATAGATTAGTTTTCAATTACTGTTCCAGCTTGTCTGCTGCTGAGAAAGAACTGTACAAGGAAGGGATCTGGCTGTGTGGGGTCAGTTGTGCAACACTTACAAAAACATGTAGGAGGTGGGAGGCAGAAGGACTTAGGAAACAGGTATTAGTCTAGGAAACCTGATTTCTTCTACACTTTCAGTAGAGACAGTGGGAGATTGAAAGCTGAAGCATAACCTTAGATGCTCATGGCTGTGCTAGAACCTTTCCTCTCTCTGCTGAGCACAAGAAGACCATAAGAAGGTTTGACCCGCTGCACTGCAGTCAACCTTCCCCAGCTTTGTGAATCCCCCTTGCCTACAAATCCACGAATCCAGATGCCGGTTTTGCAAGTCTCAGCAGTGTGAAGTACAAGGTGGATCCCAAGGCTTGGTTCTGGTCTCATCTTCCACCTCTCTCACCAGAAGACCTCCACCGGCAGTACGCTCTTTGAAACACCTTTTCATTCAAAAGTCAGTCTGCTAAGCTGTGATGATAAAGAGACTGACACAGCCCCATTGAATCAAAACACATCTCAAAATGCTCTGCTCTGTTAAACGAGAACGTGAGAACCACATACTTACACAATGCATAATTCAAATAATGCATAGGGCCTATTTCTAAAAAAACATGGGTTTCTTCTGTCCCTAATTATCCAAGAAACTGCTTTAAATCTGCATTGCCATTAACAATTCCGCAATAAATGCAGCGCACTTCACGTCAGGCTCAGGAACATTCTAATGAGCACTAAGGAAACCGCGACTCCTCACGCTCAGTTGCAGCTAAATAAAAACCACGGCAGGCATGGCTGAAATTCTGCCATTCTTCTTATTCTTGGGCTCAAATGTTATGGCTCAGCACGAGGCTGGCTTCTTATTTTCTTTCTTTTTTTTTTAATGTTTCAGTAGAAACAATTTCACTGCCCAAGTCACACATATGAATACGGCCAAGCTCGAGGCTATTGTTAAAAATGTAGTGGGGAGATGGGCCTTGGTGACAAGGATGTGTGTTCTGTGAAAATCTGCCCAAATTTTGACAAGCTACAAACTCTGAAATTCTCAACTTTTTCCTGCTTACATTCTTGGAGACTGAAGCCCAAATTCCCCAGAGGCTGATTGAAGCGATACATATTCAGAATAGTATAGTTAATTTTAACTAAAAATGTAAATTACTCGGTGGGGGGTGGATTCCTTGTTTGTGATTTTCAAACTGTAGCACAGGAGGGGACAAAAAAAATCACTGAGTCTGTCCCAACTGCTTCAGGTAAGCTCAGCCATGCCTAAGTTTTTCCAGATAGGTCCTTCAGGACAATCAATGCTGGAGATGCTGTAGACACGCCAGATTTATTCCAATATTTAGGGATACACTATCTGTAAAAACTTACATCCTAATATTGAAGATTAATATATTTTATTAAAATGGGAGCGCATTACTCCTTGTCCTCCATTACGGGTGTAGAGAGCAAATTATCATTGTCGTCTTGGGAGCAGAATTTAAGCGTCTTTGAGGCTTTTATTCATTCTTCTGTATCAGATCAGACAGCAGCATCATGTTCTCTCAATGCCTCACCATTCTGATTGCCCCTCTCTGGGCCATCTCCCACTGTTCCACATTTTTCTTGTGTCTACAAGCGTTCACACTCGCCACTGTCTCATCGGTGTTGAAGAGAGCATTAAGCTCCTGCACAGATAGTCCAGGCTAGCGCTGTCCTTTTTTGCAACAGCCCAGCACTGTGTCCTCCTGTTAAATTTGCAGTCTAGGGTGCCTGTTAAATGTTTTCCAACAGAATTGCTGTGAAAACAGTTCCTTGCTGTCTCGTGTTTCTGCAGTTCCTTGTTCCTCTCTAAATGTAGTTCTTACTCATATTGAAGACTACCCACATTTTTCAGATCATAGCTGTGATTTGTCAGGATCACAGAATTTTAATCCTGGCTTCTAATGCACTTGCAGTCTCTCACTGCTTCACATTATCTGCAAATTTAATAATGATTCGCTTTGTGTCATCATCCAGCTCATTAATGAATGTAATGAATACTACCAGACCGGGATCAATCCTCTGTGAAACTTCATGCAACTCGACCTTATGTTCTTGCAATTAAATAACTGCTGTTTGAGCATGGTCTGCACATTTTCAGCACAAATACTCAGTTTGTCATCTGCAAAACAGCTGTTTAAAAGTCATTCTTGCTTTTTTTTTTTTTGACAGGAAATTCTTATGTTAAAATATGAATGGGACTCAGACTTCATAGAATGGTTTAGATTGGGAGGGACCTCAGAGATCATCTAATTCCAACTCCCTTTTGATAGCCAGGGACAACACCCACCAGACCAGGTTGCTCAGAGCCCCATCCAACCTGGCCTTGAACAATTACAGGGATGGAGTAGCCACAACTTCTCTGGGCAACCTGTTCCTGTGCTTCAGCACCCTCACAAGGAGGAATTTCTGCCTAAAATCTAATCGGAGTCTGCCCTCTTTTAGCTTGAAACCACTCCCTTTGTCCTATGGCTAGACTCTCTCATAAAACATAGCATGGTCTTCCGTTAGAACTGGATGCAGGACTCCGGGTGAGCTCTCACAAGAGTAGAGTAGAGTACAGAGGCTGAATCACCTTCCTTGACCTGCTGGTGACCCTTACTGTGATGCAGCCCAGAACACAGTTGGCCTCCTGGGCTGCCCTCACACACTGCCAGCTCATGTTTCATTCAAATACTTAACTATGGGAAATACCTTGATGTGCACTTGTATTAGCATCCATAGGAACCCTTTTAGATACTGCCTGTCTCTCATTATCCTCCCTTCTGAGAAAGGTTTCTCAGGTTTTGGTTCAGCAGCTAATAACAGTCACATCAGCAAAGCCATAACTACTGAAGCATAAAGAAAGTCCTTAATACTCCATTGAGTCACTTCACTTGGAGTAAAATCTTTGTATCTGCAGTGACATAGAGACCTTAAGATACAGTTTTGCTCCTTTGAACCTCACGTTGTGCAACAGGATAATATCCTCCCTGAGAGTTAGAACATATTTGGAAATGGCCCACGGATCAGCTCATGTGGCTGTGAGCTATAATCTACCCACACACGCTAAAAAAGCAGAGCTCTTTTCACTCTGTTTTAATCAACTTGTCCTCCTCATCCTTTCAGAACACGAAGGAAAGTCTCTCTTCCTAGATGCTCAACTATTTGGTTTTTGGAATTCTCAGGAGAACACAGAAGTAATTCCAGTGTCTACTCCTCTCAAGTGGGCTAAGTCTTCCTTGCTTCTGCATGTCTGATATGTGGACTTTGCAAACTGAAGAGTTCTGAGAAAAATACCAAGAATCAAAATCGTAGCAACCACTTTTGGGGATCTAACCTAGCTGAGAGCTCAGATGACATCTTGAAATGACAGCTGAGCTTCTGGTCTTTATTAGAGCTCATGCTTCTGTTTTGCTTTGTAGCTCTGAAAAAAAATCTTAATGAAGATTAAACCTTTTCTGCTCTGCCCACCTCTGCTTTTATAGCATGTGTGGACAGATTACAGCTTACGCAGTGCCACCCCCATGGATGTAACCTGCATCAGCCAGTCCAGCTCACCAGTCCGCTGGCACGAGAAACATGGGTTCAGCAGACAACTGAGCTGACAGGTGCCTTCTCACGAAACTCAGATCCTGGCCACACATTGCCCACACTCCATTAGATTGATCTAGTGGCCGCATGGCCAGAGGACAAGTCGATTTGTCTGGCAGACCTATGGGAAAACAAAGACAACAAATGAAGCCTCCTTTGCAGCTGAAACCAAGGGGCAAGCTGTTAGGTCAGTAGCAAAAGCTGTTAGTTTTTAAATCCTTTTAGACGCAATGCAAAGTATTACATCTGCTCCTAGACTGCTTATCTGTCACCTCTATCCTCCGGTCTCCATAAAGAATTCCCTGTCCAGGTGCTTTTAGTCACCTGTCTTTAACTCTTTTCAGTGATTCTGTTTTTAATTTACAGATTAAAATCCCCTGCTCCAAGACAAAACTCAGCCTCAGCTCTTCGCTGATGGCATCTTTTTAAAAATAGATGCACTTGTCTGGTCTCCCCTAGAACAGTGTGTGCATTAATCTTCCAGTTCATTTCATGGTCATTTAGATTATCAGAAATTAATTCCAAACACAACTAAAAATACTCTACTAATTGTCCAGCTCAGCTTTGAAGAACCATGTTATCTGGTAGGGATGGTGCACAGCCCAGGTGCTAGGACTGCTTCTACTACACTAGCAAAGTGAGAGATTCACCTCTGACAGGCTAAAAGGTAGGTCCTTCTCTATCAGAGCATCTAAGACTTCCTCAGGGGCCAAGTAGTTGATTATTTTAGGTACAGGTCTCGACTAGACCTGGTTGCTCAAGGCCTCATCCAGCCTGACCTTGAACACCTCCAGGGAGGGGGCAGCCACAGCCTTTCAAGGCAACCAATTCGAGAGTGGAGACCTTTGCACTGAAGAACTTCTTTCCAAGATCTAGTCTGATTGTAGTTTCAAACCATTTCCCCTCGTCCTATCTTGGGAAAAGTCCCTCTCCAACCTTCCTGTAGGTTCCCTTCAGGTACTGGGAGGCAGCTCTAAGGTCCCAACAGATTCCTCTCTTCCCTAGGCTGAACGAGCTCAGCTCCCTCAGCCTATCCTCACAGCAAAGATGCTCCGGCCCTTGGATCATCTTTGTGGCCTCCTCTGGACTTGCTCCTACAGTTCTGTCCTGATGTTGTGGGCATCATCATTTGACACAGTATTTGAGGTGGAGTCTTGCCTTCTAGCAGCTGGCACTCACCAGGCAGAAAGGCAAGACTGAGCCATGGCCCTTCAGCATGACAAACTGAAATGGTTTGAGTTCTCCTTGTCCTTCCACAGCACTTACCATCACAAAGTTTCCAGCAGGGTCCTGGGAGGTTAAGGGGATGGGTTCCCAATATTTTTTACAATGTGTGACTGCTTCCTGTACTCCAAGACCCTCTGAAAACTCTGTGGTCATAGACACACAAACAAATACAAACCAAGTTACAATTTCCTCCAACGTGCAGACAGAGTTTGTCTCTAGGTTTGAAATCTACTTCCCCAGGAGAAAAATATTAGGTTATAAAGAAGAGCATAGTGAGATGAATAAAAGGTTGGGAAGTAGGAAAAGAAAATTACAGGATGGAAGGAACAGAAACAAGGAGAGAAGGAGAAAGGGAAGGTATCAAAAGGAGGACGAGGATGATGAATACAAGCTGGAAAGACCTTCACTGTCTTTCATAGAATCATAGGATGTTAGGGGTTGGAAGGGACCCAAGAGATCATCGAGTCCAACCCCCCTGCCGGAGCAGGATAAAACTATCTAACACAGATCACAGAGGAACGCATCCAGGCGGCCTTGAAAGTCCCCAGAGAAGGAGACTCCATGACCTCCCTGGGGAGTCTGTTCCAGTGCTCTGTGACCCTCACAGTAAAGAAGTTCCCCCTTGTGTTGAGGCAGAACCTCCTCTGCTGCAACTTACACCCATTGCTCCTTGTCCTATCACAGCGAGCAAGTGAAAAGAGCCTGTCCCCCCCCTCCTGGCCAGCCTTCAGGTACTTATAAACATTGATCAAATCTCCCCTAAGTCTTCTCTTCCCCAGACTAAAAAGCCCCAAGTCCCTCAGCCTCTCCTCATAAGCCATGCCCTCCTGTCCCCTAATCATCCTCGTAGCCCTCCGCTGGACCCTCTCCAGCAGATCCCTGTCCCTCCTATACCGGAGGGCCCAAAACTGAACACAGTACTCAAGATGAGGCCTCACCAGGGCAGAGTAGAGGGGGAGAAGAACTTCCCTCGATCTGCTGGACACACTCCTCCTAATACACCCCAGGATCCCATTGGTCTTCTTGGCCACCAGGGCAGTCTCCGCCCCCGTACCTCAGCGAGCAAGTAGCCACACGCAGCCTGCTGCTCCTTGGTTTCTACTTGGCTCATCTGCCCTTTGCTACTTATTTTTGCTTGGCTTCGTGTTTGCCTGAAAAATCAGTAAAGTACTTATAGGCATTTCAGAGAGGAGGAATGGAGAGATCCAAGAAGAGCTGCTGGCTGTGCAGTCACCCCTTCCTGATCTGCGCTCAGGAGGCAGGGAGCCAAAATGGAGTGAGGGTAAGGGGAGAGAAGATGTAGCGAAGAAAGGGGAGAGCAAGGCACACAGTGCTTTGGAAGGAGGTCCTGACATGGGGAAAGGGAGTCAAGCAGATGAAAAGTGGAGAGGAAGAGGCTTGTTGGCGTGGCTATGCTGCAGTGGCTCCAGGCTGGCTGAGGAAGCTCCTCAGCAATGTCTGGCAGACCTTTACTGCTGGCTGAGCTGCTGCTGCTGGTTCCAGTCAGCAACTTTATCTGGAAGATAAAAGAACAAGAGAGGAGGGGAAAGAAGGAAGCAGGGGGGTGCCTTCTCCCACTTTAACAACAAATGGCTGCAGGACTTCAGCCTGGGAACCCTTTGAGGCATGCCTGATCCTCATAAGCTACTGAAGTGAGCAAAACCTTTTTTATTTAGAACCCAAAAGCAGTTACATCAAACTAATGCCATCACTGGGAATGCAAAACTATTTTGCTTCCCGAGGAGGGGCCAAGCCCTGCTGAATCCAGGTCCCCGCAACTCTACAGAAGGGACAGGAAGGAGAACAGAGATGCCCTTGAAGACATTTCTCCTGATGCCAAGGTTCTGGCATGCCATGCCAACCATCTGACACACAGGCAGTTCTGCATAACCTCTGAAGCAACACACAGAAACCAGGGAGGCTTGTTGAAACAACAGTCAGCCCCGCTGACTGTCTGAAATCCTTTGGGATAGACACAGGATTCAGCAGGGACTGTTGACACTCTAGCTGTTGAGTTTACTTCTTAAATCGACCTGACACACCACTGCAACACAAACTTGCATGATACACCTGTAAACAGGCTAACGTCAGTCTGTCGCGCCAACGGCTGGCAGCAGCGAGCTCTCAGGTACACGTACAGCAAGTGCTGTTGTAATTAAAATGTGAGATAGTAACTCAGAAAGCAGACTGACGGGTAATTTGTTCACTGAATTAACGAACCTCCCAGCTACGCGACTGAATGGTAATTACAGATATCATGAAGCAGGCACATGATGTAGCTGCACTGTAATTATGTTTGTGGCATGGAAGTGTGATCCTGGCATTACAGTGAAAAGTGAGACAAAAAGCGGAAGAAAAAACCGCAGCTCGGGATCCCAGTGGGTGGAAATGAGCCTCGATGATACGTACGCAGCTGCTTCTGCTGCCTTTCGTCTCCCTGCTGGATCCACACATCCCTGGAGCGACAGTGCTGCTGTGCGTGTCGGTACTGGGGTTACGCACACGCTGCTCTGGCTCATTGTCATCCCTGGAATCACTGTTCTGTGCTGTACCCAGTGACAGGCAAACTCCGGAACAAGACTAAACCGGCGGCTGCACAAACTCTGCAATTTCCCTACAGTCTATTTGTTTCTAGCAGGCTTAATACTAGCTACAGATGTACTCGGCTGCCGTCAGTGCACTCTGCCCCTCCTGGTCCTTTCTGTCTAGAGCTGAAGTGCTGGAAGCGGGAGGGAAGATGGTTTGTGTTGGGTTTATGCCTCTTTGTTTTTCATATAGGGCATTTGCAGTGACAAAGCTTGCTAACTAGATCTGGGACTTTGCCAGTGCCCAGTCAGAACAGGCATGGGAAACTCTATAGTACATAGCAAAAGAAAGCAAGCTGGGAGGAAGGCAGTCCCTGAAGAAAAGAGGGTAAGAGTAAACAGTTAAGTGATTCTAGTCAGAAGAGCAAGTGCATCACAGCAGGGCTTAAAAAGGCTTCTTTGGAAAACAAGCGACTGCAGTCACAGGCAGGGCAGGCTTTGTCTTTACTCCCACACCTGGAAGAAAGAAAACCTGGGTGAATGCTGAGTGTAATGCCAGCATCCACGGGGGCCACTGTGCCCCAGTCTGGGGCTGTACCTCCGCACCATGACCTAGCTCATCTCACAGCAAGGCCACCATCCCAGCAGACAGCAGGTAACACCATCCTTAGGGCAATCTGCTGAGCTGTATTCCATTATCCCTGAAAACACAGGGTTGTGGAAAGGATTGGAGGGCACAGACAGCTGTTGTCAGTCACAAGGAGGCCTGAAAACTGCACATCACGTCAATTCAAAGGGTCAACCAACCTACAGATTTTCTTCCCTGTTCTCCGTTTTTTAACAACTCCAGAAGGAAAGTTTATTATGCTAAATACAGTGACAATTAAATGCTCACTTTTGAGTTCGAAAACTGATTTGACAACTGATTTGTTAACTAGTGTCCTCCTTCCTTAAAGGAGGACACTGTTGTTCAGCCCACGAGAGAGGCAGAGACACAGATCTGTCATGAAGCTGCTGCTTAGGTTTTGCTCCAATGGCCACCATAGCTAAATTTAATGAGGCAACTTCCTATGTTTTTAAAAGACGAAAATTTTGTCTCCCTCAAGTAGCCAGAAAGATATTCTTAGATATTTTTCAGCTTTACACTGATTTTTTTCTTTAAACTGGCTAAAGGTCTGGAGGACAGGTCTGATGAGGAGTGGCTGAGGGAACTGAAGTTGTTTTGACTGGAGAAAAGGAAGTTAAGACAGTTTCGCTGTCTACAACTACCTGAAAGGAGACTGTAGGGAGATGGGAGTCAGTCTCTCCTGTTAAGAGGAATAAGAAGAAACAGCCTCAAGTTGCACCAGGGGAGGTTTAAATTGGACATCAGGAAAATTTCTTCCCTGACAGATTGATCAGGGATTGGAACAGTCTGCCCAGGGAGTGAGTGGAGTCACCATCTCTGGAGGTGTTAAAAAACCATGTTGATGTGGCGCTAGGGAACAGTGTTTAGTGGGCAGAATTGCAGAATATTAGGGACTGGAAGGGACCTCGAGAGATCATCTAGTCCAGTCCCCCTGCCACACAGCAGGATCACCTAGACCAAGTCACACAGGAACACATCCAGGCGGGTTTTAAACGTCTCCAGTGAAGGAGACTCCACAACCTCCCTGGGCAGCCTGTTCCAGCGCTCTGTTATCCTCACTGCGAAGAAGTTATTTATAACATTCTGATATTTATATGGAACCTCCTCTGTTCCAGCTCACACCTGTTGCCCCTCGTCCTATCACTAGATGACACTGAGCAGAGCCTGGCTCCATCCTCCTGACACCCACCCTTCACATCTTTATGAGGTCACCCCTCACTCTTCTCCAAGCTAAAGAGACCCAGGTCCCTCAGCCTTTCCTCATAAGGGAGGGGCTCCACCTCCTTCATCATCCTCGTGTCCTTATGCTAGACACCCTCCAGCAGCTCTATGTCCTTCTGGAACTGAGTGGCCCAGAACTGGACACAGTACTCCTGATGTAGTCTCACTAGTGCTGAGTAGAGGGGGAGAAAAACCTCTGTAGATCTGCTAACCACTCCCCTTCTGATTTACCCCAGCATGCTGTTGCCCTCTTGGCAGGGTGGGGCTGGACCTGATAGTCTTGGGGATCTCTTCTAAACCTTAGTGATTCAATGATTAAAACCATCAGATCCATATTTTGAGACTCTTTTCCAGACCTCTCTCCTCATAAATACAACAGCTTGATTAATACAGGACTAAATAACTCACATGCAAAAGCCTCATTATACGCAAAAGACAGTCTTTGTCCTTTTGCTTCAAATAAGAGCTTTTATTTTTGTGACACTGGTTCAGAACACTTTGCAAGCCTCTGCCAGGCCAGCTCGTTCTCCTCTGTAGAAAAACTGTTTTCTTCTGGATCCATTTATCAGTGGTTGTGAGAAGGAAGTCTGAAATTTTTCATTACTTATTGAATTGATAAATATGCTACTGAATAATTACAAAAATAGCTTCCTTCAACTGAACAGCAGTAGAATGGACTGCAATGAATCACAAAAATAGATCTGTTGGCTGCTGAACGCGCTTCAGCAAGAAAAGTACAGCTGAGTTTGACAAAAGACAGCCGTTTTCTCTGCTGACTTGCATAGTCGGGAGAAACCGCCTTCCAAGCCGTGGAATTGGAAATGAAATCTGTGCTGTGACACACGGACTAACGTCCTGCACTGCTGAGGAAGTACCAACAAAGCAGGGCTGCTTGCTTATTTTCCTGCAGCTATATTTAGTTAATATTGAACGGATGATTTGAAGTGAGGACTGGTAGTGGGGGCTGGTTTTTCATTCTTGATCTGCAGGGATACATCATTACTAATTAAAGCAGATGCTGTATCTGCTGAAGCCAAACAGCACATTGCATTTTCTGTTTCTTTATGCTTAAGTTTTTTAGATCAGATTTCTGGGATCTGCAGAGTAATAACACTGTTTCTGAAGGGAAGAAAAAAATCTACCTACTGATTGGTGTGGATGGGATTATTATTTCTACCTAGGATTATTTTTACCAAGGAAAACAAGCCCCGGTAGTTTGGTTTTGGCCACCAGGTGTTTCTGGGCATTTGTTTTGCCTTATTCTGAAGAAGAGGATTAAATTCCAGAAATCTTTTGGGTGAAAGGTTTCAATCAAAAGCTCTCAGGAAGAGATTGATGTTCAGTTTTCTGACTTTCCTCAGTCTCCAGGCTTTTCCTGATCTATTATTTATGTGTTTCCACCTGCTCTGATAATCTTGAGCCATTATTTCCCAGTTCTGGTAATAAGGGGTTGCTCTCTCAGTGTTCAATAGCAAGGGAGTACAACACTGAGCATAACCTGGGATGTCCTGCCAGCACCAGCCTCCTCCTGGATGAGGACAACAAATGTCAGAATCAAAAAGCTCTTATGAAAATTATGTGCAGTCCATTAGAAAAACATCATGTTTTTCAAATGCAGTTCCTCGGCAGCAGCGTGCCAGAAGGTCACTGTCCTTGTTTGCCTAGTTTCCAACTTGAAAGAGCATCTCCACTTGGACACAGTGACTCTGACACTTCTAAAGTACAGAAAAAGCAACTGCAGCTCTTCAGTACAAGCGTGTGTGGCGCACAGGAATGACAGGGTGAAAATCTTCACTCGCAGAGAGGGTCACCTTTGAGGACTGAAATGGAAACTGTAGGTGCATTTGTATACAGGAGAATTGCTGGTCCCCGTTAGCATCAGCCTATTACGGGACTGCTGTCAGTGTGGGCAGTGAAACCTGCTGGCTTGGTTTTCACCATCACTGCCTTCCTTATCCCTGAAATATTTTGTCTTTAATATGAAGGTGGGTCTTTCTGGTTTGGGGTTCCCAACATTGATGTCTAAGCAGGACCTGGTTAATAGTAGAGGTGTCTCCAAAATTCTGGCTTGTGAAGCAGCACAGCTGGGCAACAGTCAGAATCCCCACAGCCCTTAGATGAAGAACCAGCGAGGCATTTGCCAAGGGCATAATTACATGAGGGAGAGATCCTCAAGGCCTACAGCAGTTGGATGGTGCCAGTCCAATGGCAGGACCACTTCCCAGCCAGCAGGACACCAAGACCAAACAAACTCTGCTTGACGTCTCTAGCTGCTCACCCTGTTCGGCCTGTCTCTGCATCTGTGCTGGATAAATCAGCTGGCTACGTTATTCCTGTACCAGAGCAAAGCCAAGACTTGTCCATACCAAGCTAGCCTGATCATGGGAATCACTACTGGGAACTAAGTTTACCTGCTTTAGCCTCAACCTTATAAGAAGTGTACTAAAGCCTGTATTTCGGACCTCAGCCAGCTGGAGGTTCCTCCAAACGTGTCACAAAAATGAGTGTTTCACACACGTATTTTTTGCCATTGGCTGCTCTTTCCACCCCTCTCTTTTCCCACTGTAGCACTACAATCCACAGTTGTCTCGTCTAGGAATCCAGACACTTGTGCTTCATCTTTAAATTAGCCCTTAAAGTCTTTTTTTGCCAGAAAAGCTCCCAGTTCAATAATGCAATTACATTGAATGACACAAGAGTAAGGTCAAGACCCCAAGTTTCTGTGAAGCCAAGTCAATTTGCAGTAAATTTCTGCATTTCAAAAACATGTGGTGCTTAGCTTGTATCCAGACCCAGAGTCACAGAGGGTCAGGAGGAGGAGTTCTTTTCATTTCCATTAGTCAGTTCTCTGAGGTCCAGGGGAGGAATTGTTACCCACAATTGAAAGACTTGGCCACATGCATTTCTAAATTAAACAGTGCTCAGCTATTGAACAAGAACTCTGTCACACGGAAAAAGAGCACTGAAGGGAATTTTAGACTTCACTTTGCTCAGACAAGTAATATAAAATAATGCTGGCTCCCCACTGCCTCCCATCCTGCCTAGTTATGCTACCAAAATCTGCAGAGAAATATTTCCTTTGTTGAAAATGCAAATCCTCAGAGCCCAATTTTCAGCTGATGCCTAACTTTGCAGCTGGGTGACTCCCTGCAGACAACTAAGATCCCATCAAAGCTCTCTAGTTGCTAAATTTCTGCCTCTTAGCCTGCTGAAATATACTCAAGTCCTGAAAGCACTGAATAACTCAATACTTTGGTCCTACAGGGATTCATAAACAAGGCATTCCCCTTCTAGCAGCTGTATCTGCTACACAGGCAGGTGATGGCAAATTCTCCCCAGTGACTAGCAACAGGACAAGAGGAAATGGGGTCACATTGCATCAGTGGAAGTTCAGATTGGATCTTAGGAAAAACTTCTTCCCAGAAAAAGTGGCGAGACCTTGGAACCGGTTGTCCAGGAAGGGGGTGGAAGCACCATCCCTGAAAAGGTTCACAAAACAGTCAGACACAGTGTTTTGGGAGACAGTTTAATGGTTGAGGATTGAGGATCGGGAAGGTCTTGTCCAACTTTGATGATTCTATGATTCTATGGTAGGGAGCAGCTTACATGCTTCAGCTGCAGGGTGTTCTGTGCATTGGGTGACAGGGTAGTAAAAGTAACTGACAGAAAAGAGTAAAATCTTTTTGCATCAAACGTGATTCTTCATCATCTTTCATAGAATCATAGAATCATTAAGGATTGGAAGGGACCTCAAAAGATCATGTAGTCCAGTCCCCCTGCCACAGCAGGATTGCCTAGACCAAGTCACACAGGAACACATCTAGGTGGGTTTTAAACATCTCCAGTGAAGGAGACTCCACAACCTCCCTGGGCAGCCTGTTCCAGCGCTCCACCACCCTCTCTGGGAAGAAGTTCCTTCTGATATTTATGTGGAGCCTCCTATGTTCCAGCTCACACCCATTGCCCCTTGTCCTATCATTGGATGACACCGAGAAGAGCCTGACTCCATCCTCCTGACACCCACCCTTCACATATTTATAGACATTAATGAGGTCACTCCTCACTCTCCTCCAAGCTAAAGAGACCCAGCTCCCTCAACCTTTCCTCATAAGGAAGACAGTCTAATCCCTTCATTATCTTCATGGCTCTGCGCTGGACTCTCTCCAGCAGTTCTGTGTCCTTCTGGAACTGAGTGGCCCAGAACTGGACACAGTACTCCAGATGTGGTCGTGAATGCAGAACATGACTTGTTTCCAGAGAGTGTAAAATTCAAATAGGTGTGTACATGCTCAAAACCTACTTTCCATAATTGCAAGCAAATCTAAAGAGTACATGACAAAGAAGAGTCCATGCAATTTTTTATGGAGTTGGAGTAACACCAGCCCAAGAACAAAGCAGATCAAAGTGCCACTCTGCATGCCTACTTGGTATGCAAGCGCGTTTACACTCAACAAGCTTCTGGAATAGTATATTTCAAGAAAAATGTTGTGTTACTGGAAAAAACATGCCCCTGTCACTATTTCCTTCTATCTGTCCTGAAAGTCCTAGACAGCCATAAGATCATCTATCTGCATCATCAAGTTAAATACTTTTGGACAAGACACTGTGAATAACAGAAGGGATTTTTAAAGAGCTTAAAGCCTGTTCTTGATTTACCTAAAACACATCCTTATGGTCATACATGTGGAAGGAGATTGCATCAGTTAGCAAAATGCCTGCTCACACAGAGTCTGGCATTTCTCATTGGGCATTAAACCAGAGACAAAAAAATCCACACACAAGCCAAGATCTAAATAATGGAAGATATTTTCAGCTCAGTTAATTAAACCATGGAGGTGTCCACCCATCACAACAGGAAATACCATCTGTCTTCCAAAGGTACCAGATTATACAGAATAAAATGCAATCCTTCTTCCCCCTTCCCTGCTCCCCACTTCTACTGCAAATAATTGCTTTTCTTCTGACAAAAACATCTATTTCACCATCCACTTTTAAATATTTGTTGGCCAATTTATTAGTTTTCAGTGTTCTTTAATGTCCCAGCTTCCCCCTTCATTTTACCAGAGCACATTAATCCTGATCTGTGAAGACTAGGAAAATGCTGTGCGTTTGGGGTTTCTTTCACCGTGGCTCCAATCACTGTGCTACAAAGAGCATCTGTAGCCAGTAGTCTGTGGTTCCTCACCAAGGAGCATACACAGTCAGAAGTTATTCCAGCTGAAACAGTGGGAAACTTCTGCTTCTGCCCTCAGCAGCCCTTGAGGAGGGCAAATATACCCAGGTGTATATATGTAGACATGTGCACACACACATACACTGATACAGATAGAGATCATAGAATCATAGAATCATTAGGGATCAGAAGGGACCTCAAAAGATCATCTAGTCCAATCCGCCTGCAACAGCAGGATCACCTAAACCAAGTCACACAGGAACCCGTCCAGTCGGGTCTTGAATATCTCCAGTGAGAGAGACTCCACAACCCCCCTGGGCAGCCTGTTCCAGTGCTCCGTCACCCTCACAGTGAAGAAGTTCCTTCTCAGGTTGATGTGGAACCTCCTATGTTCCAGCTTACAACCATTGCCCCTTGTCCTATCACTACATGACACCGAGAACAGCCCAGTGCCACCCTCCTGACACCCACCCCTCAAATATTTGTAGACATTAATGAGGTCACCCCTCAGTCTCCTCTTCCCCAAGCTAAAGAGACCCAGCTCCCTCAACCTCTCCTCATAAGGGAGGTGTTCCACCTCTCTTATCATCTTTGTTGCCCTACGCTGAACTCTCTCCAGCAGCTCCACATCCCTCTTGTACTGAGGAGCCCA